>JAQFYM010000007.1:0-220624 GCA_034694785.1 Agrenia bidenticulata | reverse complement strand
TGATGTGTGGAATGTTAAAAATTTGTTAAGATTTGTATTTGGTACTTTTTAAAATTTGATTTATTAAATCTGACATTGATTTAATGAAAAAAATAATTTTTTTCAGTTTATTTTTAAGATTGCTCAAAATGCACAGCACCGATTTTTTTGAATAATTGATTTTCTGATAGCTCAATCATTGTGCTTAATATTGACGAATTCAAAGAATTCATACCCTTATAGCTTACCACATGTAGCCCATGACGATATAAACCATGAGCTTAAAGTTAATTTTAATAGCTATTTATTTTTAAGTTAATAGTTATTGTCACTTAAAACAATAAAATAAATTAAATTAAAAAATAAAAGGTTTCTAAGTTGAGGCGCTCTTAAAAGGAATAAACAAGGTTTAATTTGCCATTTGCCTCAATGGGCCTCGATGATAAGCACAAAAAATATCCTGTAAACCTACAATGTAACAATTCTTGGTTGTCGCTGATGGAGTTTAATTAATTTCCATTGATGTAAATAGTTTGATTTAAAGTAGTAAAATGAAAATATTAAATTTCATGATCAATATTGTCCATTTTGGAGTTAGCTGCTCTCGAGTTCTAGCCGAGGCAAAACAAGTGAAAGACTTACAAGGGAAAGTTTTTTAGTGATTGAAAATACATACTACACTTTAAGTACTACTTACAACATTTACAACTTTGGAAAATGGAAACTTTAAATACTTTGTATTAAGTTGTAAACTAGCAATCTAGAAGTAGTTTCTCGATTCCTAAATACTGCCGCATATCCCTCTCATAATTGGTGTTAGAAATAAATGAGAAAAATTAACACTTTTATAAACTTTCTGAGTTATGACTTTTTGAAATTTGATAATACAGATAATCAGCAACTAGTATACCTAACAAACTCATAGCTAGAGCAAAATGCAATTCAGTTGCCTAGATTTTCGTAATCTAGTCAGTTCATCATTACAAGACAAATGAGAAATTTCCTGTGCTTATCATCGAGGCCCATTGAGGCAAATGGTAAACGAAACCTTGTTTATTCCTTTTAAGAGCGCCTCAACTTAGAAACCTTTTATTTTTTAATTTAATTTTAGAAACTATCTTAATTATGGGTAATTTTTACAAAATTTTGAATGTTAGGACTTGCAAAAGTTCTGGATAAAAGTAATTTCTGTGCTACTAATTGTAAGAGAAAAAAGGGGATATCTGAAGATCGAAAACTGACATTCAATCATGAGTGGAGATTGGAGATCGTGGGGAGTAATGAATAATTTTTAATTCGGTGAGAATAAGTCATGATCTGATGCTCACTAAAGACGATAAAAATGAAAAATTTCGATTTAGAAGCGGAGATTGTGTATGATGGGATGTGATGATAAAACGATTTCTAGAGCTAGAACACATTCAATATTTATTCTTATTATTTGGAATCAAAGGCAGCCCTGTAGAGCATAAGTTATCAGTATTATGGAGTTTTAGATTATAAAAAATACTTAAAGTTAGATAAAAAGACTATTCTAAACATTCATGACAGTGTGTGATATAATGGAGGTATGGACATGATACAATTATACGTTACGAATGTTACGATACCTTATACTTCAGACCTTTCAGAAAAATCTAATCCAGAATAAGTAACAATATTTATAATGTGTAAATTAAATTATTCAAAAGTGAGCCGTGTGTTTGGAAATTGGACTGGAAGAACAGAACATGAATTAAATTCTTACAAGTTCATTTCGAGTTATTTTTGCACGCTTGATAACAATTTAAGGAATCTACTTTAAATTTGTTTTTCTTTCTTTTGTACAGCCAGATCTGAATAATTCAGTTAAAATGCTCAAAGAAACGGAAACTTTTTCAAGTCATATCTTAGTAAATTCTTTCTCGGCTTCTACTATAGGCATCTGTAGTGGTGTCCCATGTATCAAAGTGTCGAAATAGTTTTCGAAAAGGTTCGTTTTTGTTATTCCTAGTGCCGGAACCTTCTCTGGTTTGACCTGCTCTGGTCTTCGGTACTGGTTGAGTTGGGACCACAAAGTCTTCCTCGAAAACTTGCTTATCAGGGTTTAAGAAGGGAAGATCGAAATTCCTTGAAGAAGAGGAAATCGCTACAGCATAACTGGATGCTTTGGAACTGGTTCCGTGAGCTCCATTTGTTACAGAACTTGTACTATGAACAAGCCTATTGTTATTACGGCCATTAGATACTGACTGACTAAATGCAGACGCTTGCTGAGGATGATCATGGGATGAAAAGCTGACGCTTGAGATTTGAGACGTAGCCGAATTTTCTGCAGAGTTTTGAGTAATCGTATTGAGTGTGTTGAATGAACCCTGTCCTGCCGCATCCCCAACGACATCAACTGTCATTTCCGAGCATCCTCTTGGGACAACTCTCTATAACACGAAAACAAAACTCAAATCTACATGTAAAAGGACAAGGAGCATAAGTGTGCTGGAGTTTATTAATGACTTTACACGCACCGACTGAAAGACGATCCGTCGACCCTTCTTCCCCACATGACAAACGACATTTCTCAATGTCGAATGGACTTCGGGCTTGGGAGAAGTTGTTGGTGGAGTTGTAGCACCCTCCGTATTCACAGGTCTTCGGTTTAAATTATTTTGATGACTGTTTCCAGCTGTAAACGTCAAATAATTTATTACATAGTTACATGGATTAGCCAACGATATAAATTTTATGTGGAGCATAGCAAAATCTTACGAGGTAAGACTGTCACGGTTAATGAACACCGAGCCTTGTTGTCAGAGGAATCTTTAGCTTCATAATTAATCAAATGCTCCCCAAGAGGCAGAATCGCTCCTGGTTCATGGGATTTCTTGAGCGAGGTGATTCTAACATTGTCGCTGAAATGAGGTTCAATCCAAGTTACTGCCTTCGCAGTTTGTCCTGGACTTAATCTCGTAGAGAAGGATTCTGGACATTCTCGGACGCGGGGTGGATCATTATCTTTGAAACCATTTATTCATTTGCTTAAATGGCATTCTCAAACTAACATTCCAAAACAATATATTTAGATTTAGGTTACCTCGAACTTCCAATGTGAAGGAGCACTCAGCCGTGTTGTTGACTGGAGCAGCAGTTCGTGCTCTAAAGGTTATCCTGTGTTTACCAGGACCAGTTTCCGTTTCAAGCCATTTGGCCCATGCTGGCTCAGCTGTCACTTGCCTGTGCCATCAAGAAACAGGATAATTACATAAATTCTTTAGGGAGAAAAAAAGGACGGTTTTGCATACCTCCACCAATCCACGTTAGTTTGAGGCTGAGGGATTATCAGGTACGCCGTATTCTGATTTGGGGGCAAGTCAAGCTTGATGTCATCTGGGCAATTTATCCATGGTGTTTTAAATCCTAAAAAAAATACAGTCTATCATCAGAGGGATCTCAAAATCTATGAAGCTATGCTCTGTTGTACAATCTTACGATAAGTTAAATGAATGTAGCTATTTCTAGAGGTGGTCGTCGGCGGTAAGGTTGTGGTGGTCATTGGGACATAGCTTTGAGTAACAGGTCTGAATGTATTAGAATAAGTTGATGGGGAGAAGTAATACGGTCTCCGACTTGGAATCTGAGACGCAGGTTTCGGCCAGTAAATTGGTTTGGATGTGGTTGTGGTGGTGGTAGTAGTTGTACTTGGACTCGTAGATATGGTCGTTGTTGAAGGAGGGGTTTGAATAGTCGGTGGTACAAAAGGTCGGGTGGGGACGGGTGGGAGTGGTTCATAATAATAGGTTGGACGGAAGACTGTTGTTGGTGTGGATGTTGGAAGAGAGACAAAACTGGGCCTAAATTGGTTGAATCCGGAAACTTCGTTTGGTGCCAACCGTGGTATCTCATTTGACGGAGTTGTTTCCGAGTGAGATAATCCAATTGGGAGATTTTGATTGTCAGTTTTAGGCAGAGCTAGAGGAAGCAAAAACAGAAATGACTATAGGGATGTGTATTTTACAAAACTCTTTGAATTAAAGATCTCCTCTATTACCTTGACAGACTCCATTCCTAGTTCCCTGCCAAGTTCCATCCGATGCGTTGCAATGAAGTGTATATTGACCTTTAAGCTGAAAGCCAGGTCGACAACGGAGCTCACACATACTTCCTGGTGAGTAGGTTGTCTGTCTTAGTCTTCGTTTCAGCAAATTCCTCCTATTCCGGTATCTAAGATTATTTCTGCCACCCTGCTGAGTTTTATTCTTTCGAGCAGCCCAATCTTGAATTAATCTCCTTTCTAATTGACTATGTCTATGATGGATCCCCACAGGACTTCTGGAGCAATATAAATATGCAATACCTGACCCTGGAGGTACAGGTGGTGTCGGACAGTTCCTAACACCCAAGGGGTCATCTTGTTTTTCAGGAACTTTTGGAATAAATGGTACTCTTGCAAGAAATGGGGCATTGGTTGTACTTGGAGGAGGTGGGGGTGTCGTGGTCGTCGTAGTTGTAGTAGTTGTTGTTGTTGTAGTTGTTGGCTTGCGAACACAAATTCTCTTGTCAGACCCTAAATCAAATTCATCGGCACAAGCACAGTAAAAGCTTCCAGGGGTATTGATGCAATCTTGATTACATCCGCCATTTAGATTCTCACATTCATTTTCGTCTCGACAGTTCTTCTCGTTTCTGGGAAAAACATTACATTCATTAATAACGGATGTGTGACTATGTCAAAGTTTTCTGATAAGATACATGATACACTCGAACGAACCTGAAGTCCACAATATACCCAGAAGGACATGAGCATTTATAGGAACCAGGAAGATTGTGACAGATTTGCAATGGACCGCAAACTCTACTTGTTAAGCATTCGTTCTCATCTGGATTTGTTTGCAAAAATCATATCAGTTATTAATCATGTTGAACTCAATGAGTATGAGTATGCCAATGAACTTATATGTTAAGTCAGTAATTGCAAAAACACAAGCTGCCTTGCGTAAGGGTGAATTTTTAAAGCTTTTTAGTAATGAGGATAAACGTCGTATCAGTTCATACGAAGGAATTACTGGGGGTGATGAGATGATGCGTGAATCTTTTGGACTTGACATCTCACAAAAAATCATTGTCAATGTTCCAAGTAAGAAAATCTTCTAAGTCTGCAGCTGTAGCTTATTATCAAAACAACAGACAACTCTTCTCTCGAAGGCTTTAGTCGAGGAACAAAACAACGCTCGTTCGTTCGTGTACAACGAATCTCTGGTATGCAAATGAAAAAACGGGAAGCAAATGAGCGATTGGTTGGAATGCAAAGCAATTTTGTACATAGAAATAGCAGATCTCATAAAATGTTACCCAAGCATTCTTGTCCATCCTCAGATAGTCGATATCCAGTAAAGCATTCAATTTTAGGCGTGATTTCCTCAACCCCTTCTTCCACGATGTTCTCAATCTCCAATTCATCTACGAAACCTCCTATCGTGGGACTCACTTCGTATTGATTCCTCTCATCAATTTCAACCAAGTCAATTGACTCCTCAGATGTTTCGAATCCAGGACTCTCAAAGCTGTCAATCTTTGGAGCTTCTGTCGTGGTCGTGGTAGTTGAGGTACTCGTGGTGGGTATGGGGTTTGCGGGAGTCGGATAGTACGATTGAAGATCTTCATCATCTTCCTCTTCATATTCGTCTAGCTCGGGTTCTGCTGGCGTCGTACTAGTCATTCTACTTAACATGTCTTCTTCTGTCTCTATCTTTTCATCTACTTCCACCTCCGTTTCTTCTACGCTTTGAGGAACAATATTTTCACTGGAGTGATGAGTTCTGGTTTCCTCATCAATTTTTTCCACTTCGTACGGTCTCCTGTCATCTTCTATCCTTTCAACAGATTCAACCTCATTTTCAATGCTTGACGGAGGGGCTATTGTTGTCGTTGTAGTACTTGTCGATGTCGTTGTGCTTGGCTCGGGATCTTTATCATAATATTCATCTTCATCTACATTATTGCTTGGTGGCTCGACTTCATATTCATAAGGGTCTCGCCTTCCCCCATAAGGTTCTTCGGGCATTGGGGTTGTCGTAGTGGTCGATGTGGATGTTGTTGTAGGTTCCTCTTCCTCCTCAATTTCATTGTATTCGTCCAATTCTTTGTCATCTGGTGATTCATATCCGCCATCCTCTTCTTTTTCTTGGGGACTAGTTGGAATCGTGTACCTCTGGAGATCTTCCCTCCCAGATTCTTCGATTTCGGAACTTACCCTGTCTTCGTCAAATAATTGTTCTTTATCTTCTGGCATTATTTTATCCATTGGTTCCGTTATCTTCCCGAATACCTCAGGTTCTAGGACTTCAGAAATTTCTGATTCGGCTTCTTCGTCTGGTCTAACATCTTCTCTGTTCAAAGGGATTACAGGGTTTTCGAGTTCTCGGCTACTCTCACCTACTTCTTCTGGTTCTTCAGGGTATTGATTCCCTGATTCTTCCTCCTTGGGACTTTCAGGGGTCTGGGAAATTTCATTTTGTCTTTCTTCAGGTTCTTCAGACTCAGCATAACTCTCACTTGTGTCTTCAGGAGCTGAAGGGGTTGTAGAAATTTCTTCGGGCTCCTCTGTAGTGGTGACTTCAGAGTTTTCTGTAGGTTCTTCAGGATCTTCAGGATCTTCTGGCTGCTCAGGCTCTCGAACACGTTCCACGCTTTCTTCCACAGACTCATTGTCAGATCCATGAGTTTGCTCGTATTGTTGTCTCATTGTTTCCTGTTCATATCGCCTTCGTTCTTCCTCATACCTTTCTTCATAGCGATCGTCTTCATGGTTTTCGGCAGATTCATGTGGAGGTTCTTGTGTTGTAGTTGTTGTTGATGTTGTTGTTGGAGGATCCGTAGGTTCTGGAGTAGACTCTTCGTCTTCATTTTTTTCGTCGTAATTATCACCATCGTAATACTCTTCCCCCTCCGCTGGGTCTTTTGTGGTCTTTTCTTGTTCTACTTCGCTTCCACCTCCGGGGGATTCTTCCTCTTCGTATTCATAGTCTCCTGCCTCTTCATAAGAATCTTCGGCTTGTCGATGGATTCGGAATAAAATCTTTGGTCTATGAAGGGAGACATAGTTAATGCGTAAGAATCTAAGAATAATGGTTAATATGAGAATAGAGGGAAGAGAGATAAGATTTGGCTATTAACATAAATGGGTTCGTCGACATGTGTGGGATAACCTACACGTTAAGGTCAGATAGTTTAATGAGCCTCTGTGTCGTCTACTGTAGAGATGACTCGCGTACTCAATAAGACAGTAAAGAGTTTCCGCAAAGACTGTATACTTTTAATTCATTGGATGAACCCATAAAATAAATTGTTGACTATGAACCAATCTTATCACGATTTGGGTAACCTCCAAGGAAAATTAATTATTTCTTATCATATCTTCTTGCCTGCCTCTCCGTCTTTCTCGCACTCACCTAATAAGCTTTGACAAATTGACATCCTTAAATACTTTCACGGTTGTAGAAGATTCATAAAAAGGACAGGAAGAGGGTATGAAATATGAATTCCCTTGTTCATTAGTCAACTAAAATAACGAGAGCCTCTCTTTAGAAGATCATTTTATTTAAACGCCTCAGTTCCTCCTATGATGAATGTCTCAAATTGCCGTTTAACTTTTGCTCTCCATTATAAAGCTGAGGGTATGAGTATTATAATGTAGTAAAAAGGCTTATAACGGTTACATTATGAATAATACTATTAAAAAAGAGAGTTTCATTGAAATTGAAAGGATGCGTGTGTCTAATTTTTTAATGGGGTCTTGACTTCAGCTCTCAATTGAGAAATAAAGAAGAATTTAAATGATTGACAAATCAATAAAAAATAATTAACTAACCTCGATTTGTCTTGATGGTTCGTGGGTGAAACAGTCTCTCGATTATGAGTTTCTCTTGACGATCCAGTGTCAACTGTCAAACACAAAGTCACTTTATACAAAGATTTTGGATGTTGGATGTCATAAGCCCAATTTATTGATATTTTTGTATTCCACATGATTTTCATGAAAAATGGAATCTACGGTAGGAAATGGCATAAAAACATAAATTAACCTGCGATGAGAAGTAGAAGCCCGAATAAAGTAAGGAAAGCCACATGTGGCTTCATCCTTGACTTAAATCTTCAATCTTAAAGAAGATTTTCAGCCAAATTCAGAAAGACACAACGCAAAGATTTACGGATGCCAATTTCACACTTGTTGACAAATAGAAACACGTGTGAAGAGTAACAAAGTAGCAACAAAGGATAATTCCCAGTAATTTGGAGATTGAACCAAAACCTCTGATTCACGATCTGGAAGACTGGGGAACGGAAATGTGTAAGAAGTTACTTGATTTTGAAATGAAATGTAAGTTCACAAGTTATCCAGACGACTGCCTTGTGTACTCCTGGAGCATGAGATTGAGAGACTTGATGAGGACTGAATGTTTTCAGTTAAGAAATCAGTTTTATATTTAGCTTCCATCTTCACACTCTCCTATATTTAGAGTCATCGCCCTAATCTTCAAGATGAGACGACGAAGAAGAAGTCACAACAAGACGAGAGCCTTCTTCAGCATTTCGTACGAATAAGAAGAACATAATCTTGGAGAGGGTGTATAGCCACTTAATTTTATGTGTTTTGCAGCAAATCACACATCCTCACTCAGTATGATGAAATCTTCCAAAAAGACACATATCATAATAATATATACATATTCCTTCTCTTAATCCCTTGTTATTCATCTTGCTTCTAAACACTATCCAACAACATTTTACCCCTTTATTCTCAAAAGTCACATCCGAGAAAGGCCAATAAGCTTGTCCTGGAACTTCTTCCATTTTCGAGATTCCAGATTAAGTTTATACCTTTCCCTTAAGATCAAGAATTTTATGTCATGCATTGCCAAACTCTCATCATCTTCAAGAACTCATTTCAATCTTAGCCAATTTATTGAAATTCTCCATCTCCGTCGGTAAAAAATATTCACCCCTCATGATTCAAAATATCGAACCCATTCTGCTGTAAATACTTTTTTCTGGATCGAAACGAAGGGTGCGATACATGGATCGAATACTGTTATTTATACGGCACGACAAATGTGCTTGCAACATTTATGTCCGGACAAATATGTCTGGCGACAAATATGTTTAAGTGTAAGGGGCTATGAAAAGACTTGTAAAAACTTCAGAGGTCATATGACAGTACCTAAAGCTTAGGTTATAAAATTAGAAACGATTGGACAGTTTCGAAATTTTTCGGACCGCTACAGGATTGAAATGGCAGGGGTCATTTCGAAGTCCAAATGACTGAAAAAATTCAAATGCCTTGACACCACCCGAAGCTTAGATTATGAAATTTGTATCATATGATATTTGAATTTATTCAAGTTTTATTCATTAATTTAGACCTCGGCATAGCCCCTGCCACTGCAATCCTGTAGCGGTCCCGAAAATTTCGAAACTGTCCAATCGCTTCCAATTTTATATCCTAAGCTTTAGCTAGTAGTAGTGTCATATGACCCCTGAAGTTATTACAAGTCTGAAGTCTTTTCACAAACTCCTACGAATTCAACAGTCAGTCAGTCATCTGAGTCATCGCACTTCTCTATAGTTGAACAAGTTTTCGTATACTTTTCTCCAATAAAATTCGAGTAAAGACATAAATATCTCGAGACTTATTTGTCGTCCTCCCGTTATTTATTGTGTGTATTTCAGATTTTATTACTTTCTAGATTCCAAAAATGGATAAATATAAAATCAACGGGACGCATAGAATATAATTAATTCCTCGATTAGAATTTTTATTCGTTAATACTTTCATGGTTAACATGTGAACATCTATCTTACAATACATGTCATTTGTTACCAGTAATACCACAATTAATATAAATTAACTAGATTTGTCATATTATTGCATTCTGCTGGTGAATGCTCGTTTCATGATTATCAACCGATTATCATGATTTGTTTAATATTGTAGTTATGTAATTTCCTTATAAAAGAAAACATAGCTTAGAAGGCACAGACTCATTCACCAGTCACCATTCATATGTGTGTTACTGTTAATTCGCAAAATGCATACATAGACACCGTAACTACAAAAGGCTGCAACCTCTTCCTAGAAATATGCAGCTGATCATATCAAACATGATCATTTACATAGACACTGTTATGGCACGGACATTAGTTACTTCTAGTGACTTAATTAAAATTAAACGAATCAGTATAGCATATAACAATTCAGCGTTCTCTCAATTTGGAAACGCTCTCGAAGGGAAAAGAGCTGAATCTATATCTGTTTTAATAATATTTTCATTATTCTTGTTGAATAAATGTAATGTTTCTAAAATCTATAATCTATGACATTTAATAATTTAATATGGACATTTCATCTTAGCTATTGAATAAGATTTGTTAAACACATAGCTATAAAATAGCTCGCAAACAATTAACATTAAAATACTGTCGTACGAAGATTGTAAAGACTGCTTTGTGGTAAATTTACATAGCACCTGTTGTGTTAATATAAGTTTGTATTTCTGATGTTAATTAAGGCAAGAGTTTCCTCCAGAGGTGAAGATATTGGTAAACAGGCTATAAGATTTTGTTTAGACTAGGATGTGCTGTCAGGAAGTGGAAAAAAATATTTTCTAAGAAATAGAAAACCGGCAGTAGCATAATATATTACATATATCGTAGGATTCAACTTGTCAAGTTTTAAAATAAATCATAAACAGCTTGGCTAAGCAATTCATGATGATTACAAGTTTTTCTTTGTCTTATTCTCATTACAATTTACAAATGAACAAAAATTTGCTTGTACAAGGTTGTGATTTGTGAGTACAATTTTTATGAAATACATTTAGGTATGGTAATGGCAATGCTAGGTTTTGTATTATCAACTTGGACTGTCAATGGGCCTGACATTTTATAGGAATATCAAAGTTAAAATTTGGTAGCAGGAAAACTCCAAGTTGGCAGCGTTTCTGAGTTGGCCATTAGATTTTAATTGATAACAACAGTTTAACTTAAAATGAACACTGGATACGAGTACTGAAAGTTTAGCTTTCCATTAATTGACATTCTTCTTGGCATTTCCCATTAATTACGGGTTACGGACGTACTGAAGTCCTTGACTTGATATGACTGCGAGGCTGAATTTATTTTTGTCTTTTATGCTTTTCGTGAATTAAGAGGTGTGGTTTTGCATTTTCTCAAGAATGGGAACAATCATGTCAAAGGTTGGTCGTTTCCCAGGGTCTTCATTCATGCAGATTCGTATCAGTTTCGTAAGGTGCTGGGATATTCCAGGCAAAATTTGGATCCTGAGGCTTTCCATAGCAATCTACGAATTTAATTAAGAATTTGAAAAATAAATAAGGCAAATATGGCCAACTTCAAACCGTTCCATAAAAATTGCTGCAAAATTTCAGTTAATCAATTTCACTGAATTTACAGATACACACTTTAAATACAACCAACAAACCTTCATTCCGGCTTCCATGGGGCTCAGATCTGCAAATGGTACATTTCGAGTCGCTAATTCCCACAACACGATACCAAAGCTCCACATATCAGCCGCTTTGAAATTTATATCCCCTTGTCTCTTCTGAAGGGCTATAAACACAATCATAGAAAATTACGGTTGGAAAGTGTCTTATGAGTTAAGGTTAAAGTATTCTGCCTTAGTTACCTTCTGGGGACATCCAAGCAGGGTGGTACAGTTTTCCTCTGTCTTGGAAGCTGAACTTAGCATCCGACATACTGATTCTTGCACTCAAATCTTCATCAATCTAGAATGAAACAGTTGAAATTAGTCATAATTGTAAACCCTAAGTCATAAAATAGATTCGGTTCCAGTCTAAATTAAAATCCCACACTTACCATTACGTGATAGCTGTTAAGGTGATAGCTAGGGACGAATTTTTCCAAATTGTGAAAATAAGCCATTCCTCTGGCAATGTCCAATGCAAATTTCAGAGCTTGGACAGAATCGACGACGACGTTAGTGCTCTGATGAAGTACATTATATAACGATCCAAAAGGCATGTACTGACTTATTACAACCAAGTCCGGGGGAGCATTGCAACAACCGATCACTGGAAGAATGTTGGGATGAGAAAATATCCTAATTTTGTGAGGAAAAGCGTAAAAGTTAGTTTAAGAAAGTTATTAAATTGCATCATTCTAATTTTGAGCCAGAACCTACCGTAACTTTGGGAATTCTTCATTAAAGTCCCGAGAAATTCTGGGAGTAGCTTCTCTGAGAACTAGAATTTTTGCCACAATTTCATTCCCTTGCCATCGTCCTTTCCAGGTTTGACTGGATGGTGACTCAGCCAGTTGTTGAGTGAGGGAAAGGTCTTTAACATTAATCCCTTTGTGTCTTGACAGAGTTGCATCCCCTGAAATAAATAAATGTTTAGTTTGGAGCAAAAAAAAACGTTATTCTGATCTGATCTGATGCCACCCATCGTACTAGTTATTTATTCCAAATGACTTTAGCGAACACACACAGACTCTCAGAAAGATATGAACGAGAAAGATTGAATTCTAAAGAGGAATATAGAAATACAGGTTGTATAGCAATATCATTTCATAAGTCTACAGTCTTCTTGAGTGATACAAATAGCAAATTTCAGTCTGAGTGAGTGTATGTTTTCTTTAATCTCAAGTTCCGTTAGTTCCGTTCTCAAGTTTTTTTTCTGCATATAAGTATAACAAGTGAGAAAAGCACATAAAATTCGCTTACGACTTCGATGAGTTTTGAGTCCTAGCCAGCTTTGATCTTTGTATGGAATTTTCTTCAAATCCTGTCCTGCTTCCACCGCTCTATCTATAAATAACAATCAAATCAATCCTTTCCTCACCGGAAGACACCACGAAATGGCTCATATATAAACCATCATGTCTTGCAATTAACTTCACATTCTCAAAGACCAAGGTATTTTAGAATGATATATATTATTATTGAGCCTTTTCAAATCATTACTTCATCTCATTCCTTTCCCCAGATACAATTTGTCTTAAATTATTGACTTTTTTTACCATGCAAACGAGTTGACAATCCTCCTTTTGACTTATCCAGTGGAGTATCTCCATCCCTATTTGTTATCGTCACTAAAGCTCCAAATTTTGCCACAAGATCATCTGCTAGGTCACTGTATGCCCAAAAACAAGCATAATGTAAGGCAGTATTCCCGTGCTCGTTGATTGCATTTACTTCTGCTTTGTGCTGTAGCAACTGTAAGGTGCAAATGCCATTTTTGTGTTAGTTTACATTAAGAGATTCACTAACTCAGCTCGTTTCACCGGAAGTCCGGAATTTTTTTTTACAGTTGTATGTTGTATCAAGTTTTTATACCAGACGGGCAACATCTTGGTGTCCATGGGCGGCAGCCAAATGCAGTGGGGTGTCATCTCCCTTATTTACAGCATTGATTCTGGCCCCCCGCTGGAGGAGGAGTTCCACTATTTTATACTGACCATATTTTGCTGACCAGTGCAAGGGACTGAAACCATGATCATCCCTGAAACAATAACATTTTAAATATATAAAAAATAAATTGATTATCATTTTATCATTTCCATCCTCTATATTATAATTAATAATTAAAAAAAACCCAAGAATTAAACCTTTGAGCAAATAAGAAACTACAAATATTTTTTTAATGAATATTGAGTATCAAATAATAAATGAAATACTGATAATTTGATTAAAACGAATCATCCATCTCATTTTTTTGCATTGTGTCATTCCCTAGAACAGACAGAAACCCACTTTCACTGCACCTTCCACCTACGCATATTTATGATTAGCTAATTGCCATATCTGCAACTTGTCTGCTGCCCTTCTCCTTATAAGGGAGAACAGCTATAAAAACCATATTCTGCCAACTGTTCCTGCAATCTCATTCTTATCCACTTTCGGCTAAGGATTTTAAAAAAATATGCCGACAAATAAATGTTCAAGAGTATGAAATTCTTTTAAATCCATTTCTGTAACTTTCCTCCATATCCTGAACATGCGGTGTCAATTTGAACAAATATTCTAGATTTTAATATTAAAATTTAATTATAGCAAGTAACCTTTGGTAATATTAACTTTCTTTCTACACATAAGGTGTAGAAATTTAAAGAAATTTCACATTTTAGTGGGTTCGGTTATGTGTTAAACGTCACGAGTATGTCCTTTCCGGAAATAATTATAATTTAAGTATTTAAACTTAATGATGAATATGTGATGATGGAATAATTAGTATATCTTACCCCTGATTCAAATCATTTTCAGTATCTTCCAACCAAAGTCTGACTTGAAGTAAATTCCCTTCCCGACACCAAGTAGGATTAAAAAGATTTTCCATTTTAATTTTGCAGAACCTCCCTAATAAACTCCCTACAATGGCACAACACTATAATTAACCTCACCCAACTTCAGGGAGTCACACAGATGAAATAATTCTTCTTTTCAATCAAATCTGCAGTCTAAACTTTCATTGCTCAGGAGATTCAATAAAATCAAATTAAAACAAAATTAAGTTGAAGACAGAAGATGTCGAAAAAAACACTTAGCACAAGTTTTCTTTTTCCTATTTGAAATCCCTCTCAGAATTTTTTTCTAATCTAAGGAATATGATTAAATAGTGATGATTGATATTTGAGAGTTTGAGTGGAAGTGGAAACAATGTGATGTTTTAAAAATATGGCTATGACTAATTAATAAATGGGGAAATAAATGTCTTAATTTAATTATTTTTACAGATGAAGCTAAGTAAGTTAGCCCTTCCTTCCTCTTCTAAGTCTATATAGACAGTGTATTTGATTGGGAAGAACATTCAGAGATTTGTAAAGGATGAAGGAGGTGAGGTAACGTATATATATTGTACATAGTGTACTAGCACTACAAACTACACACGGGCTTGGCCCACATTTTTTTGTCCTTTTGAAATGGGGGAAAGGGTTGGCACTGTTAACACTAACTATAATACTTCAGTTAGTTACTGGCACTACTGTACATATATTTTATATACCAAAGCGTCCCATAATAATTCTCATCTTGAGTATGCTGAATAACTAGAATTAGATAGACTCCATCCTGAAGGATATTGGTAACTTGGTAATCTAAAATCTAAAATGCAAATACAAACCATATACCCACACTCGAGCAGTGTCATCACTGTCTATCTCATGAAAAACATGTGCATATGATTCGAAAGACCTTTAGTGCTCCAAAGCAAATATAATTTTGTCCAAGAGGTTCCAAGTTAGATGAGGCTCGACTACTCCCACATGCCTTTCTCTCACAAGTTTTTTTCTCTTCATCTCAAAACAGTTCTAACCTTTCTAATCTCATCTTCTGAAACACTACACAACATCCACATAACGCTTCAAACGGTATGCCAAATATATATCATTTCTGCAGTCAAGAAATGGAAGATCGAATCTTGTTAAATACTATGGTCAATATAGCCTCTCTAACTCCTTCGGGACTAGTGTGAGGATTGGAGATAAGTCTTCAAATATTTGTGTCAACTTGTGAAAGCTTGGGATTTAAAAACGGTTTCCCCTTGAGAAGAAGCCTATACAACTGAAATTGAAATACGATATGCATTTTTATTATTTAAAAAACTGGTCAACAGAATCTGGTGTACTCGTAATGCAAGTTTACTTGGGACTGATGATTTCTATCAGGCAGTTGATTCGTCTCATAATCATAAACTCGAATATATTGACATGAAATATTGTACAAATAAATTGATACTGTTTTCTGGGCTATTTGTTATAAGATTAATAAAATGATCATAGAATTTCATTTTTGCATACACCTTTTGTAAATCTTTAAAAATATATATATTTAACAAAAAACTTCAAAACACAGTCTGTCTCGTTAGTCGCTGGAGAAAGACTCACTCAAGATTGTTCGTCAAGTACTGTATTCGCGTATCAATTTAAAAACATTTAAAATCAGAATTTAAATTTTCCCAAAAAAAAAAGAGTTCGCATGTAACGTCGTTCTTGTCAATCTCTTACAAATTACCTCGTTAAATTCTGTTTTGAAATTTTTCTGTTATCAAGAACTATATATGCTACGGTTACAGGATCAACATTTCAGAATTCCTCATAAATTCCCTTTCTTTAGAGTACCAATATATATATCACATTATTAAATTCTTGTCAGTCCCAAGAGATACAAATACATAGTTGATTCTCTTGGAATGCACTTCCAGTCAGAAAATTAGTAGGGATACTTAGCCTGAACTGGAATTACTTTTCAAACTTATAATGATTCGGTTTCTGTGAACAATGTATGAAGATTTTTGAAAATTGAGTCTAAGAAGTGTATAATACCCGGCTGCTTTTATTTTCATTTAGACGAACCGCAGCATTTTCACAACTTTCTCTTGATTTCTCCACGAAATTGGGAGTATTAAAAAAAATTGCTTTAATTTGTTGAATCTTAGTTTTCTTGATTTTTAAAGATTAATTTCATCCACAAGTAAGCATGCACATTTTTAATAGAGTGACCATATACGCACCCGACAGTTTTCCTTTTCTCACGGGTTGAAAATAACTACACAATTATTAAAATTTCTCTATCCTATTTTTCTTCTTGATTTTTGGCATGTGAATTAAGATGGTAAGCTCTTTAAGCTAGGCTGAGATTTTAATTTCTATGAAAACTGTTGCAACCCGCTTGGGTACTAAAGTCGTAAGCGATCCGTAAAAAATTTGCTGATTCGGCCCAATGAATTCAATTGTGCATCAAGCGATCCGTTCTAAAACAAATTAATGCATTAAGCGATCCATTTTTAACTGATCCGGTTATTAAATGGTTATTTTTACTGATTTTTACTGATTTTTTTCTTGTTTCTACCTCAATCTCGAGTGTCAGGATTTGAAACAACTATTCCGTTTCAACTCCAACAGCTACTTTAAGGTACAAAAATTTAAACACGATGACATACAAACGACCTAACCATGTCACATGTAAACTCCTTCGGTTCAACAGCACGGCATATTTAACAAGACGGTGCTACTCTGTTTCAACATGAACTTTGACTTCGTACTCACATGTGACTGAGGTTTACATGCATTGAAAGATGACAGCCAGATCGGTTGACATTAAACAAATATGTTAAACCGACGGGGAATTATGTAACATACTAAACAACTCAAACGAGTCATAATCATCACATTTATGATTGACGACCTGACCTTGCAAATCATAATCAATTGCATTTGTCTCAAACTCCTCATCAAATTTCTCATTACCTGAAGGACATACCAACACCAACAACCACTAAAAGTTTTAAAATCCAAAATGAGACTTTTGTCGTCTCAAATTTTGGATAGTAAACATTTAGTTGTTCTAGTTGTACAAGGTTCCATAATCGTGAATTCTGATGGACGGAGGAGCAGCCACCTACTGTGTAAGACCCAGTATATTAGAAAGGGAAGCAATGGCCTTATAAATAGGGAGGGTTAAACCGAGCGCCGAGGATTCTTATTGGATGACAAGGGTTGAAGTGGAGGCCTCGGATTCTTTCTACTTTCTCGTCTCATGTTTGACTTGGGAGCTCACGAATCCAACTGTAAATGTGTCCAGTCCTCATGTATGTGGTGCTGGGTCGAAGGATGGGAACGAGTGACATGACACATCTAACATTTTGTCCGTTCAAAACTGACTTTTAATTCCCGAAGACTTCGGAAAGGTTAAGTGAGTGATCGAAAAAGAGTCATCATGACGTTGCGGCGCTTTCCTCCTGAGGATCTCCAGAATCCCAACACTCCCCAAATTCACAATACGGGACAAGGTAAGAATTTAAGAAATCTAATTGGCTAATCTTGATGCATAAATTAATTCATTATCACTAAGGAGGACCTAGAAATTCGAAAAATGGAAGCTATTAGCTTACTTTTCTGAAGGTTGAGGCGTTGAGGTCACTTTGCGGAGTTAATGGTATTCAAGAGCTCATTTATTTGTAATATTTATTCTGTATTCGTACTAGGATGGATACGCCAGCGTATTTAACTATTTCAGTTTTTGTAACTCTTCTCGATTCCCAAGAGTTCATCGAGCTATATTCAAGGTTATGCGGTCGCAAGGATATGCGGTGTAGGGTTCATTCTAAATTGTATTAGTTTTTCCAGAAGGTATACAATATTTATTCAGAAGACCCGGTGGGGCGGGGGGTGTTTCAAAGTCGGTCATCTGAGCTGTTGTACAGCAGTTCCTTGGATTCAGGTCACTGCAGATCACATCATCCCTAAAATGGGGACGGCGAACGGTGGCTTAAAGTTTGAAGGCGTGGAGAGGGAGTGGTCCACTGTCCATCGTCGTATGTATCAATTTATGAATACTTCAAACAAATTCGGATTCTCATATTATGATTGAACTTTTTACTGAAATATTGTCTTTTACTTGGAAATTAATAGGATAGTTGTGCTGAAGATCAGCGTGCTAGTTAATTGAAGCTGGACAGGAGTGAATAGAAAGCCGTTTAAACAAGATTCGTGAATCCTTTTCACCAACTTCATCTTAAGATCGCAAATGGAAGCGCCTTCCTTCGCTTTCCGCTCTGCCTAGTATCCCAAGACCAGGATTAGGATTCCCTGCTCTCTTCTCTACGTAGAAAAGTTTCCATCCTAAGGGTTTAATAGCCAGTTCCTTGACAGTAGGGATAAGGGATTCAGAGGAGAGGTCTAGGCTTTAAAGACTTAAAGGGCCGTATGATTGGTATGATATCTCTATAGGATTACAATAGGGCGAGCAGAGTTTCAAATATTTCAATTTAAAGGGCTCAATGGCCACATGCAGACTTGAAATCTAAGAAAGGTTTTTAGGCTGAGAATTTTCTCTCCCCTGGTGTTCTTCCTACCCAGTTCTGATTTTAATATAGAGGAACCCTTTTTTTAAGCAGGACGATATTTATCTAAATTAGAAATAATTAACGTCCCCCATACCGGGCCACATCGGCTTCATACGATGACTTTAAAGTTACAAAACTCTCCGTAAAGAAAGTCTGTTAGATTGATGAAAATGTATCAGGAACTAATGTGTCTTATATGATGCGATCATTCCACTTCAAGCCTTCATTCCTCAACATCATTGAACACTCCTCCTCCTCACAGTCTCATGCATCGTGGACATTTCATGTGACCTGTGCTGACCTCTTATTCCGATCCCCTCCCAGCTCCTATTATTTTTCCATTGGTCATTTAAGGCTTGAAGCCTTTCCAAAAATTATATATGCAGCAAAATAGAAACACAAAAGTTTCTATTAAGCACTTGTGTACCTTAAATGATGTATGTGGTAATGCTACTCGGTGGCAAGGCTAAGTAGCCAAATTTCCTGTTTCCCAAACAGACTCGCTAACTTACAAAGGAAATTAGGAGGTTTTAGACAGTTCCGAGAAAAACTGTTCCACTTGTATGTACGTTTAGACATATTTGTGCCTCAGTTTGCATTCAAGACCTTCAATTATGACTTTGGAAGGGGTTAATTAATCATTTAGTTAAGTTCTTGGTATGATTTTGATTTTTGAATGGGAGGAGGAGATTTTGAGTTGCATAGGGTGGGGAAGACAGCGAGCTAGTGGATTCGATGGCAGGGAGAACTTCATCTAACTCACGTGTTTCCACGACCAATTTCTTTGGAAAACTTCTTCCACTCTCTTCCTTATTTGAAGAACATATAGGGGAAAGTGTGCAGCCCTTCAGTCTCTCCTGAAATTTTGAAGATTTTTGTGTATCTTTGGACACGTCGTCTTGTTATCTAGTCTTTAAATGTAAATAACAACACCTAAACTTAAGACTTTGAAGAAGAAATTGTCCATTTAAATTCTTTAATCGTATGACCTAGGAAAAACCGCCCCGAAAACCGAGAGATTTTCGTATTTCAGTATAATCTGTCAACTTTGAACTTTAAAAGTTCATCCTGATTGTCTGATTCAACCATGAAGTTCTGATAGAAGAATAGATTTAGTTTAGGAGATGTTTGTCAAAAAATGTGTGGCTAGGCCGATTTTTACTTTTAAATTAGACTATCTAAAAGATATGCAATCTAAATGTAATTCTAATCTCCCAACTACAGGTTAAGTTTTATGATACCGTCCGCTTTTGATGGACTATAACTCAAGTAAAATAGTCTGGAAGTCTGGACCGATTTTTATTCTAATTGACTAGTTTTTAAGACGAAAGTGCAACTTAAAGAATCCAGAATCAACGAATAGTGTAATCTTGCTTAGATAAATATGACGCGACCTCCCTGATTCATCTATCTCATAGACTTTATAAAAGGATCAGGTATAGAAAATATTATTAACAGACATCCTAGAATAAGCTCCACAGAAGTTTTTAAAATGTTTCCTTCAACGACGCTGTATCCAGGAATTTTTGACTTCGGTGTACTGTATCATGACAAAATGCATTTTTTAAATCAGATCTCAAAATCAACGACTTCAGTATTTTTCTTATCATTGTATAAAAAAGAAGTATCGAGAATGCGAGATAATTAGCTTTCTTTTCCTTGTCTTAATCCTACCATTTCTCGAGTTGTTCTTCAAGTGTATATGCATGTGTCCGTTTAAAATATTGTTTGATCTCTAAAACTATCCATTCCTGAATTATAATCGGTACAGTACAAGTTGAGTTACTATCCAAAAGTGAACGGTTAATAAAACTCACCTTATGCAAATAACCTTCTTTTACGAAGAGAAAGATGTAAGATTAATAAGAATCCTGGTAACAGAGTAAGACATTCTCGGTGAAATAAACGATTTAACAAAACCATTCAAAATTAGCCCAGTTAATGAGCAATACAACTCCTTTGTACTTTATTCCGGCACATCCACAAAAATACATCTCTGTTCATAATGTAACAATATATAATTTATTGAGAATCTGTCCAGTAGGTGTATGGCTACAATTGTATGAATATTATCAATCATTAGAAAACAACTTAGTTGGCATTTATAGTCATCGTTAACAGTTCATTCCCTCAAAAACATTTAAAAGTATGCATTATCATCATTTGTAAACTCAAACACGTCATAACAATTCATACAAGTCGTATCGTTGATCATTCCATACATACCGAAGAAAAGCTGGCGTTAAGTTCAATCAGCGTAAAAATGACTATCACTGTATTACACATTCTTCTCTCTTACCCTTGTGGCAAAGCTTTGGAAAATTCCAATGAAGGAAAAAAACAATTAATCCATTTTTGAATTATTGACGGAATTGACTACATAGAAACTAGAATCTTCAGAGGTTCGCCAAGATATTTTAACAGCATGAGAAAATTGTTCAAGATTTTGAAACAAAACAAAAACCAAAAAATCATCTAACCAAATGACTTAGAACACTAATAACTACGAAGTCCAATCTAATGACCAGTAAGCAGTAAACTTGAGGGCTTAATGTGTCTACTGGATAGTTATGTATAATTTATAAGTAACTGCTGCCATAAAATAGAGAGAGAATACAATACACAAAAAGTATAATGAGTCTTCGTATCCTTTATGATAACAATAGCAGAAAAAAAATAATATGGACTAATGTAACTAACTTTTAAACAAACTTAATTCAATTTCATACCCTCCCCAACCCCCCATCACCATTATCAGTTTTATCACCAAGTGATGTTTGAAATTTCCATTCTGAGTCTTCCAAGTTTGCATGGAATTATCTTACATGCTAGACATCCCACGAAGGAATGAAATGGAAGTCTTGATAAATATAAATGTATTATATAGTGTTACAAAACTATATTTTGTACTTTGGCAAAAAATTACCATTAAATTGGAGGAGTTTGGATAAATACCCCGATGCAATGGCTTGTGTAATATCTAGCTGCCTGGAGAAACAGGAAGACTTCATGCAAAATTGGCACCAACTCAGAATAGAAGTTCCCTTACAATTACAATTATGCCCTATGACATCAATTCCTCTCGAATTGTAAATATTATTAAATACCACCCTTGCCTTTGCATGAATTAATTTCAAAAGGATCTAAAATTAAGAAATCCATACACTTGTGATTAGTTAATAAGGGAGTTTTCCGGATCATTTGCTTCCATTCCTACTAACTTCCAGAACCAGATTGTTAATGGAAAGCAAGGAGTCAAGAAGATAGCATTATATTCTAGCGGTGGTCTGGTACTATAAGGTAAAGGTACATACTTTTGAATTCAAGGAAGGTCTGGAAAAATAACTTTCACAAAATTAATTCATAGAAATCATTTCTTCTATAAATGATGAATGGAATAATATATATTATGTTAACAGATATAATTATGTATAGTTCATTAATGTAGTTGAATGCGTTGAGTTGAGACGATAATTGTTCCTCCAGGGTCAGGCAAGATGGCAACGATAATTGCTTAACTAAAAATAAAAAGAGTCACCGTCCGCGTCCTCTTACAACCGTTTGATCATCTTGTTTATGCTTCGTTCTTCAGGCGTTGCAGTGTCACTCCCACTGCCGCTCCCTCCTCCACTGTCCGTCGACACGCGGCCATCTCCTCCGTTGACAACAGGGGTGGGGCTGGGGCAGTAGAATAGTTTTCGAAGGAATTTGTTATCAGCTCTCAACTTCCGGTTCTCCTCACGAAGACGGGTTGCATCCTCCTGAACCATTCTTACTTTCTCGTCATCATTCATAAGGTCAATAGGGAGGTCAACATGGGGCTGAGGGGGTGGCAGAGGACTAATTAGATCCGGTCTAGAGCGTAAACTAGATTTGAGTTTCCTCTCCAGGGATTCAACCCGTTCTTCCAGCAATTGGTACTCTGTGATAAGTTCGGATTTACTCATGAGACTCAGACGCTCTTGGTGAACCACGTCGTACATGGCTGAAAAATCTTGATTGAGAAACGCGTCCTCATCTTCTGAGGAAGAAAAATAGGAAGCATGATTTACATTTACGTTAAGATTGAGGTCATCACCGGCTCCCGGGACTGGAGGGGGGTGGTTAGGATCCCAATCCTCGTTGTCCAAGTCCAAGTGAAACAAATGATCATGTTCTTTCATGAGAAACTCGTTTGTGTTGCTCGGGGCTGGTTGAGTATTCCTCCGAATCCGCTTCCTAAGACTCTGTTTCTTGTGATGGTTGTTATGGTGGTGGTTGTGCCTACGCACTCGTTTCTTACTATTACTTGTAGTACTGCTCGGTCCATTAGCAATGTTATTGCTATGGGGCACGTCCAGAAGGTCCTCCCTTTTTCGAGTCACACCTCCGCCTCCACTGCCTATTCCGATATCTTGGGGCCCCAACACCTTTTGCGCAACACCATTCAGCTCGAGATCCACAGCACAGATCCTCTCCGTATCCACACCTCCTGACATTTTCCTTTACTTCATTCAACCACCTATATACTGCAGGGTACAAATACAATGGATTAGTATAAAAATTTCAAAATTTCAACTCAGACTTTTTATGAAAATCTTCAATGAACCTACCCTGAAGGTCACAGGGGCCCTTCAGGGAACTTACATGAGTTACAAAAGTTCTTTACTCCTCGACTTCTACTGACACACTGAGGTAGGGGACAATCTCCACTTTGTTTAAGTACGGACCTAGCCACTCAGTGGTGCTCTCCTCATGAAAAGCTAGTTCCACTTCAAACGCTTCTAGCACCACGGGTATCGAATCTCGTGAGGTAAATTGCCTTCTAAGCTTATCATGGATGTGAAAACTTCTAATTGGAGCCCTAAACTTGCTTGACATGAACTTTGACTTCAAAACGGAAGAAACAGTTAAATCGTATCAAGTTCCCTTGGCGATGGTGCCACTCTGGCATCAACATCAATGCTCAAGCAAGGGAGTTTTTTGCTCTGTTGTACAAGACTTGGCAAGTTCGCCTTTGCATAGCAACCCACAACAACGATTCTACTACATAGGGTATGTATCCATACCAAAAACCTAGGAAAGATAGATACGATACAGAATACAGAGCTATGTTGACGATGACTTTATAACATAGCTCTGTGCATCAGTTTATTCTCGTATCGTGGTGCAAGCAGCCCTTGGAGCAGCAGCGCAGCGTCATACTATTATCGTTTCAGAAGTATCTTGAATGAACGGGCTGTACGAGAGACTCTAATACAATGTTATCCTCATGCTTATACTATGTGTTATCCTTTAATTTATAAATTTTGAAATATTAGCCAGTTCCATTGCATACATTATCTATCCTTTTTTGAACTCGTACGGAACTTTATTATCAAAATGTTTAGGAGCATGTTATGAGAATTGTAAATGTAAGTATTCAAAGCCAATTTAACAGCTTTAGGCTTTAAACTAATAAATTGAGACTCTGATGAGCTCCGACGAGCTAGCTTGAGTAGCCAGTAGCCGCAGTAGTTAGTGAGGTGATCTTCTTGGATGGGCCCTCTTGTTTGTTACGAACTCAGTATCGTATGGGTCGATTGTTGAAGTACAATTGGTTTTATGATGGTGAAGGATTCAGAATGGGATTGATGCATGGACTCCATCACGTAGACCTGCTTTAGCATTGGTTTTGGTTGTTGTGTCTCCCCGTTTCGTAACATTATATTTATTACGTATACCGTCGTGGTTGTGTTTATAGTAGCAGTACCTTTGTAACTGGTAGTGCAGGGATGGTACAAGTTAAGCTGTACAAGTTTTGAAGCTCAATTTAAAGCCATCTCAAAGTATTAAACTTATATGCATTTTCATCACCTTACTTACCTTTCCAGCGTATATGTTTATCTGGGCTTAGTTTCTGGTAGTCCATGCTAGTATATATAGCTTCATAGGTGTAGGAGGAAAGAAAGTATGGGTTAGGTTAGAACGGATGGGATCTTATAATATGCATGCACACTGATTATTTTATTTTGCATTGAGTCGCTTGTAGTAGGATAACAAAGTCAAGTAGTTGCTTGGTACTATTCATTATTCATGTACAAATAGATCTACTTGAGTTGGATTACATTGGAATCGTTGTTGGCCTGTGTAATATCTACATGTTATAATTATCATCTTCAGAGCAGTCTCTTTACTAAGTCGGTACATAATGTATTCTGCCATGGACTTACTACACACTGCAAAAAACCAAAAACAATCCTGGACTAATGAAAGGAGCAAGTTAAGTTAGTAATGCTGCAGTTACTATAAGCCACTCATGATTGATTTTATATTTATAAAGGTATCTTCTCTGAGTTTTAAGAATACGGGAAAGAGAGAGAGGGAGGGACACTCACTGAGATTTAAGATTGAAATTAAACATTCTTGATCTTGTAGTTTTGTATTGTAAAGTTATTGTGGCGATGAGAAAATCTTAAGAAATTATGTAACTCGAGATCAACATTAACTAAAGTGTCCTTATCAAAGGACAGCCTTAAGGAGTAAAACGGGACCTTGGCCATATTATTGGGCTTTTCGTTGGTTCCCTCTGAGGAATCCTTTCTTTTATTGCATAGTATATCCTAGCCTGAACTTCTAGAATTCTTGTAAGAGCTTCTCAAATGTCTCATCATGTCCTTAAGTATTTTTACAGAGCATTTTTTGCATCTGGGTTTCGGGGTAGACTTAAGAATCGGGAGGTTGTGTTTTCCTGTATAAAATTCATTCTTGAGAAAAGTGAACTGGAAACAGTAGGACAGTCAGTGGAAACAGTCAGGAATATCCGATGCGTTTCAATTTTAAATCTCAATAACCTACATCCTTGTTAGTCATGAGATGTCAAACGTTTTCAGCAAATTAATCCTTCAGCCCCTGCCTAGTTTTAGCGAATCAGATGCCTCTGACCTCCGTATTATCGAATCCAGAATTTCTCGAGTTAAAATTTCAAAGTTAAATTTACATATTTCGAATTGAAAAGATATTTAATCAATTCAGTCAGGCAGACTGATCAACACAATTTAGAAATTTTTCTAAAAAAATTGTATTAAATATTATGATTTGTATAGCCTCTATCTACTATAAAACTAATTAAATTCAAAAATGATAAAACTCAAACTAAATAGGATTTTAAAATTATATTTTGGGATTTTTTTCTCCATAACATGGTTAAAAGTTTTTAAAAACTTGGGGGATATTTAGCGGAATTTTTTACAGCATTAGAACGAAATTTTTGGGCTAGACATTTAATGTACTGGCCACAGTGGTCACTTCGATTTGATCGTCGGTATCTCGATGCTTAAAACAGATTTGAGCTCATAGGGAAACGATGAGACTATCACTATATTGAGGAAAGTGGGAAGACTTCAATATGGGTTAATGCTGTTAAAAAAACAATCGGGTAGTTGCATTATTTAATATTTTGTTAAGGTCAGGCTTATTAAAATGGAATTAAAGCATAATATTTGTTCGGAATTATATTCATATAATCGATACAATCATAATAACAAATCAAATGTAAGCATAATTTCTCTCTTATAATATGTGCAAATTACCACGAGCATATCGAATTCCTTTTTTGCTTTTCAAAATAAGATGAAGCAGAGCTAAGGAAAGCGTAAAGATTTCACTAATGACTCTTCAAATTCAGCATCGAATCAGTTCACAGTAGCAACACAAAGTATAAAGAAGTCAAAAAGAGGGATGATGGGAGAATTTATTGGGTCAAAAAGCAGAAGCTGGGGCTTAAAAAATATATATATACCAGTACGTGCTGACATTACGTGTATAAACTATCTACTAAAATTCTGAGCAAGTGAGCACACAACTTAACTATGTTTATATTGATGATGCTGGTGTGTAGAATCTGGTTACCAAATGCGATTCCAAATCTGTCCTACTCCTTAAACTGTACAGATACCTTGGTAGCAACTAATAATGGATTTTAAATTCTATCTGAAATCAGTAAGATAACTCGAGAGAGTATCCTAAGGAACTTTAAGATTGAAAGAATTAGCTAAGTGGTTCGGCATTATAGTTAGTCAGTTCAGTCAGTTGTACTTAAGGGATGAGTATTCACGATAATTGGAATCAGTAATCTTCATCAATTGTATAATTATCGCTCAACGCTTATCGAACACAAGGCTCCTCTGCTTTGGTTGCATACAAACAAATAAAGCCTAAGATTTTAAAATATATGCTTCGTTAGAAGGGTTATAACCGATGATCTTTGATCCAACGAGGGCGACGGTACACAACTCTAAATTGTGGATTGCTTTGAAATTGTCGACATTGAACACACAGAAATGAAAAATTAAAACCAATTCCTGATTTTGAGTTGGTAACCTTTCTTTTGTAAGGGGTGGGAGACTGAGGGATCGAATTTGTTTATTACCCAAACATAATCATAGTTAGCGGCAAGAGCGTTCATATTTAAAGTAATTTATGGATGAGCTAAAAAAAATCTTATTGCGGGTTAGCAATGAAGCTACATAATATAATGCTATGAATGCTTCATAACTTAAGTTAGTTGTTTTGAAAAAAAAAAAGTTGCAAAAACGCAAAAGCGCACGAATGAACTATGAATACTATGATGATATGTATTCTCTCATCCTTCCTTCCCTCTCTCTGGTACTCAATCCAATGGATTTAGATTTGGTTTCTTCAGCAGTTTAAAAGAATGTAATAGAATTATAGTCATGGATGGAGACAGGAGGCGATGCATTAAGGAACGAATATAAGAGCAATATGAATGTATAGAATCATGGAAATAACATCATCGTGTTGTCACCTCCCTTGCATTCAATTCAACTTCTATCTGAAGCTAATGTTATGGTGAATTGAATCTTGAGTCCGTTGGTCTTATCCCTGCCTTTATATATTTACTAATGTTCTTGGGACTTTCTGGTTTGTTGATATTTGCAATTCTCAGTCGCTTTGATTCTCGAGGAGAGTGTGCAGTCTCTCTCTCAATTCTTTAAATGTCTTGTGAGGAGTTCTTTAGAAATATTATGATGAATATGTGTGCAAAGGAAGAAGACTCCTTGAAATTTCATTTTACAGAATAGGAAGCGGAGGATTGATGAGAAGATTTCTGTTTTATTCCATCCAAAGGAAATTTGTTCGCTTTGGTGTGAAAAAGAATGACATTTCCATTCGAGTAAACACCGGCCGGGCTGGTGATGCTAATGTTAGGATGAGGTCTGTAAAAAATAAGTAACTTAGGACCTGAAATAGAAACTCTTGGCTTTTGATATTTGACACCATGAAGAGCCTTCGCATCATCACCACTGCCACTATAACACTACTAAGTTTTAGCAATCAGACAATCCGTGGATTTCACTTTGGTTTTTATGTTTTTTATAAACGCGATTCAAATGCCTTTTAGAGACATTTATACGATTAGTAGTGTTGGAGACTTAATAAGACTTCTGGTCTTCAAAGTCTTGACTTGTGTGAGGAATCAATGGTATGAAAAATATACCATGTATTATTGAATCTGTATCATGTATGCATTTGGGGCATGACTGTATTAATCAAGAACATTTCATTTATCCCTAATCCTTATGCATCTTAGAGGATTTTTTGGATCGGGTTGAATTAGGACAGATAAAGCTGAGTAAATTGGGCTGAATTGGCTCTACTCGGTCAGAAATTGGTTATGGCCCAAAGATGTTGAGTTAAATTGATGTGCATCTTGAAATTATCTTCATACAGTCAACAGTACTATCTGCAGAGTACAAGCAAAGAAATCAGGATTTGCTATTAAGTATGTATTTCCAATTCAAATTTTAATGTCTATAGTGGTATTCCTAAGAGGGTACTTGTCGAATTTTACTGCTTAGTTCTATGATGCTGATTTCCAACTTTAGACTCTTCTAGTTAAATGCAGGAAGAACTGTTTAACTACTATGGGTCACTTGGGCATGAAATTGCAAATAAAACATGACGCGGGTAGTTAAATTAATTATGCCCTTTGATTAAATGAGGAGAATGCGGATCCACGTCTTTACATGAATTTCCTCACTGGTTTGACATCAGGTCAGGTTCAGGGGAAATAAGGAGGGGGATAAATTAAGTTAACTGAGGAAAAGAACTTGAATAATTTCGTTATGAACTTGTTTTATTATTTTATTTCCTAAGTGGTTTATCATATCCACTGCCTTATATTCATTAAATGCCTTTGGTCCTATCTCATATCCATATCTAACTGTATTCTATATGTACATAATAATAGTATGCATATATTCATACCTGCCATGTTGTAGCTTCTGGAATAGGATATAGTATAATTTATTCCAATTTAATTCAAACTCAATTCCTGACCTTCTATTATTATAAGGTTAAATATTTCATCACTAAAAATCAAAGGTATAAAAAGGGACGGTTTCGTCATCCATATTTTTCTACATGGAAAATAGATATTACAATTTTTCATTTCAATAAGAATTTGAATACTCAAATCTCTTCCCTGGTCTATATGCTATCAAAATTAGAATTATCGACCAGTAGTCATTTCGGAGATAGTGATGAATGCCAAATCCTCATTCTCGATTTATATTATATGAGGAATGGACTGGATCTAGCTCGTTTTGAAAACCGAATGAAAAGTTTCTGTAGTAAGAGTAGGATTTATTGAGTCAACATTTTTTTGTAAAATATCATTATAATATTAATAAAATTGTAAATAACTATTATTAAGACAACATTTACTTTACTTGAACAAATAAATACATGCATCTCTTTGATTTTAAAACAAACAAAAGGGAGAAATTAAGACAAACCATGATCCATCAATAAGGAACCGTAATAAGAATTCACAATAGAATGAACTCGTGAGATTCTAATTTCATCTAAACTCCTCGGTTGTCGGTATCTGCCTACGCAAAAGAAGATCAAACCGAACGGCTGCATGTGATTTTTGAGGACGAGTAGATACTCAACTGACTTAGGATTCTACAATCTTCCTCTCAGGTTACTGGCAGTACGGATTCGAGTTACACAACAAGACTTACTTTCATTTAATCATTGTATCGAATTTGGAATCAACTCTCGTTTAGGCAGTTTATCCTACTTTTAGTCTATGTTATACTATCAATTTACGATTTAATTTAGCAAAACACACTCAATCGCATGGCAATATAACTTACGAGCAAAATCAACAATCAGGCAATAAACTATATAATCCTAACATACTTGAAGTATTCATCCGAATATTTGATTGAAGTTCCCATATTAGTAAATAGTAAATCGATTTCATAATTCGATGGCTTGTTGATTTTGGCTACTAATGTTAGTTATCATAATCTTATTCAGTCATTCACACCGGGAAAAATATTCTAATCAGATTTTTATTAATTCCAAAATATTGAAGCTATTGAATTCTAAATTTAAAAAAATATGGCATGTTCTCTAAGATTGCAAGGAGAAATCAACACCGGCTCCATGAATGATAAACGAGGAAGATTTTACTAGATTTTGAAATATCCTTAAGTCTAAGTAATACAAAGAAATGATAACGATTTAAAAGTCCTAGAGTTCAAAAAAATATACTGCAGAGTTTATGGGGAAGGATTTCATACATTTTTATTCACATGCACACAACCTCTTCATTTGCAAAACAATCCAAGTTTGACATTTGACCTCTAGTTTCAATGCATTACACAAACATGTCTTCCTCATGATTAATCATGCAAAGATCATTGATGGAAGGGATAAAGTGTAAAAGCCTGATTCACGAAAGGTGTGAGAGCTTTTTGAGCTAGATTTGAATATTTTTTCGAGCAATAATAATCTCTTTCCCCGGCTCGTATTCATACACACTGGGCTTATGTATCAATTGCTGCAATTTTCGGATTTTATCAGCCTCATTAGACTTTTATAAAGCTTATTTAGAATGTTAGTGATGTACATGGACAGAGAAAATACGCACAATACTTGGAACACTTAGCTTCATCATACGGATCTAGGAATCCACCCTTAAATATAATTGGATGATATGTTTGAAGAAATTCAATCGTATTCTATAAAGGGATTCGTTGCTCTTTTGACATCTTTTATTTTTCTAAAAACTTACGTTTACATACATTGAACAATTACTTTTCTTAGAATTGGATTGGGAATGCTACTTGTAGGTTTCTTAATAAGTAATAAGCCGAGGGGTCTCTTTCTACAAGTTTGATGAGTTCCTATATAGACTTTGAATATTTATATTAATTAAATATCATGAAATATCATTGCAGAATGCGGGTATTGATTTGGAGAAGCTATAATTAATTATGGCTTTTTTGCGCTAAAGTTGAAAATTATGCATTGTATATTAGATATATTTCATACATTTTAAACTGTGAATATATACATCTTCATATAATATTTATGATATATATCCCTATAGTATTATCATCATTATTGGTTTAAAACTTTTAAGGTAGATTTGAGTTAGTTCGTAAGCCATATTATCATCTTTCTTTCATATATTTTTTCTGAGCATTTTTGTCTGCAGGTACATGTCCTGTTCCATCCATTCTCTCTAAATCAATAAAAATCAACTGCATCTGGACTTGAGGTTTTGCGATTTGCGTCTGCATATTCCTTTGCATGCAATTATCATACATTCGTTTCGTAAAACATGTCCAACGGAATGGCAATAAATTGTTAATAGTATTATTACCTAGAGCTACATTCATTTTTCAATCTAACACGAAAACAAGATTTTTTCTCATACCTGCAAATCAAACTTGCACATTGACTTGCATAATGCTTGTTAAATAATTATTACATCTATCCTACACAAGCTCAAATTTGAAAAACCTATTTTAAGCCCTCAACACCTTTTCTTAAATGACAAAAGGAAGTTGGCTCATTAGCTCGCTGAGTTTGTCAGGAATCAAAAACTGCAATATTGAATAGCTCTGCTCAATTATAGTAAATCCAAATACTTTAGTATACTCACCTACGTCTTATATCCTTCTGACGTAGGCAATAGGAGGACAAATAAACAATTAACTTAGGAAGAACGCTATAATAGTAATTACAGATAGGGATTTTCATGTTTCAAAATCAAGAGCATGAATATCGTTTAAATTTTATAATGCGGGGCTCCCTACACTACATGACATTATTAACTCCAGACCCTATGCCCTGCGAAAAAGTGAAATCCAGCTCATGCAAATTAGAACACTGATAAAATAAACGACTAACAATGGTGTGCTCAGCAATGAGGGACAATTGTGTAAGAGCTATTATGGCCAACATCAATTCAATGGATGTTTCTATTTCCATGTATTTATGTTTGAACTTGAGCATCCAGTATTTATTAATAAGCATCCTTTTTGGACCAGATTGTTTTACATGACCTTTTTTTTATTTCAACTGACAAAACGGTTGGAAAATATTTAAACTACCTACTTCCTACTAACCGCAATATTTCTCTGTTCTGGAATATCTTGTGAGCCTATTAAAGCAATTACTAGAATTTCCGTGACACCATATGTATTGACACCCACACTAGCACAGCTTCTACTTGACCGTCACAATCATAAATAATGCAGTGAATCACACGGAATGCAAACTCTCGGATTCCTCTCTTTTAAAACTATAGTGAAGTAACAAATTAAACAAGAATTTGTATTCTAGTGCTTTTTTCAGAGCAGATCTTTATAACTTGATGAAAACAACTAAAAACTGATTTTCGTCATCATCCCCTCGAATTGATATTATAATAATAATATGTGCACAGTAGGAGATTCTGATTGTATAAAAACTGTTGACACAATTGTACACTTTGCTGGAAGCTGTCAAGTGTAATTTACAAGAGTGCCAAAGGAATTATAGTCTGTAGCACTCTAGGGTATATTAAATGACGTTGATGTAGATATTTAAAATATTTTGGGCATGCATGCAAGACGATGCCGGAACCTAGCTTACAAAGCCGTGAAATTAGCGAAACTTCCATTTGCATACAAAATATTAGAATATCGGCAAGCAACTATTGGAGTACATGACCAGGAATCGCAGATCTATTGTTTCGGTAAGATATGGCATTAGATTAGACCATTCTAAACTAAATCCCATGAACCATTTTTGAAAATTAAGTATTCAAATTTTAATGTGGAATTGAATTTGCAGTTCATATTTCATATGGGGAGTTTAACAGAAAGTACCGTTGCATTAAAATTCTATCATCTGCATTGATTGACTATAGTAGTGTGCTTTTAAAATTCTAAACTACTGCAGAAGCTTACTTTTGCTTAGCAAACCTATGTAAGAGCAAATTCTATCCTATGGAGTTGTCGTTTGAATTTGCTGAAGTACAAAATGAGACTTTAACAATCTATACGCCAAGTTCTGTATATAATAACATATTATGTAGTTTAAATGGAGTTGAAGGAAGCTGTAAAAGCTTAGTTCATATACAATTATAATAAATCAAACAGGAAATTAGTTTTAAATAGCACATGAGCATATGTCTGCCCATCCAAAATTGTGTACACATTAAGACAGCATTTTAAAACCAGTAATTATAGGACCCCTTCGACTAGTTATAGCGCACATATATATGCTTAAACGGTACGTTTTTGCATGACACTTTTATTTTACGCTCCCCATTTGTAGATTGTAGTTTGTTTATATGTGTTGTATTTTAAAACAAATACAGAAAACTTTAAATCAGGGGTAGTAATAACCTAAGCATAATCTGTAACTCCTGACGAGAATTGACTTATTCTATATATTTTAAATGCTGTCCGTAACTCAGAACTACTTACAAGATTTATCGTAGAAATTTGGGGAGAAGAATCCTAAGAATAATATGCTTTTTGGTAAAATTAGAATGTTTATTCAATATTCTTAGAAATATCATTCAGTCCATCAAATCAGACACTCTTGGCGTTGGAACTTGCGATATAGCACATACAAATGCACACAAGTAACCACCAACTATTTAAATTATGACTGGCTTCTTCTCGTAATGGAAGCATAATTTACCAAGCTACCTCGAAATTATTCTCACGTCGCACCAAAGTATGGCTAGGTTATTTTTCTTTTACAAAATTAAAACTAACGATAACTGTCCGTTGACATTAAGCGTATGCACGCAAAACTTTGCTTCATTACTGACTTAAAAGGCTTGCAGTGCCAAAGATACTTTATAAAGACAGAATTAATGAGAAATAATAGTGCATATTGTAGGAATGACAGATCAGTACATACTTTTCTCTGGTTAAAAAAGACAGAGCGAGTATTCTAAATAGTGGATAAAGAATTCCTTAAAAGCCAAATCCGTTTGTTTTCAGGTCACAGCTAATCTGCAGCAACAAATTTTTGAAGGACAGAGATATTGTAAAGGCTTCCCTTTTCATTGGAAAAGCTAATGGAATTTTGAAACTTGGTGAATATTTGAACTTTAATTGGTCGCTCGACTAGAACTCATTAAGCGTCAGAATGTCAGAAGCCGAGTAGTTCAAGTTCGATTTTCTGTATAGCTCTTCAATTCCTTATAAATGAGACTCTTAAGATTTCGTTGAGAACAATATGACATAAATTGGATTTCAAAAAATTGCTTAACTGTAACTTAACTAAAACTAAAATACACAAAATAGCGACCCATTAAATTGTAGCTAGATGTTTACTCACACCGAGATTCGTACTGGGTAATCATGAGTTTCATTTCATATTTTCAATAGAGAAAAAGTTGCGAAGGGAACTGATAACCGTGCAAAAGATTTCTTTAAGATCTGAATAAATATAGCTATATACTTTGACGCAAATTATAGATACCGATGAATCCAGATTCCTTACCCAACGGCAACGATAACAACAAAAGCTAACGGTATCACTAGCCCACTTAACTTAGTCGTCAGAAGGAGGGTCCATTCTGCTAATAATGGCTTTGGCAAATGCTGCAGCAAGTAGTGCTGAGTGAGGCTGCCAATCTCGACGTCTGGTTCCATCCTATAATCAGTCATAAGATTCCAAATGCATGGTTAATAATGCTATAAAGCTCTACATTTTTCTATAATTTAACCTGGTTTACCTTGTAATCTGCAATCCCACGGATTACCAAAAAAGCATCGCGTCGGTTTCCAATAACGCTCTCTAAAACTGAGTCGAATTCAGAATCAAATGCCAGAATCCCAAGTCGTGCTGCTAGTTCTTGTCTCAAATGATCATCTCTGGCCACTTGACGACCAGATGCTACAGGTCCCAAATGAACTCGAGATTCCATCATTCTGCTGGATGGAGAATAAAAAGCTTAGTTGTTAGTTGTTATCTTTCTAAAACTCTTTCACTGTAATTGATTGCTATATACTTTGGAGTATTTGATGATGGACTTGGATGAGCCACTTCTATTACATCTTTCTCTCCGATAGCCATGTACAGTTTATCTGAAATTGCTGGTGGCCTTGCGAAATCAGCCTCTTGCTTATTGAGGATTTCCATTCCTATTTCAGCGTATTGGGCCCATTCTTCCTCTCCCTAGTGAAAAATCTCAAGTTTGAGACACAAGTTTGTTTGAAAGAAACAACAAAAAAGATTTAACTAACTCACCTCAGCTTGAATATCCGAAGCAATTTCTTGTAAAACTAGGCTTGATGGAATCCATCCACGTGTTTCAAATTCCAGACCTCCGGTTGATTTTTCAGTTGCTTTGTCACAATGAAGATATACAAATCTATAAGAGGCATGATGTTTAAAGTTAAAAGTAAATGGGATATCTAAAACAATCAAAATCAAAGATATGAGTTCCATACTTTTGACTTTCTGTCGGTGCTGACACAACTACATCTCCCAAGCGAACATGCTTATTATAATCTGTGAAATGAGGAACGCCCCCGCCAACTCCGATCAAAAACACAAAGTCTACTTTCTGGAATGTTCCTACAGCAAATAATTTCAAAGTCCTTTAATTTATTTCACACTAAACAACAAAGAACTATATGATTTCATATACTTAGTAATCATACCTAAAAGTCTTGTAGTTGTATTTCCTGCAGCAATGATGGCTTCGCGTGTATGACCTACACTAGGCAATTTGGTAGATACTACACGATGAGAGCCCATATTCCCCAGGGTGTACACGTTCGATTCGCCTATTTAGAAAACCATAATAAAATCATTTAAAATTTATTTGATTTGGGGATTTGATTTGAATTGACTTACCAACTGTAGTGTATCTAACAAAGGTTTCTTGGTTTTCAATCATTGCGTCAACAGCCAGCTTTTCACAGTACTGAGCTGTAATTATAGCAATTGTCGGTTGCTTTGCTTTCACCATTATCGGCATTTGCTTAACAATCTATAAAATTATAAAAGCAAAAATCTGTTCGTTTCTTGTTCGATTCTTGACATTACGCTAAATAATGGAAAGATTATTGCATTGAAGAATACCTTTACTGTCGTTTCATTCTGGACAACTCGGGTAAAAGCGTTGTTATCTAAAGCCTTGATAAGTCCTTTGGACTGCAATACTGCCAGTTGGGATTTAATATCTTCCTCACCATTACAGGATTGCCTGGTCAACAAAGGAACATATGAGTTCCACAATTGTTGCAATACTAGTCGTTTGAATAATGTCAAGTGGTTACCTAGATATATCCAGAAAAGTTAAAGGATTTGGGTATGCGGACTCGATCCATTCCAAGAGTTTCTCTTCTGTCACTTCCACCTTTCCCCCGGTATGAGCAGCATCATCAGCAGACACTAAAAACATAGGATAATTAAATACAAAATTTCCGCGATTCTTTAATAACTAATTGGCAAACTTCAAGAGCAAATTATGTCCAGAAAACATTCCGCAGTGCTGTTATTATAAAGACAAAGAGACTGTTGAACTCGTAATACTGATTAAACCTATGGTTAATTTTTAAGTCAGAAACTGGAGTTACAACACCTCATTAACAATTTAGGCTTGAATTATTTCAACTTAAAAAATACTAAAGGAGAATTGCACTTGCTGTTAAGACAAAATACAACACAGACATTAAGGGAAATAGTTGAATGATTAGTGTGAGGGATTGGATATTTAAATTGCAACAAATACAATTATTTATTCCACACCAAACTGACACTAATGTAAAACTTGATTGTGCCAACCTTTTTTCAGATTACGATATTTTTCTAATGAGATAAGAATAGCATCTCGCTTAGCTGTATCGATATAATAGTAGTTTTAGGTCAATACCTATCTCAGCATATTTTGAATTTTATTTTAAAACTCAGCCAATGTTTTAAAGTATTTCCATTCTTACTTGGTCTCTCAGGCGGTTTATCGGTTTCTTTTAGCTGTCTCAGTTCAATTTCCACTTTCCTCATCCCGGTATACCGGATTTGCATCAACTTCATGATTTTCATGATGAATCCAACATAATCTAAAAGAGTTGAGAATTTAAAATTAATTTCCGCAAACTTATTCATATATGAGGCTCCAAATACTAATTACTGAAAAAAAGTTTTTACGCAGGTATTTTATGAAAGCTTTTTATTTTTACCTCTAGGAAACTCCGTGGGACTGACAAGCTCCTTAAAGAACTCTTGCGAATACTTTGCTCGGTCTGCATAAGGGAAATCATCTTTAAACCAGAAACGTAGCTGCCGACTCTCCAAAGTGTGCTTCTGGGTGGAAGCATTTACTAAAAAGACTGTGAACTCAAGGGATAATTGAGGCGAAACGTCTTCTGATTCTAAAGACAAAATTATGGTAAATGATGAGAGGCTTAGAGTCAAGAGGATCCAAAATTCTTTCAAAAATATCCTTTACCGATTCCATTTGTCAATTGTTTGTTAATGATGATTCCTGTATGATTACCTCCAGCAACGTGGACCTTATTGCTAGTTCCGGCATCAGCCATTTCAATTCTTCTTCGTTCGATGGCTATCGTCGTCGATTTATCCGTCTTGGATTTTGGAGTCATCACAATTTGTTCGTCTAAAAACCATAAAATAAATGCTCGCATAACACATCCAATCTCAAAGGAAATTCCGGTAACTATTCAAAACTCTGAGCTGGGTTTTGTTTGCTTCATCAAAGTATCAAAGTTATTTCTATTATTCAAACGCAAGATGCCAATGAATAGAATCCAACTCAGAGATACATACACTAATTAAAATACAAATCCCCAAGTTTTAATCATTTAAAAACTAAAATTACCTTTACCCATTGAGTCCATCGTGCTTGCCGGCATCGGATCTTTCACCTAACCAACGTCAAGGAAATAAGGAACTCCTTCGTCAACAGACACGGGAGTTTCAGGAGAACCACGTTGAGAACAAGAACGCTTGAAGAAATTGATGATTCCAATCTAAAGACAAACAAAAAAGGGTAACAAAAATACTTCAGTCTCCTTGCCAAGTACAAAATAATAACATCGACTCGAATTGCACAGGGACTCCAACCATAAATAGTACAAATCTTTTATTACATACCTAAACTACTCTCTCACTCTATCTCTCTAAAACAGTTCGACTAACGTGACCAACACATGACTTAACTGATCAATCCTTAAGTACACTTAATTGGGTTAATTTAAATCTTCCGTTTCATATCCCATCAACTCCTAACTGCCAAGACCTCTCTCTCTATCTGAGGGGGATAAGTGACACGGCCAGTAAAACTGATGAACTGACTAGATTTTATCTCTTTTGGTATCATCCTTTAACAAAAATGATATCACTTATTACTAAGAAATTGGTTCGTGTTTGCGTAGGAAGGCCGGATTCGTCATTTCATTAGTAAAAGTATCAATCTTCATATACACAACTAGAATTCATGAGATCATACCAACAGGCATAAACAACGATGAGTCACACGGATTTAATAACGAGCTTCCTTGCCTTTCCAATTTCTACATTTCCTTTTAATACACACATTGTACTTTTGATGGGATGACAAGAAAAATTACACGCATGGACACATGTTGACTCTTAAGATTTTAATTGGATTACATAAATTACATTCCACGAAAATACCTAGAGGATATCCTCATCTTTTCATTCCTAATTCACTATAATCCTTATTCCTGCCGATGACTAAATAAGCTCGTTGGCATGTGTTTCTTTTTGATTGACTTTTTGCTAAGTCTTCCCACCTCTTGTTTTGGTTAGATTAGTTAGATGTGTGTATGCATAGCATGGGACTCTTTTAAACTGTTGGTTGTTAGTAGCTCTAAGGCAAACCTCTCATGGACACTTGAACCAATTGTTATTCCTGATTCCTGAGGCTAGTGAGGCGTTGCTTGTTAGGGGACTCGGCCTCACACTGCAGGTAGATAGGGATGATTTTGTATAGGCATGTTAATGCTAATAATGAATGAAAAAATTGGATAAAAATGAGCGGGTCGGAAAAGTGTAAATGTGCAGATGTAAACAACATTAAAGTCAAGTTTCAATTGGAAATTCTAACGGCTACTCGATAGCTTTTTAATGAAATTTTTATAGATATTGTTAACATTTTCAAAACTTGAAATGATTGAAAAGATGGAAGTACTCAAATCTTAAAGAGATTGCAGTTTAAGCTTAAAAACTTTCATTACTTACCGTTTGAATGTTTGAAAGAGAATCTCAAGAATTGGGATCGGAACAACGGAGATAAAAGTATTTCACATCTAACATTCAAGGATTGGCACTTTGGCACATATATTCCAAACCCTAGCTTGTCACTCTGCTCTTCACAACTGGCTGTGAACTAGAGAAGAGAGGAAACAGATATATATTCAAACTAATAATCAATAATATATGTTTAAATGAAGCTTCATTTCCTCTACAATCCCCGACTGCTCAGTTAGATTGATATGTCAGGCGTTACGGACGGACGTTGGGGCATAAAATATTCGAAATCTCTCTCAAATGTAAACTATTCTATTTAAAATGCATACAGGACACACAAACTTTTCCACTGCAAACTGTTCAGAAACAGAAGAAGATAAAATTCAGAATTGGACGCCTGCCTGTTCCAAACGTCAAACTGTCAAAATAGGATGGGGGATTTCGGAAGTTGATTCTATATTTTAGAGACAAGAACTAATATTACAACTATGGAACCCTACCTTTTATTTATTTTTTTTAACTTTTAACTGCTTTCACACCTTCAGGGTTGAGATCCACTCACAAGGAAAGTAGGACAGCGGCTCGGGAATCTTAGGATTAATCCACAGGGAACTTAAGTATTAGTTTGGGAAGATTTCGTGTTATTATTTTGTATTTTCCTGATCAGCAAGGGAAAGTGAATGAATGGGAAGACGAATGGTCTATACACGGTTGTTCAGATCTCCTCATCTCAGCCCTTCTTGTTGTGTGCATATAGTAATGTGTAGTAATCCACCACCCGTATATAATCAGCCCATATATCTGAGTTAGCACAGAGGGCGTCCACACTCCACAAGGTAGAGAGAATCCAGCAACACTGATCAACACTTCATACCAGAATCCTTGTGATCCTCCCCAGAAACTTTGTGTCCCCGATATTCGGTGATGCCAGGGGAAATCCCTTTTTCACACCGGGCGTCTTCCACTAACATTTACTATATGGGCCATGCAATTCCCAATACTTTTTAAGTCCTTACCTTACTATACACCCCTTCTAAGGTTCTGACAAAGACCGTGAAAGAAATGCACTTTTACCAATCCCGTTAAGTTTTGAAGATCTTGAGGTTATGGATGCAGGATGTATCAACTTTTTAGGAACAACTGGAATAAGTGACAATGTATTATTATCATCAGATCTAATAGCGTCACTAGGGAAGATGTGAGATGATAGTTTTTTTTGGACGTTCTGTTACAGCCCTCTGCTTCCGGATTTAGAATCCAGTCATTCATGGATGGATACAGATCTATCTATTACACTAGCGACAAAGGTATTTGTTTTTAAGGGTCCCTAGATATAGTGCTTGGTTGTATACGGTATCTGTGTTTTTGCATTGTTTCAATGGAATATTTATAAATATTTTAATCCGAGGGATGTGTTTCTTAATGGTTAATTGAACAACAATTTATGTTATTGATCCATTTTAAATTGAGGAAAGTACAAAGTAGTGAGTAGTACGTTTACTACAAGTAATGACGGGACAGTAGGATGGATGGATGAGCTTGGTTTTTATGGAAATGTTTTTTGCAGTTAGCAACGATAATATCGATGCATATATACTTTGTATTCTATTTATTACTGGGTTTGAGATGGGAGGACATTTATATGTACCAGATTCAGTCGATAAGAAATTCGTACATGGCTAAATGCAATTAAGTTAAATGTGCAAATAATATGACATTTGTTTTGTTCATACGAATTTTATTTTTATTATAGGTTTCTGTGGATATTTCCTCCGACTTCCGGGATGAATTTAGGTTGCGTTGTTCGTTTTTTTAGCAGAGAGAGAGGAATCGTCTTGTAAAGTTTTGTACTTATTTGGGTTCCGAATTTTGAGGATCGGTGAGATATATGCAACTATGCTTGTGAGGGAGGAAGGAAGGCCTGCTTTTAAAATTCTTTATTTTTAGATGATGTGGCGGTGTTAAAAAATTCATTATCTCATCTTGTTCGGCACTCAAAGGTTTTTTTTGTAGGCGTGGTATTGTGGGCTAGATTATATCGAGATTTTATGCATGCGGGCTTTTCCCCGTTGTTTTCTGTGGGTTTGCAGCGAGAGCTTAGCTTACTGTGTTGATTATACATTATGCTACTATGTAGTGTTTTGTTGCTGGTTGAAATGGTATATTGGATTCCGTTCTGCAGTTATGAATCTAGGAATACAGATAGCAATCAAATGTTGAAATGCAGAAATAACTCGAGAACTCAAAATTATTACGCGCTTAGCTTTATTATTTTAGAAGGATTTGTAACAATATTTAGAAAAATGTTTTTGTTGCAACATCTTAATCTTGGAAAATCAGATAAATGAGTTGTGAATTTAAGAGAGGATTATTATTGTTGGGGATGCAGAGACTTTCAGAGTTCTAGACACTAACTGGAATGCATTAAGGATAGTAAGACTTTCAAAAAGGAGAATTGCGAACGAACCTTAATTGATATATTTAAGGTGTATCTTGGACTTTATGAGAGCTTAAGACAGTTCAGTAATTCATGGCATTACATTAAAAGGAAGTGAGTTGAAGCTTTTGCAATTCAAAAGGGAAAAATAGCTTTTAGTATTAACGAACCCTTTCGTCGTTTACCCGTCTTTGGAAACAAATTTACAAATCTGACAATATCTCAAGCTGCAATAAATATGTAGTGTTAAGGCTGAATTCCAATCAACCAGAAGTTCTTAATTATTGTAGTTTATAAATTCTCGAAAGTTTTCTCCTAAAATGTATAGTCAACATTTCCGTTTCGATCAATGTATTCGAGGAACTACATATGGCATCTCTAGATGGGCACGCTTATGAAGCCTTATAGCTTCAAGAGTTCATCTTAACTTTTTCCCATACACTTTTGTTAGAGCAGGGTTCAAAACTTTGCAGATCCACGGGGGGTCAAATTGAGCTGGGGAACAGGATCCAAATGATCAGTCCTTCCTATCCGATCCAGTAACCAAATGCTTCCACAGTTGAAGTTATTGCTTCTAAAAACTTATCAACTAAAGAAGCCGAGTCGTTATACTTCAGATATTCCGTAGTCAAACGATTAAATTTTAGATCGAAATATTAAAACCCCTTGGAAAAGCCATTTTTGTATTTAAATAGATTTTTCAGAGGTATGAGGTATCTAAAAAAATACCCGTGCTGACAAGTGACGAATGACAAACTATATTCTTGACAACATTATTTTTATTTGCCTAAATGACAAGGCTAAATTTTTATTTAAATTCGACTGCATTAATAAGTCTCGTGATCCTTATTTTCGAAATTCATGGACTTTATTAATAACATTTTGAACAGGTATTTTGTAATTTGCTGCTTGCTGGCTAAGGAATTATGATATCTGAAAGTAACGTAAAACTAAAAACTCATTTTGTTTGCTCATGCAGGTTTCTTACGGAATGAAAGTCAAAATTTGCCCTGAAGTTGAAGTTGGTCTAATTTAAACATCAAGAGTGACATCTGCACTTAACTGACTGCTAATTAAGAAGTGTCACGGATTCCTTAACTTCTCATGGCACATGGGATAAGATGACATACATCTACAGCTTAACAAAGCAGCACAAGATTTCAGATTGTCACCGACATAGAAGAAGAGACAATACACGCAACCCTGTAATTTTATACGTTGAATATTTACATGATGAAAATGATAATTCCCATAGTTGTTTATCTATGTATTAGCCCAGCGAAATACTAGCTATTTAATCTCGTTTCCATGCTAAATGGCAAATACTACACATTGATATTTGCAATTTGCCGTGCAATGAACTTTTTCCCTTACAAAAACCATTTTCAGAGGATAGGGCATTATGCATTATAAATATTTGGTGGATTGCACACCTAGCACCGACTAGTAATTTAGTGTCGAGTTTTTTAGTAGGAAGCAAACCCTTCTGTTGTATGTAAATATGCGATGCTTATGCTTACACCGTTTTACTCTGGGGGCATGCATTACAAAGCTTACATGTTTCACAGGATTTCTCCTAGTTGCCTTCACCCATCGTTCACCCTTTGTAAAAGAAGTTAAACTGCAATGAATATATAGCAAAGGGCGAGAGAGAGAGATTGTCGGATTTGATATGCTTGGAACTTTGAATTAGAAACCAGCTAGAGCTTATCATGAGGAACAGCGTTAGGTTATACTGCATTGAAAGGATTTTTGGTATTTTTATACTAGGAGAGAGAAACCTCAGTATTGATTGTAGTGATTTTCAGAATTCTTCAGGATGTTACAGGCTTGGAATTTAAAATTTATTAATCTACCACTGCAGCACTGCACTGCCAGCTATGCATGTCGAATTCCAAGAACAGTGAAGGTAGTCGCAGAAATTCTGAATATTCAGAATCACTCAGATTATTCAGTAATCATAAACCTCAGCTCTGCCTATCAATTCGCAAGAACACGCAGTTTGTAATTTGCTAATTCCAAATTCAATGCTACGGATCCATTCCTTTAATGTTGAAGAAGTTAGTTAATAAGCGTATCAAATCTTTTCTAGTTACTCATTGTCTGTCTGCTTATCTAAATTTGCCAAACCGACATGGAGTTCCAATGCTAGAAATACAGACAGGATAAAATCGATATCATACTCTATACAATCAAGGCATCAAGGGATTAGGAAATTAGCGACCCTGGAGAAGGTGTCATACATTTTGTTTGCCAATAAATCTAGAATCCTAAATCATTCAGAGTTGAGGGAATGCAGTTATTTTGATGCAATTGTACCGACTATTTTGAAATTGTCAAGTATGTATTGAACGAGGCTTGATTGATACGGTTGATATCGGTAGCACTACTATCATCCTTGAATGCGGCATCCAAGGGAATAGTTTACCATAGCAAAGCTTTTATAAATAAACTTTAATTCTCGATCTCTGCTGTTGATCCTTTTGAAAATCAAAATGGGCTCGTTAGCTTGCACGTTAGCATGAACGAATATTTGAGAATATATGTCCTATCTTTAGCCTACCTAGGTTATATGCTTGTCAATTTGCAATTGCAAATAAATGCATCTGCCTATCTATCCCCACTCCCCCAGTTACATTATAAACTTATCGATCTATCCGTCTGAATGGTTTTTGCTCAGGGATAGGACATGTATGCATGGTCATTGGTCAAGAATATCAAATGAATTATGTGATAGATGTTTGACATGACTCACTTGATATGAAATTACGATCTATTCCATCTGCATGCAACTAATGGGGAGTTGAACGAGTTTGTCACAAGCCTTGAGAGACTCGAATCCAACTTTAGAGGGTTCTCAATCAGACGATTAGAAAATCTGAAATGGGTATCCTAAAACCAAATTCACATTAGAGATGTGTGAACTCGTCGTGAGATGCTGTATGAATAACTAATGCTCTCTTTGATCATTGCAGATTATAGCAAGAAAATGAATGAGATAGTGGATGGACGCTGGCAATTTGGGAAACCGGAATAAGAGGCTGGAACCTCCTCAATTACTGAAAGCCTTTCGATGAAAAGTACAAAGGTTCAAGAAAATTGGAAACTAGGATGCCTAAATAAAACTTCAAAGTTTGGAAATCAAGCTATGCCATCTAAGTCTGACTCAAAACTATTATTTGTATAACCAATCATCAAGCAACTGTAATAAAAAAAACGTTGCCTTTCTTTACAGGAGTAGTTCCGACTGAAGGGAACCAGCAAAAAGCAACCAAGGCCGACTTATTGGAGGAAGATCGCCTTGACCCTAAAATGAATTTTTTTCGAAGAAGGATTTAAGCCCATACTCAATACAACCCAAAAGTCACCATCGTCTAAAAATAAAAACCCCTTCCCCGAAGTTGAAACTAAGATAAGAAGAGGCTTACAATTACCAACAAGGGATTAAAAACGACCTCCTGAAGGGCTCAACCCATCAATGTACTATTTACTGATTGAATCCCTTGCAGCTGCATGGTCAGCAAATTACTTCTGGTTTCTATTGTCGAACCAAAAAATCTGCCCGGTTCCAAGTCCGAACATTCGGTGACAAATCGGTAGGAAAACTCCGAATCATCCAGGACAGGTTTCTGATGTATGACGATAGGAATCTAAATGTGAATCCCCATTGCACCAGCATCATCATGCTCATAAAAACGTATAAAGAAAAACCCGTATTCTATGAAGGAGTGTGAAAAGCCATAAGCGAAGAACGACCGCCTCCGACTTGGTCATCATGATGACGAGATGGAAGTACACTGTGTACCAAAATCTACTACAAAGCCTCCTCCATCAACTCAACATCCCTCAAGAGAAAAACCCAAAAATCCAAATGGATCCAAGAATGAAGTAAAGGATTATTGGATGTATGATTAGGCTTATCCGTGGCTACGTAGAAGGGTCAAGGGACTAAGAGGCTTACCCTCAAGGGAAAGGGTTCAACTTCCAGGTGATGATGACTGGCTTATCCCTGAAATAGGAAATGTTTCGAATTTCTCCTAGGGAGCACACATTCCTCCCGTCCAAGCGAGTTTAACTCTGAGGGGCCATTCAAGCTGAGGGGGAAAGGAACCCAACAGGCCTCACTTTGTACTCCCTCTCTCTGCGGTGCTCTGAAAAGGTTTCTAGACAGAAGGACGAGCTGAATTCAATTGGGATTTTGCCATACCATGAGGCTCAGAAACTGTTTCCCTCATCACAGGCCATCCCACCATACCATGAAGAGTATCCTCTGAATAGAGGCACCTTCACATCACCTACCAAGCAAACCAACTATTGTTGAGGCAGCGAGGACGAAAATTACTGTTTTTATTCTTTCCTAAATGGCCGTCCTCAGTGCCCTTTGTCACAGATTGATCTCTAGCTCAAAGAGGGTGTAGTGGGGACTCGGTTCGAGGTTCACTGTGACCCACGGGTCAAGAAACGCTCAAGTGTCTTCGTCTCAAGAACAGTTGTGAGCTGAGGAAGAATCAGGGGAATCGACAAGGTTTATCGAGCCCGTTGTTCATCTCTTATAAAAAAACACCTATGGTGGCCTGAATTCTGCTTGAACTCTCGCAGAGCAGCACTAGTGGCATGTGAAATCCCCTCTAGATCAGCCGAATTATTTAGTAAAAAGTATTTTCCATGTCCCCTCCTCATCAGCCTTGGACGACGGTTTCATCTTCCGTCCGTTTGCCTCCTAATAGTCACCGAAGTAGTTTTAGTGGACTGAGGGCTTCCATTATTTAATTCTTAGTTAGCAGCTACAAGTAGTGGTATTAACCACTGAGAATATTTGTACACCAATATTTGTACATACTTTTTTGGAATTGTAAGTTCAACTTGGTTTTACTCATTTAATTATTCAACGGCTCCAGTCGGCAGTCCCTAGATTATTCCACCCTTTTTTGTCAAAGATTCGTTATTTCGGGTACCAATAACAATTTGGGAATTGAATATGTCGATATCTTGTCGGGATGGGAAATATTGTTCTCTGGGAACAAATTCCTTCCCACTCTCCTGTTCCTGTTACAGCTCTTTGAAAAGAATAATAAAAATTATTACAAATCAGAATTATTTGGCTCTTAATGTGTGTTTAAAAAATATTTAATCATTTTAATCTTCACAGAGGATCATCGTGCATCGAATCGCTAACAAACTGGAGGACAGGAAGTGAAAGCAGTGTAATTCTGGAGGTCCGACATTCCACAATAAGTCCAGGAATACTCGGGTATGTATGGAAATTTTTTTTGTAATGTGTAGTAGTGCTACAAAAAGGTTATCGAAAGTGCGTCATCATGGTTCAAATAGCGGAAGTTGTGAGGTGGGAGAAATGGAAACATTCTACTTCAGGGTAGAGGAGCAGATGATCCGAGGCCAAGCCCTAGAATGGCCTGAATAAAAGTTCACTCCTCTCAAATGTCAGATTCAGGTAGCCTTCGGCAAAAAGGAATTCGTCAGCGTCAGGCGACTCAGCTTTGGTTGACGGGTTGATAGCCCTTTGATAGTTTGATATTTCAAAGAGTTGAGAAGCGTGGAAGTATTATTATTTCTATATGTTCAATCTTTCAATCTTCCTTTAGAATTATGGTTCACAATGGTGGACTTTAGACTCGAAGACTAATTTCATTAGCAAATAGCTGATGTCACTTTCGAATTTCGATTCTCGGTAGACATTATAATTGCTTCGTTTAATTAATTGGCATGTGTACTACATCCGCTGTTCTGTCCCCCCCTTTGCAATATGCAAGAGACGGAATGGATCACAACTTCCAAGTTACAACTCCAAGCATCAAAATTTCCCTACCATCATGTAGATGCACTTCGTTTAAGTATTATATGATGAATGATGGTGCAGACGGTGGTCCATCACATTACTAGTCTGAAAATGTTCAATATTTATCAGTGCGAATGTATTCATGAGAATTTAGTCTTTCCTTTAACTCTAACCGGTAGAGCACTTCAAGAACTTTCCAAGTTATGGGGGAATCGAATCGAATGTGTAGGAGATCGTGTAGGTGCGCGGTGAAAGAAAGCTCGGATCTGCTGCTAGAATATTAGGGAAATTTGAGGTTAAGGTATCGTATTGATTCGCAGAATACTCAAAACGAGGATATGATTATTCTGTGGAATTGAGGATTGTGTACCAGTGACCGGCAGTGAGGCATAGGGTTCACTTCTTCGTAGGATTAGAAACATGGAAACCAATTGCAAGTCCAATGAGGAGGCCATGGTCCAGTAGGATTTTGATTTTGATGTAGGAGTATGTTGTGTAGGTAATAATGTAGTAGGCAAAGGCAACATACATGAACAAAGGAGGATTCGCGAAGTAAGGTGGCTCAAGTAAGAAGCGCTTGAGGGGAACAGAAATGATCATGAATTGTCGTGTTAGTTCTGGGATTGAGTTGTATGGTTTCTCTCGACCGTTTTGTAATTATTCTTTTCACTTGCGTTCGTGTCGTGGAGGCTGGGTGACCTACTGGGTATTTCTGTATTGAGCTCGTCTCTGATGGTGGATGGTGAGAGATTTAGGATAAAGGTTTCAAAAGTAAAAAGTTGTTCTAAACATCTGTAGTCTCTGTTGGTGTCAGGGGTTTTAAAATATTGAGATCGTTGCACGGAGATTGAGCCACAAGCTAAGGTTGAAGTTCGTGTCTTGCTCCGGAACGGTGAAGGTAAGGAATTTTAAACTTCGAAAATGATTCAGTTATGATGCTAATGGCTCTAGTTGGACGGCAGAGCTGCAGAGGCAAGATACAAGCCAAAGAAGTTCTGCCTTCTACTTTCTCTTCATTGCATTCCTGGGTAGTCAGTTTTCCCTTTTTCTAGATTGGACGAGTGAGTATAAATTAATTCGGTTGGAAACGAAGGAGGTATAAAATAATTTTACAAGGGATTTAATTGCGGCTGATGATATTTAATCACTAAGCCCTCTCTCTTACTAATGTTGATGGTGGTCCAGGACATAATTTTACGGGACTATTTAATGCGTTTAGAACTTTAGATGTTTTACTGTCGCTCGTATCTTTATCGTATATTTTCTTGGCCGGTTGAGATTCAAAATGGTTAATGAATCGTTTTATGTGTAGTAGAATGGATTTCCATATGATGGTTGATGTATTGTAATTAGGTACTTCATTTATGAGTTCTAGGGAGATGCAATTCTGTAATAGATACTAACATAGGAAACCTTCTTACGTCAATCAGGCGAAAAGACGGTTCTTAAATTCATGCGGTCGTGGTAGCTCGGTAGACTCCGCAGGGTTTATGTACATGACTTAGAACAGTTAGAACTCTTCTTTCCGGCTGATTTGTTCCATGTAATATCGTTGGTAAAGAGTGATTGATGTCATCGTCGTAGCATCCTGAGCATGAAGAAAAGCTAGCAAGGCTCTTGAAGAATACAGAGGAAGATGGATTTTCGAAAAGGACATAATTTGTAATGCATGTTGTCTCATGGATAGTTTTATTCGACAGTGGCAGTTAAATGAATCTTCCTGATTTTCTAGTGCAGAATTGTTATAGCTTTTTTCGAAAAGAATATTTCCACCTTTTACTGCCGAGTTTAGGAGGATTGTAGAAACGATGTAAACCCACCTGAACAGGATGTTTACGATCTAAGGAATTGAATCGTATACTTTGACATTGTTGAGTGTGTTCCATTTTGATGTGGGATCTCTGCAGGGTTCATGTTGAAAAGATATTATTCTATAAGAGTTATTGCCAGCACATCGTTTTTATTATTTTAATTTCTTCAGAAAGTACAAGCACATTCACTTGGGATAATGAAAAGCAAGAGAGTAGAAGTTAGTAGGTAGAATTGATAAAGATAGGAGCGGAAATAGGTTTATATAAGAAATGGTGCTTTCCTCTACCCAACATGATGTTTGACAGGAGTTTATGTTTGCTGTAAACTTCTAAAACAAGTTGTTTATATTTTCAATTCGGTGTTGTATTTTGTAAAAGAATAATGTCAGGAATTGAAGTGTGACGAATTTTATGTGCATTTTATAAGTTGGGTAAGAGCCGAGTTTTGAAGTAATGCAGGGGAAACTTTCTCCCGATAAAAATTGTATTGAGGTGTGTCCCACAGGGTTTCCTATTCATCTTCTCATAGCGTCACACTTTACTTGCGGTGATGGATACTTTGAGAAAAGGGCTTTAATTCCCATGTTTGTGAGAATTCCGAATTTGTCGAAGATTACAAAATTTCTAAGTTGATGTTCCACATCATGAACTTAAGCTCCACTTTCGGTAGAACTTTCACCCAACAATGAATTTTACAAACTGGCCACGGTTGACTTCTTGAGCCCGGAATGGTGAGTTATAATTAGGGCCCAAAATAATTACATATATGTATGGCTTGCTGAATTTCAATGCAAACAGTAGCAAATCAGAAACTTCCGAAATTTCTTCTTCGTCAAACTTGAAGGAAACCTTCATAAGATTTGTAATTAGCTAATTCTTCACATTCCCAATCGAAAAATTCAAGTAGTTCGTTAATACAGACGGATCAAGATTTCGTGTGCATGTATTCTGTAGTGAAAGTTATGTCGTATTGAATTTCATTTGGAGAAAGTCAGTTGCACAAGCAATTGCGAAGCCTATTGGCATTCCATTTCCAAGAGGTATGAAGTTTCAATGCAATTAGGAATTTAATAATGTTTGTTCAGAATTCGAATCAAAATTACTCAATGTGGCACTGGAATTGATCGTACCTTTAGTACCTTAGGAGAAGTCATTGAGGATGTGAAGGCATGAACCGGTGTTTGGTGTTAATTGGATTATATTATTCTTTCGCTTGTGAGGTGTGCATGAGTTAAGACTGCTCCAACTTGTCTTTCAATCAATTTCAGTGAGTCCGCGTCGTTCATAATTTTATTTGTCATCTCCGTCGATGCGTAACTAGATTTGTACCTTCCTTTTACTTGAAAGAGGCGTGTAAATCTGTATAATGTTACATAATTTTTCTCAGTGGTTAAGGTTGGATTTATGAGGGTGGATATTTTGGATAGTTACAGATCTTTACTAAAAGTATAGACAGGACAATCTTCCAGTTATACGATGATCAATCCATTGCAACGGTTTGCATAAATGAAAATGAAAGGTTTAGATAAGCTACCAAAATAATGGGGCAGTGGCGGAAGAGCTTGTAATTGGTAACTTTTATCCTTCTAAGCTAGAAGCTCAGCTTGAAGATATGATGATTGGAAATGGATTCAATGAGTATTGAGGCGTTTGATTTTCAAATTCAGAAAAATACCAGGACAACGCTCTTTTTGTATTTCTTTCTCATCTATTTCATTTCAATGATTGGGATTCCATTTTTATTTGAAAAGCACAGCTCAAGCGAAGTTTACTTTGAAAAGAGCTGCAATGTGCAAGGGAAGTTTGAATCGAATGAATGTAAATCTACAAATTGTTAACTTTTATGCCTGAAAGTATTTATATTTCTTGTCCTGTGTGGATCTAGGCAGGTTTCCTCTTATTAAGGTTGTATTGTCTCCCTTAGAAGATCTGGAGTTTTTTTACGGTGCTTCAAAAGGCTTCTGGAAGCATTTATGCACAATGCTATGTATTATTGCAAATTCTACCGTTTGTGAATCTATTTTATTGTTCAAGGTGAACTCGTTTTTTGGGGAAGATATCTGCACCAGATATGATATTAGGTGATTTGAATTTAGAAATTCAAAATTCAGGACCCACGATGTATTGAATAGTTTGTAGTTGAAGAATATTGAAAGAAACTACAAAAGCCATTTATTCATTTTGGATATAAATATTTTATGTATCGCATTCATCCGTGAAGTTATCATTATTCAAATGTAAAATACCGGTCCATTTATACTGCTTCTAAGATTTTTTATAGTTCTATTTAAATTTTAGACCCATTTAAAAATATTTGTAGATGGATTACCTTATTATAATTAATGTAAGGTATGATTATATACCGGCGAGGATATGAATTATCCTATGCAAAAAAACAAAATCTTTTACACTAGTAGTACTTGATAAAATTCTTGCAAAATTAATCTATCTAAAAATAATATTACAATTTACAGTATGGCTTTTAAATACGATTTATAGGAGCAAGGCAAGGGTGTCATCAAGCCTTTTCGCTTTACTCAATTTTATTACTTACTGATTTATTGCCAACTTTATTGATATTTCAGAATTTCGAGTCATATTACGATCTTGTCAGATAAACCCAACCCATTTTAAAATTAGAGGAGAGATAATACAATATTCTAGAGTCCCGACATTTAAATTATGCTACTCCAGCGTAAAAAAATTTCATGGATTCTAGAAATTCACTAGTAAATTTACCTGTTCATACTGATACTCTATGGAAAGCTATAGCAAATGTGAAGGATTGTACAATATTATTATTGTGTATGCATCTGATACTCCATATTGTACGATCGTGCACTGTGTCAGCTGCCAGTAAAAATTAATTCCCAAGCTATAAAATCAAGTCAGTAAACTATAGTCGTCCGTTTAGTTGTTTGGTGAGGTTCAACCGCCTGCATTGAACATGAGCAAAAATTTAACCTTGCTGTCCTTTTTATATTCAATCCTGGAATAAAAAAAATTAAAATCTGCGAGTTAAATTCATACAAATTGCGAGATTTTGCGAAATAACTGGAATTTTGTTTCTCCTTCCTATAAGATTTAAATGATTTATAAAAAAACAGTTCACTAAAGATGTGAATCAGGATTTTGAAATGTACGCAAGTAACTTCTACGAAGTATTCTATTAACTTTTCATTATTCTGTTTTTTTTTACTTATTAAAAATTGGCGAGATCTTAGCAACTTGTTAAAGAAACTGCTGAGATAAATGAGATAATATGTATCCTATAATCTGGGGGATGCACCAGATGCATGTAAATTGTATTCATGATGCTACAGTTCAAGGGGGCTGCCATGTATTGTATATTTGTATCGGATTTGAATTATTTTGAATGCGTCATTAATCAAGTGTCAACGCTTTACTTCCTACAGCTAATTCCTTTAATCCCTACTACATATCGTTTCAATGAGGGATTGGATTTGAGGTTTAAATTTATACTTAAAACTACCTCTAGTTATCTTTGATCTGGGCTCGTGGAGGGTTTTGCAACTTTTTAAACTGCTATGATTTGATGCATTTTTCTTGGTTTGGAATGACTTGGGGCATACGCTTCAAGTTTTATGATGGAGCGCGAAGAAAACTAATTATTTTGCATGGTTTCGAGAATATTGAAGTGGCGAAGGTGGTTGTATATGTTCAGATGCACGTGTGCTTTGAGACTTTTGACTCTTTGAAAAGGAAAACCTTAGCATGTACATTCAAGGTGAAAGCATTGTATTTGTATGACTTGCGAGTGTATGAGCTGTAATTGAAATCGGGAGTCAGCTTTCCAAATCAATCTTTTATTTGAGTTTTGAGTTGGCACTAACCCTTTGGGGGAAAAGAAATACTTCCTTTGTAGGTGTGAAACGTTCTTTCGAAAGATTGGATATGTAAGAATGTTAAAGAGCTTAAAGCTTGAAGAGGTTGTTTAAATTATAATGTGGGCAAAATTATAGTTGATTTAGAACTTTGTTTTACATCCACGGGAATGAGTGACAGAAAATCGGGTTGATAATGTGCAAAGTAAGAAGTGGAGCATATTAAGTCCAAAGAGTTTGAGCGGAGAGAACTCTCAACACACTCAAGTTGGATTTAACTAAGAATGACAACCTTGTCCCGCGTTGTACATTTCACATTTCATATGCACTGACACGATTAAACTCTGTCTTCTTGCAGTTTACACTTTACACCAACTTCCGCAACTTCCCTCCGATTGCGATGATCGAATTGAATGGAATTTAATTTAATTGGATGGCCTTATTTAGAGCCAGGAAGAATGGTGAAAGTTTTGGATAAAGTATGGAGGAATATGATGTTGTCAGGTGCATGAAATGCGGTGAGGATATGTACATAGTTTGTGGCAGGCCTTTGTGATCTTCAACTACTTTACTATCCCTTTGATTGCAATGGAAGTCCACCAGGCCGGGTAAAATGGCAAAGGTGTACGTACATACAACTATGTTCACTTTATTTGTTATTTATCGGGTTGGATAGGAAATGTATATTCAACTTGGATAATTAGTTTTAGGCTCAATCAAGGAATTTAATAGACATCTCACTATATAACCATCACTCCGATGCAACTAACTCTCTACTTGTGGCATGGTATCCGGGTGAATTCTGAAATTGCACCCTGAAGCCTATTATCCCCTTGTACTGGGTAAGAGCACAGTAGTTATCTATCTGCTCTTAGGGTGAGCACTTGATGAGATGAAATGGACAGAGGTGTTTTAATTAATTGAAAGTCAGTTTGAGATTGACGACATGGAGAACTAGCGCCTAGGCCCAGAGATAATAGTAGATCCAAGTGTTTTCCCTTGGGAAAAAATTTAAAACCGGATCAGGGATACTGTACAAAATTAATTCGAGTGGTTTAGCGAAGAATTTCTCTTGTGTGTGTCGGTTCTGTTATCCAATCCGAACCACCCCGTGGTGATGGACAGATGGCTGAAATGGGATTGGTATTTTTGAAATGTATTGTTTAGTTGTCCCTGCACGTGAATAATTATCTGAAAAGATCCATCCGATCTATTAAATTGTTCATGAATTTTAAAATTGGTTTAAAAGTTGAGTTAATAATTTTTCATATGATCCAATCTCTGTGGCTGTCATTGTAAATTCTTATAATAAGTAGTAGTCCTGCGTTATCTTTCGATTAATAATGGAAATTAGGAGCAATTTTGTCAAGTACAATGGTAGAGGAAATCTGGAACAAGTTAGGAAAAGGAGTCCAGTAGCGATGATATGAATTGACATTAAGGCATTTATTTTAGTACCCGAGTCTGCATATTTATATACTCAAAGGAGGAATGGGGACAAGGAAAGGAGGACTTCCTGGAGGATTTGATTACTTTAAATCGTACGAGGCAGTCCTTTATGTATTCCCCCTTTCGCTTTGTTGTGGGAAGATAGGTTAGTACTTGCAGTTTGCAAACTTGCAATTTCCAGCAGGAGTTGTGTATTGCTCATCATCGGCTTAGCTGTTGGCTCTGAAGGAAGAATTTGCAAGGTAGGTATAACCTGTGGAAGGTTGTCCCTATGCGTTCATTCCAGTTTGCACTCAGTGAACCTGTGTAACTGGATTCCAGCTGCTCGTGTGTCCTGGAGTTCTGAAACTTGTGGATATATAAAGCGGGTAGGGAAGTGCATGGTCTCACTTGCTCCAAGTTTCTCTCCCGAAACTTCTGACAGGATCTCAAAAAGCCCTCTTTAAGAGGACCTTCAACCCGAACTCCCGATTTTTATTTAGGCCAAAGGAAACTTGAGCTTAAGGAATTAATTAATTTCCAAAGTATATCATGAGAACTATTTACAAAGCGTTGTCATTTTATTAACGGATGTGTTCAGGTTGATCTTTCTCTTTGATTCAAGAATATCTAGTATTCTGATATAATATTTCGCTGGCAAAATTGGCCTAACACCCTTGTAAAAGATTCAGTGTTCTGACTCCCCCCGTATACCTTGGTGACATGGATTACCGACTCAACTCATCTTGGAATAGCATGTGGGTGCATCCAATTTGGAATGCATTTCTCAGCAGCCCATCCTACTACTATTACTATACGGCCAAAGCGGCCTTGTTGAACCAGGTATTTGGAATCAATTAATTCTATTTATGGCATGTCATTGTTTTTAGAAGATAAACAGAGTTTACTTACCGATTAGTAAAGTTGCTTGTTGCTACTGTTTAATGCATATGATCAAATTTATTCCTTTCTGCTAAGCCATGAGAAAGTAGGAATTTAGGGAATTGGCTACAGTTTTACGAAGTTGTATATGAAGATTTATTGCATTACCGGCTTCAATTATTCATGAAGATTTCAGCAGGGAATTAATTGGGGTGAGGGGATTTATTCAAGGAAGATTGGCAGTTGTAAAGAGACTTTCAGAATTTGCTAAATTGTTTAATTGGCATACATAGTTTCGAATAGGCTGGCATTAGGTTAATGTCCCTAAGATTTCCATTCTTCCGTTAGCTCAGTGAGGTCCAAAATTCTCGGCTTGTTCTTGAATATTTAACCCTCCAAGGACCGATGACAAAGGGCATAAATTATTCTTTAAGCTTCTTGCATGAATGTAAATGCTGAACTTACGGTTGACGGTCGCGGTGGGCTGTAGCCGGGCTGTTGGACTAATATTTCATTGGTTTGGACTTAGATAATTCATAACGTATTTAATACAAGATTAGTCTATTTTACATTCATGTCGCATTAGCCCGTGAACTCATGTTTTGTTCTTACTGAATGGTATCATCAATATGGTACGTATGCATTTTTCGATTCAGTTACTTACTAACTTGTTATTAATTTTTAACGGTAAACCATTACAATTTCTATCAGAATCGAATGGGACAAGTTAATGATAAGAGGCAATTTGAGACTGAGATTTTTTTGTAACTTGAATACAGTTGACGGTTTGGATAAGACACAAATACGTTCGTTTTATAGTTTCCGAATTCCCCGTGGACCAGATAGGTAGATTGATGTGTACTTTTGTTAACCTGTTTGCACCTAGAAATGAAGTATTTGGCGAAAGTAAAAATTGTCATGCATGAAAAGCGATAAGGATTTGGGGTACTATTTGATCACGGATGATTACTTCCAGAGGTGAAAGTCCGGCTGTCCACAAATGTAAACAAGAAGGGTGTGATGAATAGAGCTTCCTTTATTTGTGGTGATTCCCTACAGCCAATAGTCTCTTAATCCAAATCTTCCACGGATAATTCCCAGTATTTGAATTCATGAGATGGGACTATTGTTACCCTTTGCTTGATATCGGAATTTGCATGAACTCATTTCAAAATGAGAAAAGCTTGATCAGAGATTGGATTTCATGTAATTTAGATTCCCTCTGGAGAGTGCGAATCCCGGGTATCAGATATCCAGCTCGAGGTGACGACGATAATTGAACTTTTGCTCACGTAAAATACTAACCCAACAGAAAAGATGGAATTGAGATTCCAATAAGATTGCATAATATATTTCTGAATATCTGACCCTCCTTGAATGAGATAGTATTTTAACACTACTAGAGTTGCATATAATATCCATGCCATAATATTTTTTTAAAGTATTGTTTTATTCACAAGGAATATTAAAAAGTAATAACATCTTCTTATACCCTCGGGGATCGCAGTCAATCATACCTATGCAGATTACTTTACTAACTAATGTACACGTTTCTTCTGGATAGAATGCATGCATGGTGGACAACAATATTATCATTCTATGCAATCTGCTGCATTTTTTGCACATACATAAGGTTGGCAGGAGGCATGAGGGATACGAAATAAAGGATGCTCCTTGTAATTATTAAAAAATTTGCTTTACTTTGCATGCGAATTATAGTTGATAACGTGTTTCTCAGAGGCTCAACTGGTATGATCTCATGATCACATAGCTATTGTAAGGACACTTCACGTAAGGTATACAAGGGACGAAAAAATGGATTAAAAAAAATTAGCTTCATAATTTTAACCAACACTTTAACGGATTAAGTTTTGCAGGTTCTCAAGTTTTTATAAGTATAAGTCCAGCAAGGTACATAAAAATGATTACTGGTTTTCATTTAACCGTGGTGGAACACACATATGATGTTGAGGTTGGTTATAAAGTGTTAAAGCGTACAGGAACCTCGATAAACTTGTTTGGTTCACAGTTAATAGGAATGTTCCGTGCTAAAATGTTAGCGAGCGGAGCTTATACCACAGCTAGATACATATTGTGTATTCGTTACGAGAAGGGATTGAAAGAAAGAAAGAGCTCGTGGGGATCATTACACTATTCTACTTTCCCAGGGACAACCAGTGGCACGTTTTAAGGTTAGGAGCATTTAGGTACATGAAATAAACTGTTACATGGGTAGATAGTTGGGCAATGGCTTAGTGCATGTGCATTTCCAGCAATTTTGGGAATGAGAACGGGTTCTTCGAGGAGTGTGGTGCATCCTAAACTCTTGGGTCGTTAAAAGAAAAGACAGGAAGGCCATTCGCTCAACTCTCGAGGCTTATCAAGCACACCAATCCACCTCGTGATGAATATCAAATCGGTTCATCATGCTTTTCTGTAGAGTAGCCGGGATTGTTGGGCTATTTGATCCATGATGAAAGTACTCGGAGTAACTCATAGCTTTAGGAATTATTGATACAATAGTAAATTTCATATTCAAGTTAATAATAGAGCGCTTATTCCATTTAATTAATTGGCTTATGAAATAGGACAAAGAAGGTTTTGTGAGACTTTTATCAAACTCTCAAGTACTTGTGTATCCTTAAATGATGATGGTTATGAAAATGAACATGATGATAATAATTAGATAAATTGCTTGAATATGTAAATACGATTTGTGAGTGACGTGACGTGAGGTTGTATTGGGTTGAACTAGAGAAGCACTGTGTGTACCTTAAAATGAATGATGTGATTGTTTATTTTTAATAATTTAAATGTCGAATGGAAAGTAATCCTTAAATTATGAATTGTGATGATAACATATGCCATGAATATGGATCCATTTCCCCTATTCAGACTAGGATCATCATGGAGCTCAAGACTGGAACGTTCCTGACTACCCGCCTGGAACGTGTCGTCGTAAGACTGGTATAGATTACTACTAAAGTTGTCAGTTTAAAGTTTAATATGAAATTATTTCTTATGCTCACAAAATAATTATTATCGATATTTCCCTACACAATTTCGAATACCCTGTGCATTCCAAGCTCTCAATTCTTTTAACCTTGTGTAGTTAATAGATCTTTATCGGAATAAGTTTCATGATAATTTTTTTTGAAAAATAGGATGTTGAGTTGAGAACCGGAAATATTATGTCAAGCGTGAACTATTTAACAGGAATGGCATGAAAACGCCTAGCGTGATTCCTGACTTAAAAAATTAGTAAACTCGATGAAAAGTTGATAATTTAAATTTGGCACAATCTTTTTCGAGATCTTCAATTCCAATGTTTATGCGGAGATTATGAGTTTTTAAATAACTCGGGTATTGATAAAATTGTTTTCTCCCTAATATATATCTGGAAAAGAGGATTTCTGATATACAGCTCTTTTTGTAAACATGAGTAGGGGTAGTATAAATGCTTTCAAATACAACTAATGGAAAGCAATTGATAAATTTCTTAATTAGTACAGCCAACAGTTACTTGAAACTTTGTAAGATGAAGAGTAGAAAAATCTGTTTTTATTGAAGGAAAAAGACTTGAGATTTTTTGCAGAAATTTAAAAACTTTAACACCGCCTTTTAAGATTTTGTAAATGGGGTGAATTGAGAAATTATTAATGTCGAATGTTTTTATCGTCCGATAATATTTCCATCGCCCCTAGACGATACGATGCTAATGTCTCTCGTGAAATTTTTTATGAAACATTTTTAATCTGACATCTTTTCGTATTTTTCGTTTACTTTGACCTTGCATTCACTTGACCAGTGGGTCATGGTCACTGGTAGAGGCATGCAATTTCATGGACTTGTGTGTGATAATGGTAATGTAAGTTTCAAAATGACCTAAAAGGTTGAATCGTTTGTAGGTTTGGTGTCACATCAAATGGAGTCACTGGACTCGAGTGTGGGTGGGGCTCCATTCTGCTATATGTAATGTACCTGACGATGATAGATGATTGATTGGTATGACTAGGATAAAGTTAAAAAATATTTTACTCTCGTTCAGTATTGTTGTTGGAGTTACATTGACGGGTGTATGTCTTAATGACAAAAATGCTATATATGCAGCAAAATGATACACTGTCAAAGAATTCCAGTCGACAATTTTATTTTGATTGATATATGTATATCATATTGACAACTGGAATTCTGGGCTGAACATAAAAGTTTCTATAGGTAAAGATGACTGGTCGGAGCTATGCAACCTTGATTGTAACGAAAACGTGCAGTAAATCGAGGGGACGATAAAAGTCGGAACTGAAATGTCACCTCACGGTGTGTAAGAAAAAGGAAAAGGGTTTAAATATGCAATGAGGTCAAAGATTACGCGATATTTATTAAATATTTTACCAATTGCAGTCTGCTATGGTTCGCAAAAGTGGGAACTCTCGAGTTTCCAGACGACCTCCAGGTCGAACCCCTGTACCCCCAGCACTACCATTTGGAGCCTTGGCGGTTGGGGGAAATGGAATCAATGGAGCGTTAAAGAGATACGGTAAGTTGCTTAATTATGAGACTTGTATAATTTAGCTCTGTGTATCATATGATTTTGATTTTGGATGATAAGGTATCGAGGAGTGCCCTCAGTGCAAAACCTCGTTCAATGGAAGCAATTGCAGACCTGTGCAAGATAGCTGTGGACATTTCAAATGTAGGAGCTGTTTTATCAGCAATGAGGACGGGTGCTCTCAATGTAAAGAATTTTAGAAAAAATTATGGTTTTAATCTTTGAAATGCAAACTTTTAAGCTTCATGTTTATTTTGTTAGGCAAAGGTACCAACCACCCAGCAATTGTAACGGTCAATGGGAATGGAGATAAAGCCACTGCAGATGGTCCAGGAAGATTGTCCTCAGCAGGAAAGTTGTCAACTCCTATGCTGAAACTTGTAACTGATATTCCCAATTCTACACGTCAGCATATAAACCATGGCCAAAAAATTTCTCATTCGAATGAAAATTTTCGCCCACCAATGGAGCTCAGTTCTGTTACAGAGCTGGGGTCATCTTGTTTGGATCCAATGTACCCTAGTACTTCAAACATTGAAGGGGAATGTAGAGGATTACCTGATTATTCAATCCATGACAATTCGCTTCTTCATAGTACAAGCTATTCATCAATTATCAACCAAGAATCTGAATTCAGCAAATCTTTGATGAGTTTAAGAAAAGCTTCTGAGCTTCAGACCAATGACCTTGTAGGAAATGGAAACTTCACGGGAAGCAATTACCTTGCTACAGAAAATTTAAACTTAGACTACTCCTACCCGTCAATAGTTTCACTAGGTTCCACTGAAAGGGGACTCGTCACAAGAGCACAAGTCAAGGAATTCCCTGATACCCAGCAAGTTGATATCAAATTTGCTATCAAGAGAAAGCCATCCGACGATTCTCCACCGATTCATTCCCCAAAGGTTGTTCGATTTAGTCCTACAACCTCCAGCTCAACTGCATCTTCGCCGACGGATCCAAATGAGATAAGTAACAACGAAAGCTCAAAACCTTCAAGGAATACTAGGAAAGCTAGTTCTAGGATTGCATCGCCTCAAAATAACAAGGGCCCGAAATTTTTTCGACATGGTTCCATTGGGAGAGAAAGTCTTAAAAATGCAGCTATCGCGAATTCCCAGTTGGGTACGACACGTGGATCCCCAAAGCGAGGAAACAAGGGTAAAGCAGAGGTAAAAACTATCGCTTCTTCCAATTCTGCATCAACCAAAGCGCCCTCGGAACTAGGTTTAAAATCTTCTCAAACGAATGCCGCTGCAGGAATCGAGACTTCCTCTGGGGCTTCGCCAAATCGTACAAAGTCCTCCGGTGCTAGGCGAATAGCAACGGGTTCAACATCGAATTTTCAATCTAAGGAGTTGCCTGTACCACTTTCACCGCCATCAGCAACAATTTTAAAACCGAAAATAACTTATGGAAGGTCAACCTTGTCGAAGCTAAAGCCAGCTAACGTCCATAAATCTCCCAGTGGACTGGCTGAAATATCTTCTCCGAAGAAAAAGCAGGACTCGTCCTCTACTTCATTCGTACCTGCAAAAATCCCTTCACCCTCAAAAGCTGAAGTTGTTAAAAATACTGGACCAAATCTGCTGGGAAAAAGTTTTGTCAAAACTAGAGCGAATCTGGCCTCAGCCTCATCTGTCGCGAACGTAGATGCTGTCCCCGATAATATTGCTCTTCTGACAAATCAGCACACTGATGAACTTTTGACGGTGGCTTATTCTGATATTTGTGCAACGGACAACCTAGTATTACCAAAACCAATCGTCGCTTCCAAATCAACCCCTAAGCATAGTGATGAACAGATTGAGCCGAAAGAAAAAAAGAAAAAGAAGCGCAACCCCGTCATTATTCATGATCATATTACAGTGGTGTCAGGTAATAAGCAAAAACGCGTATTACTATCATAGAGAACCCTGATGTTTTCATGAATTATTAAAATAGTTGCATAAAAATTATATTGCTCTCTCTCTTTTAGGCGATCCTGTCATGTTCCAGTGTAACGTTTGTCAAAAGAAATTCAAAACTAAAGCGCATATTAAGTATCATGAATTTTGCCAAAATGGAAACAAGCCGTTTCAATGTGAAGAGTGTGGTCAAAAGTTTATCGCCAAGTCTCACTATGAGTACCACTTAAGAACTCATACTGGTATGTTTTACATTGGTTTAATCAGAATAGGACATTTGACATTGCTGATGATGTATTTCATAATATTAAAATGATTTTATAGGAGAACGACCGTATGTCTGCGAAAAGTGTGGAAAAGGCTTCAACCAGAGGGGGAAAGTTACACGCCACATGAGAAGTCATACTGGGGAAAAGCCCTTTATTTGCACAGAATGCGGACGTGGATTTGCCAATGCTCAAGCCTTGAGGTCGCATCATTTGATTCATACCGGAGAGAGGCCTTTCGCTTGCAAGTTTTGTAATAAACGCTTTACAGGAATGACGAATCTGAAGAAACACATAATCACACATACTGGTATGTCATATGTCGTTATCTGTAAAATAATTCGAAAAATTGTATAAAAATATTTGATTGTATCTTAATGGCCTTTAGGAGAGAGACCATACGTCTGTACACACTGTGGAAAGAGTTTTGGGCTTAAGTGGACATTGGATTTACATTTAAGAACTCATTCAAGTGAACGTCCATATGCCTGTGATCAATGTTCCAGGGCATTCTCTAATAGCAAAGATCTCAGGCGTCATCTTGTTATTCACTCAGGTAGCGATTTTTCATTAATGTTCAGAAAAAAGTGTACTGTCAAATTGCGCCATTGATTGACTCCCTCAATCAAATATAATATTAAATAGGCTTCCGTTAATATATTTTTTTAATTTTTCTTCTAGGGGAACGGCCGTTTAAATGTTGGATTTGTGGAACCGCATTTAGGCGAAAAGATAATCTAGATCGACACATAAAAAATACGCATAATCAACCGAAGGAAGTGGCAAAGCAGTTAGCAAATGAGGCCGCAGCTGAGTACCTTGCTTCAACAAAAAGTATACCAGTTCCGATTTCTAAGGTCAACTCAGCCGTAATGTAAGACCACAGAAATATTCGAAATTTCGATCTGAATATACGATCAGAATAACATTAATTTTAATTTTTTTTGCAGCTCCAATGTCATCAGAACGGCTCATTTCCCACAAACACCAAATAAGAATATTATGGAAGACGGACCCAAATTGTGTAGCGTTAACTCTGAAATAAAAGAAGAAGCCCCTCCAAAAACAGCGAAAAAGAGTTCTAAAGAAAAAGCTAATTCGGTCGGTACTGTCATTATAACTGCAGAATTATCTCCACGTGGGGGTCTTGAAGACAGCATTGAATCAGAAAGTAGTGGTAAGAAATTATTATTATTATTATTATTTATTCAGGGAAACAGACCATATTACAGCTTTTTTTCAATGTATTATTCTTGCCTGCCTAGCATTAAGATTTCTTTCTAGTTTATTACAAATAGCATGCATAAGCAACAGCGTAATTTTTCGATAGGCACAATTGAATTGCAAATTAAAAATTGTTCTCGATGCAATTGATTTGCAAGTAAATTTTTTATTGTAATTCATGTAGTACCGAATAACTTCAAAAATTTAAACTACCAATGATTTTGATTTGATTTGATACTTTATTGTTAAATAGTTTCAAATTACATTGTAGTTTGTTCTTCAAACCGTGACAGTTATATAGGTATATAATATATATAAAATAAGGTCATTGAGACTGTGAGGGACGAGCCGATTTGTGAACTGATTATCGTGGTTGCCTATCTTACAAACAGATCATCCCTCTTGGCGATTTTAACTAGATATTTAATCGAACCATAGACGATAATCTTTAACACCCAATCTTTTAGCAATTTGTTCCATAGTAGAGAGCCTTTTAACATAACAGAATTTCGAAATGTTTGTGAATTGAATGAGGTTACATACAACAATAAGAGGGATACTTTTGTTCATAGATCTATCCGTAAATATAATTCAGGATTACATATCAATTACATCAATTCTCTCAGAGATCGAGAGGAAGTTGCACCTCTTCCAAATTAGTTTAATATAATATATTATATACAATATCAAATCCATAGTCTATCACATAGTTTACACAAGCATTAAGCATAATTTAATCATAACATTTGAGGTTAAACACCGGTCGTTTCAATCCACATAAATATTTCAGCCTCTGTTTTTTTTACTGATGAAAAGTGCGAGTTAAATCTCATAGAAGGTTCAAATAATCATCGAAGATATTTAAATTTAAAAACTCTGTCGATGTTGTCATTATTTATCTTGATTGATTGATCAAGTTTTTATTGAAGTGTCATTCCTAATTCAAAATACATTTTGTTCTTCCATCAGTGACACTTTGTGTATATACCTCTATATAAAATTAACGATTGGACTGCCTTACTTAAGCGTACTTAGCCATTGCCAATATAAATACTATTCAATAATAAATAAACTCCTCGTTCCTCTTTTCCGTGATCAATAACCTTAACATTTCTTTGTACTTCTTAATTGAACTATTCAATTCTTTCGTAATGGATACGTCCTTATCTTTCTGGAAAACCATATTTAGTTAGTTTATAATTTTTAAATGATATTTTAAATGTAATTAAATAGGTGGTTTAATTACATTTGTAATAATTGAAACATGCCTGTTTATTTCAGAAGAATCTTACATACTTCCGAATGGTGTAGATTCTCCGTTGGGATCCTTTGAAAATGACGTTGAAAAGGAAATAGTTAAGGAAGAGGAATCAGAAACTGGTGCTTTTCAATCAGAGAGTACTAGTGACAGGTTCCTTGCTTCAACAAAAAGTGTACCAGTTCCGATTTCTAAGGTCAACTCAGCCGTAATGTAAGACCACAGAAATATTCGAAATTTCGATCTGAATATACGATCAGAATAACATTAATTTTAATTTTTTTGCAGCTCCAATGTCATCAGAACGGCTCATTTCCCACAAACACCAAATAATATTATGGAAGACGGACCCAAATTGTGTAGCGTTAACTCTGAAATAAAAGAAGAAGCCCCTCCAAAAACAGCGGAAAAGAGTTCTAAAGAAAAAGCTAATTCGGTCGGTACGGTCATTATAACTGCAGAATTATCTCCACGTGGGGGTCTTAAAGACAGCATTGAATCAGAAAGTAGTGGTAAGAAATTCAATGAATTATTCTTGCCTGCCTAGCATTAAGATTTCTTTCTAGTTTATTACAAATAGCATGCATAAGCAACAGCGTAATTTTCGATAGGCACAATTGAATTGCAAATTAAAAATTGTTCTCGATGCAATTGATTTGCAAGTAAATTTTTTATTAATTCCTGTAGTACCGAATAACTTAAAAAATTTAAACTATCAATGATTTTGATTTGATTTGATACTTTATTGTGAAATAGTTTCAAATTACATTGTAGTTTGTTCTTCAAAACGTGACAGTTATAGATATAATACCTATATATAAAATAAGGTCATTGAGATTGTGAGGGACGAGCCGATTTGTGAACTGATTATCGTAGTTGCCTATCTTACAAACTGATCTTGGCGATTTTAACTAGATATTTAATCGAACCATAAGCGATAATCTTTAGCATCCAATCTTTACCAAATTAACGATTGGACTGCCTTAAGCGTACTTCGTCATTGCCAATATAAACCAATAACCTTAAGATTTCTTTGTACTTCTTGATTGAACTATTCAATTCTTTCGTAATGGATCTTTATGGAAAACCATATTTAGTTAGTTTATAATTTTTAAATGATATTTTAAGTGTAATTAAATAGGTGGTTTAATTACATTTGTAATAATTGAAACATGCTTGTTTATTTCAGAAGAATCTTACATACTTCCGAATGGTGTAGATTCTCCGTTGGGATCCTTTGAAAATGACGTTGAAAAGGAAATAGTTAAGGAAGAGGAATCAGAAACTGGTGCTTTTCAATTAGAGAGTACTAGTGACAGGAACTGTCGAGTCGCCCAGAAAGATGAAAATAATGAGACACAAGCACTTGTAATTTTAGAAACAGAGCAAGAAATTAAAATCTTGGAAGATCCGACCACTGAAAGAGATCTAGAACAAAACAAAATAGAAGAAGACGAAGAAGATCTTAGCTCCGTATTGAATCATGACACATCGAAAGATGTTTGTAATTCAGAAAGAACTGAAATTGATCCTGACCTACAATCAAATAAACCTCTTGAAGAAGAACCAATGGAAGTATCGATAATTGATTCAATTGCTCCAAGTCCGATTATGTCTATCGAGGATGGGGAGTTACTCGATATTGCTGCTGATGAAAATGGACCAATGTCCATTGAAGATGGAGAACTCATCGACGCAAACGATAAAGGACTTTCCTCTATTTCCTCGGCGGAATATGACTACGAACCACTAGTAGAGACGCAGGAAGCTTCCCAACAGACTGATCTTGACCTTGTTGGTGATGGGGATGATAATTGCAAGGTATTGATAGGTCGTCCAGTATCTATTTTAATCGGAACGGCTCATGAGAATTCTCAAGACGACTTGGCGGAAAACTCACTTGGAATCTCTGGAGGTGTGAACACCAGCTCCGAAGCTATTGATAAAAATATTGAAAATGTATTATATTCACATCTTCAGAAACAGCAGAAGAATTTGCCAACCCTGAATTTGGTTTCAAATAATGAAACTGTTCAAGACACTTCATTGCCTGAAGAACCAACCCCAGTTATCCCATCTAAAACTAATACAGTTGTTGAATCTGCCGTTTCCATGACTCCAGATGTAATTCAAGCCTATGTATTACCTAACGAAACGATCGAAGATGTACATTCTCAGATTAATCTGGTTGTTACGAAGGAATCCGACACAATTCAAGACGATGTGTTACTTGAAGAGGAAGACTCTGAAGTTGTCGCAACTGAAGTCAAAAATAACTCGAACACAATTGAAGACGGTGTATTACTTAAAGAGAAAGATCTAGCTATCACAGCAAGACTGAATCCATCAGTTGCGACCAATATTGGTGATGCAACTCAAAACGATGTATCACTTGAAAAAGATGTCCTAGTTGTCGCTCCGGAAGCTCATTCGCAAAACGCATTATTACTTAATGAGAATATTCCAGCCACGGAAACGGAAGATAACCCAGCTGATTCCATGACTGGCATTAAATCAGATGTAATTCAAGACACTTACGGAGTTAAATTTGACTATCAATCAGACGTCCAGCAGTCACACGAAGCAGCCCAATATCCATCACAAATACAGTTTGTATATCCTAATAGTATGCCAGAAATGCTTGACGGTGATTCTAGTAACAGTTTGGGGATATTATACGCTGCTGCCACGGCGGAGAATTCTCAAGACGACTTGGCGGAAAACTCACGTGGAATCTCTGGAGGTGTGAGCACAAGCTCCGAAGCTATTGAAAAAAATATTGAAAATGTACTGTATTCACATCTTCAGAAACAGCCAAAGAATTTGCCAACCCTGAATTTGGTTTCAAATAATGAAACTGTTCAAGACACTTCAATGCCTGAAGAACCAACCCCAGTTATCCCATCTAAAACTAATACAGTTGTTGAATCTGCTGTTCCCACGACCCCAGATGTAATTCAAGCCCATGCATTACCTAACGAAACGATCGAAGATATCCATTCTCAAATTAACATGGTTGTTACGAAGGACTCCGACACAATTCAAGACGATGTGTTACTTGAAGAGAAAGAATCAGTTGTCGCACCGGAAGTGAATGCAACTTCCGTTCCTTCCAAAAATAACTCGAACACAATTGAAGACGGTGTATTACGTAAAGAGAAAGATCTAGCTATCACAGCAAGACTGAATCCATCAGTTGCGACCAATATTGGTGATGCAACTCAAAACGAATCACTTGAAAAAGATGTCCTAGTTGTCGCTCCGGAAGCTCATTCGCAAAACGCATTCTTAGGAAATGAGAATATTCCAGCCACGGAAACAGAAGATAGTCCAGCTGATTCCATGAATGGCATTAAATCAGATGTAATTCAAGACACTTACGGACATTACGGAGTTCAATTTGACTATCAATCTGACGCCCAGCAGTCACACGAAGCAGCCCATTATCCATCACAAATACAGTTTGTCTATCCTAATAGTATGCCAGAAATGCTTGACGGTGATTCTGGTAACAGTTTGGATATATTATACGCTGCTGCTACGGCGGAGAATTCTCAAGACGACTTGGCGGAAAACTCACGTGGAAACTCTGGAGGTGTGAGCACCAGCTCCGAAGCTATTGATGAAAATATTGAAAATGTATTGTATTCACATCTTCAGAAACAGCAGAAGAATTTCGTTTTAGTGAATGAAACTGTTCAAGACACTTCATTGCCTGAAGAACCAATCCCAGTTATCCCATCTAAAATTAATATAGTTATTGAATCTGCCGTTGCCACGACCCCAGATGTAATTAAAGCCCAAGTATTACCTAACGAAACGATCGAAGATATTCATTCTCAAATTAACATGGTTGTTACGAAGGACTCCGACACAATTCAAGACGATGTGTTACTTGAAGAGAAAGAATCAGTTGTCGCACCGGAAGTGAATGCAACTTCCGTTCCTTCCAAAAATAACTCGAACACAATTGAAGACGGTGTATTACGTAAAGAGAAAGATCTAGCTATCACAGCAAGACTGAATCCATCAGTTGCGACCAATATTGGTGATGCAACTCAAAACGAATCACTTGAAAAAGATGTCCTAGTTGTCGCACCGGAAGCTCTTTCGCAAAACGCAGTCTTACTAAATGAGAATATTTCAGCCACGGAAACGGAAGATAATCCAGCTGATTCCATGACTGGCGTTAAATCAGATGTAATTCAAGACACTTACGTACATTACGGAGTTCAATTTGACTATCAATCTGACGCCCAGCAGTCAAACGAAGCAGCCCATTATCCATCACAAATACAGTTTGTCTATCCTAATAGTATGCCAGAAATGCTTGACGGTGATTCTGGTAACAATTCGGGTATATTACACGCTGCTGCTACGGTGGAGAATGCTCAAGACGACTTGGCGGAAAACTCACGTATAATCTCTGGAGGTGTGAACACCAGCTTCGAAGCTATTGATAAGAATATTGAAAATGTATTGTATTCACATCTTCAGAGACAGCAGAAGAATTTCGTTTTAGTGAATGAAACTGTTAAACACACTTCATTGCCTGAAAACCCAACCCCAGTTATCCCATCTAAAATTAATATAGTTATTGAATCTGCTGTTCCCACGACCCTAGATGTAATTCAAGCCCATGCATTACCTAACGAAACGATCGAAGATATCCATTCTCAAATTAACATGGTTGTTACGAAGGACTCTGACACAAATCAAGACGATGTGTTACTTGAAGAGAAAGACTTAGTTGTCGCACCGGAAGTGAATGCAACTTCCGTTCCTTCCAAAAATAACTCGAACACAATTGAAGACGGTGAAGAAGAGAAAGATGTAGCTATCACAGCTAGATTGAATCCATCAGTTGCGACCAATATTGGTGATGCAACTCAAAACGAGTCACTTGAAAAAGATGTCCCAGTTGTCGCTCCGGAACATCATTTTCAAAACGCATTCTTACTTAATGAGAATATTCCAGCCACGGAAACGGAAGATAATCCAGCTGATTCCATGACTGGAATTAACTCAGATGTAATTCAAGACACTTACGGAGTTCAATTTTACTATCAATCTGACGCCCAGCAGTCATACGAAGCAGCCCATTATCCATCTCAAATACAGTTTGTCTATCCTAATAGTATGCCAGAAATGCTTGACGGTGATTCTGGGAACAGTTTGGGTATATTATACGCTGCTGCTGCTGCTACGGCTGAGAGAAACAATGATGAGTCTGGCCCACCAGTGAAAGTAAGATTACTCTACGCTGAAGCTCTCGGTGTAAGGGGTACTGATGAGTCCAATCAGCAACTTTTTTACACATCTACGACTCCAAATCAAGAAGTTCAAACGGGTTGTTCGTCCAGAGTACAACTTGGACCGCCGGCCGTAATCTATCCACCAATTGATGGGAACATCCCCGTAGTTGACAGGCTACAATATTCCTATGTTCAAAACTCACCACAAATTCCACACCCTCATCCATCATACCATTTCCAAATTTCGCATAGTGAAGGAATGTCACATGTACAAACGATAACCGATCACCCAGACACCACCAGACTTCTAAAGCGAGCGAGAGAAGCTCAACATCTGTTGCCTCAGGAAAATAATCATCATTACAATTATCACCTCCCTAGGGCTTACACGTCGCGGATTTTTGATAGCCACAGTCATCAAAGTTCAGAAGGTCCTAAACAGTACCCAAACACTCCAAAAGGTTTCTTAGAGTCTATAGTGGATTCAGAACGAAATGGGATCCCGTTGGCATACGACCCGCTGCGAGCTTTGGCTGCTGAAGCTACTAGAAGGCTTGGATACGGGGTAAATTTTTACAAATAGATTAATTTGCATATTCTAAACTTGTAAGAAGAATAAGATTATAAATGTTAAATAATTCCGTCTAAATTTACAGGATGAGCCTGATGCAACCGTTCGAGCCGCGGCTGCGATTGCTCTTGTTGGAGAAGCTGCTAGAAAAAAAAGACTAGAGGAACAGCTTGCCAGGAAACGCGAGTTCGAAGAGGCAGCTCATCTACCAACGCAAGATCAACGAATTAATCGTGGTCCCCGGAAGAATTATTTGGCTCGCCCTTCATATAATCAAGACTAATGTACTACAGTTTAGATCTTGGTTCTACAAGTGCTTGCGAAGTATTTTTTTATATTACTCAAATGTAAATCTAAGCATCCATAGAGCTCAGCATAGATTAGATATTACTCGCCGAACTTTTCAGATAATTATGGAATTTTTACAAAATTTGAATTTGTGTAGTATGTGCACATTGTGCTGATGTATAAAGTTATCAACTTGTAACGTTGTCCGGAGTTATACCAGGGTGATGATAACTGATTCTACTGGAATATTTATCAATTCATGCATTACTACAAATATTTTTCCATATAATTTAGCTTTTAGTGTTATACCTAGAGTAGCAAAATAAAATTTTATACGTAGAACATTGTATATTAGTTAATATTACTATTATTACTGCTGGCTGACGAAGGATGTATTTATAGCTAGCTACTCGTACGGATGGTACATCCAGTATGCATACATGATGGCACTTTGAAATTAGAATTTTACGTGTCAGTAATAGCTGTATTTTAATTATAAAGGGATTTCCAAGCGAAAACGTTATAAAATTAACTATTTTTAAATTCTGTACAAGAACAGATATGCAGGAGCTCAGTTTTGCTAATCCCAGTGTCCAGTGATGCTTTTTTTACTAGCATCACTGCAAGTTCTTAGTAATACCGTATGCATCGCAAATATGTACGACTACTTCTGTAGGCTTTTCACTGGTAGATAGATGCCTGAATGAAAGCTTCGAAAGGTCACTACTTTAAAAGAATTAGTCATGATAAGGTAACATTAAAATATATATAGTACTTGGCCTATAGTGTCCGTGATCCTATTTATGCAAAAAAAATATGTTTGATAATGTTTTAAAGAGGGTTAATGACTGATTATTTCTCGCATACATACAAGCATTATGAATTGTTTCTAAAGATAATTTCATAGCTTACTGGTGCAAACTCTGCTAAAACAATAAACGAATAAACAATTATAAAATGCCTAAAATTCAATAGTTAGTAGTTTAGATAATATCCTTTGGTTACCCAGACGTGTAAACTGAAAAAAATGAATAAAATTCTTTCCTAAGTATAAACTTCCTTAATTTAATGCAGGTCTGGAAAAGCTGGACAAGAAATCAAATGATTAACGCTTTTTTTAAAAACGCATCTGCCTTTTGAATGATAATTGAAAATTGACATTGTAGTTATCAGGTAAGACATCAAGAGGAATGTTTGGTCTTCGAGAGTGGTCGGTTAATTTGTATAAATTAATTTTCTATAAAATATGTCAAAATTAAGGTTATCAGATCACAGTGGCTTTGGAAATAAATTTCTGGACCAGTTAGATAAATTTACTTAATGCTTAAATAGCAAGATTTGGACCGACGAATAGAACATGTTAACTGATTGAAAAAATTACAGCAGTATGAAATGAACATGACAAACTTTGTACTTGAGATTAGAGTAACGAGTATGGTTTCCAGATTTGGCTAAGAGTGCCGAGTGTCCCATTTGTCATCTTTGCCCCCAGTTCCCATTAAAAAAACAGCCGCCATATGCCCTCCGGCCCCATTTTGGCTACATTGCCCCCTTTCTCCCCAGTTGTCAAGAACTCAAGAGTAGTCAAGAGTGTTCGAGTGCTCCATATGCCTGTGTGTGACATAAACATACATTTCATGTGTCTGCTGCCCCGATTTATTAAAAGCGCCCTCTTTTCTTTATTAGGAAAAAATGTCTCGATGATCTAGGGTAACTTTTTCCATGATGCTTCCTACCCTCAATAAGGTTCAAGGTTCAATAGTTTTATTAAGTGACAAGAATACATATAAGTAAACACGTTGTTTCCAATACCAAGTCACATCATAGACGGGCAAAATGGCTTGACCCCAGCTTCCTTGGGGGCTCTGGGGCCTATCAGCCAAAAGGGGGATGGGGGCTTTGGGGGCTCTTAGCCAAAAGGGGGATGGAGGCTACCAAAACGCCCGTCTATGAGTCACCTACTGCGATAAATATTATAAAGTTTTCAACTATAAAGGAGTCATAAACATAATCTTCGTCAACTTCTTATCCATTATTTCATCCATTATGATTTTCAAGGGTCCCGGGGGATGATTAGTATTTGTGGCGGGAATAGTAGCATCTGTATTTAGTATTAAATGTGGAGGTTAAGGTTAAGTCGGTAAAGACGACACTATATTATTTCAATAGCAAGTATTATGGAGAAGTGAAATGTTAATTATAGTTTGGATGATTGTAGAGTGTGAGATGAAGAGTAAGGTAGTAATGAGTGTATGGTGGTAAGTGACGGGAGATGGAGGTGATAAAAGAAAGGTGTGATATTTGTTGGGAGGTTGGTGAGGGTGGAGCATGTGAGATGTGAAATTGGCGGGGGATGAGAGGAGGGAGACGAGGATTGGTTGGGAGCAAGCCTCTGACAAAAGTGACACACTCCAACAAGAGAGAGAGAGGAAGAGGGAGAGAGATTTCTCGTTTCTTAAACTCAACATCATCATCATCAGAAAATCTCACCTTCACTCATTCAATCATCTCTCTCTCCTCAAATAACACAACATCGAACATAGAAGAAGAGGAGCAAGGAAGAGCAGAGCACAACATACACAAACCGCCTCGGACATCATTCTCCCACTTGGTCCTCAGATCATATTTTTCTTTTAATAGTCCTCTCTCATCGCAGCCGCAAGAGTAGTCGCAGGTCCCTTATCCGGAGAGTTCAACACATCCAGGTCACTCACTAAATTGTACGAGTAGAATGGAGAAGCGTATCGAGTTGGAGAAGCGTCGAAGGGACCCTTCTCAGGTAACGAGAGGGAGCATATTGCATCAACTGTCAACCACGTCCAACTCCAGTTACTTAGGATTTTTTTTAAACCTTTCATTCCGATTCTAGGTTCACGAGCTCGTCTTGGACAACTGTCGCAGTACAAGTATCGAGGGGTTGACCGATGAGTTTGTCAACCTCAAAAGCTTGAGTCTAATCGGTGTCGGCCTTACCAGTCTCAAAGGATTTCCCAAGCTTGCCAAACTGAAAAAGGTATTTTATTACACTCGTTAAGTTTCTGCCTTGACTGGCCAAAACTGTCTGACCTTACAAGAATTGGGTGACGGACTATTTATCACAGTTGGGTTCAAATTGAAAATTTCGAAAGTTGAGAATTAATTTAACGAATTGGTGCTAAATAAACTGACTGTAAGAAGGGTAAAGATGTACACTTTCCGATGTAGTTTTTCAAAGTTAAATTTTCAGTGCTAACTGGGAACTGTACCTTATATTTAAAATTATTTAGTTGTCAGTTTAATTATTTGAAATTGGGTTTCATTTTATAGTTGGAGCTGAGTGACAATAGGATTTCCGGAGGGCTGCAAGTGCTCAAAGATTGCCCAAATCTGACTGTGCTGAATCTCAGTAACAATAAGATCAAGGATATGGAGACGATGGAGCCGTTGAAAGAGCTAATCAACCTCAAGAGTGTGGACTTGTATCGAAACGAAGTAACGCAGATCGAGGAATACAGGGACAAAGTCTTCGCTCTTCTTCCTGGACTCACTTATCTTGATGGTAAACTAAGCTTTTATTTAAGTTACAATACAACTTCATTTCATTCACCTATAGAATAACGGGATTTTTATTTTTTCAGGCGTTGATAAAAATGGACGGGAATATGAGAGTGATTTTGAAGATGAAGAGAAAGACATGAACGGCAGAGAAGATGGTGATGCTGATGGTGACGAAGGTATGTAGAAGGATTATATGTTTTATGAAATATTCCCTCAGTTTGAATTACACACTTATGATTCAAGTTGTGATGAATGAAATCTTACAATGCAAAGTTGTTGGACATAATTTGCTGTAAACCTTTGTTCTGCAGTTTCATGATATTTCCCTTTGTATGTAACTTTCAAGAACGTAATTTTGAATAGTTCACATTGAATTTGGATAATTAAATTTTTGCAATTCTTCCATTTCAGAAGACGAGGAAGAAGATGTAAATGACTCTGAAGATGACGAAGACCTGGACAGTGATGATAGTGATGGTGAAGAAAGTGCTGAAGAGGTCGGATTGAAAGACATTTATCGGGAAGATTTAGATGTGAGTGAATTATACTATTTTAAATCTGATAATTTAAAAGTATTGGATAAGCCCTTGTAATTAAAATTAAACTTACACATATAAATATACATTATTTTGATTGATTTTGAGCAGAAAGAGAGTGATGGGGGTGAGTACGAAGAGGAGGAGGTTGAAGATTCAGACGATGACGACCTGGACGATACAAATGGTATGCGTTGTTCTTGTGGTTCACACCTCTAATTAAGTTGCTTAATATTTTGATACCAGGAACATGTAGTATCTTGTATAATTGCAGAAGGGGAAGAACTTGTTGGAGAATCCTCACAGGCGAACAGTGTTCGTGGTACAAAAAGAAAGCACGAAGGAGAGGATGACTCTTTGTCAGACTGAAAGGTATGAAGTTATCATCTGAAGTGCACAAAAAGGAAATGCAGAGAAAATTATGAAAGCATCAGATTGTCCTGATTGTCTGAAATCACTTTTATGTGCTTTAAGTTATCACTGTAGTTGAAAGTTTTATAATTTAAAATCTAATCTATATTGAATTGTACTGCATCGGTTTTGCCACTATTGCTGCTATCAAAATGATTTTTTAACGCTAGTAGTTTAAAAGCTGTGTTGCTTTCAAAATTAATAGTTGGTGTTCTTTTTCACCCGCAAAAGCGACAGCCGATGGTGGGGTAGGTCACTTCCTGATCTCTGATAAAATTAAGGCATGAGTTTATTTGCATGTACAGGATTGTTTTCGCCGGGATGGTTTATTAAGATTAAATTCGTAAAGGAGATTTGACACGTGAAGCTCATATGGTGAGAGTGAAAGTTCAAATCATTCAGCTTATGACTTATCTTTCACGCTGTATGCGTGAGAATGAAATGCCTCTTGAGTGACTCAGTCGAATTCTATAGAGGTTAATAATAGGGAAATTATGATAAAAGAGAGTTATATGTTATATGCACTAGAAACAGTATGTAAAGTGCTGGTGTGGATGTTATCTAAGAATCTAAAATATTGGTATCGTAACTGGGCACATGAGATAGGAAGGATAGATAGATGGAAGTGAATGAGACATCAAACTCAGTACCTGCCTATCCCTCCAAGCCAGGTCGCTGGAGAACTTCGATAGCACTGGAGTAGTCTCATTTTCTCTCTAAAACTTGGTTCTAAATTATGAGAGGTATCAAATGGTGTTTTAATACATATAGTCCATCATGGATTTAAGGATGTGTGAGGATTGAGACGATCCGTTTTTGACCCCCCACCTTCTCCCACTCTACAGTTCCAACTACCAGTAATAGCAAAAGACAAATCGTTTTAAAAAGCATTGGTCATGAACCAAATCAGAGTCAGATCAGATGCAAATATAATGACAGATTTTGACCGACCCAAACTTGAAGATTTGGAAATTTCATTAGTGCTACCGTGTGGCGGATGGAAATTATTCACGTTATAAAAACTGGCTGGTTTTTACTATGTGATCATTCGTCATTTAAAATGTGTGCCTGGTGAATGGCTGTATCTTATATTATTGTCATAAGCTAATCTTTTAACCCGATCAGGCATAGTATATTTACTCTGTTACTTCCATGCAAATTAATTATAATATGTCCATTTCAGTCATTATTAATAAGAGATTAATTTTAAATTGGTCTTTTTAAACTCTCGATCGATCAGACTTAGGTGACCGAAGGGCATGTAAAAAATAATGTGTTTTCCATCATTTATGCTTCCTATGTATATAGAACCTACTACTAGCTACTTGAATTCTAAACATACGGTTCAATTTCAATGTATGATTTATTTGTCTACGAATCTGTTCCTATAAATATGGCATCTATCTCTTGGTTTTAGAAAATGATGAAGTGTATGGTGGACATTATCAGAGGATACATAATAATTAGAGGTATTATTTTTATACGGCACATACGTATATTGAACAACACAAGCCACCTTGTTAAGTAACTACTACTCGAGTACTAAGTATAAGGGCTACTAAATAATGAAGCGATGCTTTCAACTAGATGTTTTGTCTAACGAGTATCATTTCAGTGAATTTCATACTGATTATTGGTTATCTTTCTTTCACTCTCCATACTGATAAGTTGAGAGACTTGGAAACATTCTTTTTAATAATTAAGTGTGTGCGTCTCAGTATGACCATACTATAATGTTCTAACGTCTGTCTGTCTTTAAGTTACACATATGAGCGTTAGAGTAATGAGATGAGATATAACTGATATACATAACTCTTTTAATGTCATTAAAGGACACATGCCCACTTACTGCATCGTCCTTCTGTGCATGTTCCACCTATCCAACCTGAAATTATTACTCTAAATTAGTGAAAAATAATTCATCATCTCCTTTGTTTAATTGCTACCATACTTTTTAAAAGTATCTATTTATTATATAAATATATTGGTATACTGTTATTGTGACTTATTATTATTATTGTTATTATTATAAGAATATCTATAGATTAGAGTATTACAAAACCGTATCATACGTTGCTGATCTTCTCATAAATAATATTTAATGTTACTTCTCAGTAATTCACCACGAGGGACGAGTTTCATTCTCTAGCTGGATGATTCCAGTTTTCTTATTTCATTTTTTGAAACTTTATTAAAAAGCGTATGATTACGAGGACACACTGCAGGTCTGCAGGTCTGCTTCGTCTTATTTCAACATCATCTCTGTCACCATGTAATCAATATCATCCAAGTTATACTGCAGATTGAAGATGAATTAGGAGCATTCAGTAAATGGGTACCATCGGCACCGAATTCTAAAGAGATCTCATCGGTTCTTGGAACAGAAGAGCATTGAGAAATTGAATGAACGTTGCCCCGAGTCTAAGTGCGTAATTTGCACCTCCTCGGGGGAAATTGTGGTGGGAAAGTTAAAGTGGAGTAGAGTTGCCACTGCCGTCAATTTCCTAGTGTGTGTGGATATGAAGGATTTCCTCGTCACTCGTGTTTTCTAGAATCTAGACTAGGATCTCGAGACTATTTCTAATTTCTTTTCCAATAACCCCTTTTGATCTTGAAGCTGAACTCTTGTTTGAGTTACGTTGAGAACATTTTTATAAACTGGTAAGTTATTTTAAATGTGTTGAAAGCTAAATTAATTGTATTGTTGAAAAGTATGAAGTAGATTGTAGCACCGGTTGAATTCATGAAATTCCCAATGAAGAAATAACACGCTGCTGTAATCCTAATCCTGTAATTGTTTTATTGAGACTATATTTTTTATTTTAGACAGTTTCTTGGGTGATAAGCAAGTCACAAGTATGGCTCTCGCTCTTTCTGAAGTTGGGGAGCAGTCGGAAAAGCAACCCCCGGTTGTCCGAATGAAAACTTCGTAAGAATTTAAAATTAATTTATAATAAAATTACTAAGCATCGCCAACATGTGTCGTCGTGGTGCGGTTCAAAATGGCCGTCGAAATTCATATATTTTGTTGCAAGTTTTGTTGTGCGAAATGGTGAATGGGGAGGAAATATTCAAATTGACCTATACACAGTATTGCTTTTGACCTAGATTAATTTTTCTAACAGAATGGGTGACATCGCTTTGGAATTGTATTGGCAGCATGCACCGAAAACATGTAAAAATTTCATCGAGCTCTGTCACCGAGGCTACTACGACGGTACGCTGTTTCATCGAGTGATCCGGGACTTCATGGTGCAAGGTGGTGATCCTACAGGGACGGGACGAGGTGGGGCTTCAATTTACGGGAAACACTTCGAAGACGAGATCAACCCGGAACTTAAGCACACTGGTGCTGGGATACTTTCTATGGCAAACGCAGGCAAGATAAATATTATCAACTTTCTAGACCTAAAAGATTTCGACAAAAAATATATTGTATAATTTCATAAGTTGCAGTTTTATTATTATTTGATAACTATGTCTATCCAGCTAGAATAGAGCATGGTAAATATCTGACGGCATTTCTGCCTCGTGACTTGCTGACAGACAGTACTGTACCCTGTTGTCTCAACTCTCATCCTGAGGGAGACAACTCATAACATAATCTCGTAATTCGCTGTACATTCGTTTTCCTTGGTTCCAGACTAGTGACTCCGATTGAACTTATTTCACACTCGACGAAAGTACGAAAACTTCGCATAGGACCACTAAGCACCCTTAAGATTTGTATATTTCCCCCCTACTTTACCAATTATGTAGTTCTTGAGAATAATACCTACCTAATATGATGAATTTTGCCGCTGTCTCTCTCTCAGGATCAAGCTTTGTCTACGCGACATGTCTTGATAAATATTAGACTTAAATTTCATAAATCATTACACGTCATTTTAAATTACGACAATTTTGAACATTAACCATCAATAATTATTTTGTTTCAGGTCCTAATACCAACGGATCGCAATTCTTCCTCACCCTTGGCGCGGCTCAATGGCTTAACGGAGCCCATACGATATTTGGAAGGGTGAAGTCTGGAATGCATGTTGTTAAGAGAATCGGAGCTGTTGAAACGGACGGAGATGATAGGCCAGTTGACTCCGTTCGTATTGTTTCGTGTTATGTGTGAAAGTATGAAATACCTCTGCCTAAATTAACAACCTAAAGTTTACTGTCTGGAACTCCTAAACTTTAGACTAAAAATGACTCATGTTTTCAGATCTCTTAAATAAAAGCCTGTTTGTTGGGTTTTAACGGTATATACATGTAAAGTTTTTATATTCGTCAGAAATTAAGTTTCCAAATTCCAATCTGCGCATTTGTTTAGCAAAGAGTATAGATATTTGAAATTCTAAATTTGTTTATTTTTGCTGTTTAGCACAACTTGGATGAAATCCCGAAAAATAAATTCAGATCATGATTAAGTACCTCAATATCCTTTAAAGTGTTGCCTAAAATATCAAATTTTGACGCTGTGATTTTTTAATTGACATACAATTTATCTTTTGGTTTTATGTTTAAATTCATAACTAAGACTAAAATACGACATTCCGAGGTTGGCCAAGTAGAGCAGGCCTATTAAGTTCATATAGAGCTCATTGTTGTCTTTGACTTGAATAGTTATTCAAAATTTACACTCCCTTGCATATATCTCATCGAGAATACCTGTTATTAGTAAACTCGAAATTTGAAGCAAGCAGTTGCAGTACCATCAAATTCAAACATAAAAGCTTAAATATTATTCCCAAGTCTTAATTTGTAAAAACACATAACTCGAGTCTTGACATTAGTCGTGTGCATCATGTTCTTAACCGTTAGGTAGAGGTTGGTTATTATGATAATGTGTTTATGTTTTTTTTCTCGAGCTCGAGGTCCATCCGATCCAGCTACTTCATTTTTTACCATACCACGCACCACGGTGATCAGAGAGAGATGATGTTTGTAGGAAGTAGCTCCAAGCGAGTGTAGAGACTAGTAGAGAGTGCCGAGTGGTGTGATTTGAAAGGAATATCTCCTCAGTCTACATTGAACACATAGATTCTATCCTTCTCATCTACATCTACCTCATTCCCCAGCATGCTCAGATGGTCCTGAACTTGCTTCGGAGTGCGTAAAAAACTTGGGCCAACAGTATTAGCCTAGGAGGAGGTAGTAAAGAAGGAATAAAATTGATGAGAAAGGAAAATTATTAGTAAACGATTTGACTAGTGGAATGGTGGTGAACCTTTTGGAATCATTGAAAGAAAGAGGGACAGAGAGTCAACGTAAACTCTTCTCCACTCTCATTCAAAGTTGCCCAGAAGAATGAGGAGGAAAGAATTTATTTCACTCTAGCTAGACACTCGAGACTCGAGACGATCAGAAACAATAAATACATTCCCTGTCCTGCCCTTCAAGTCCCTACAGATCTCCCTGGGTTTTTTATCTAGTACAAGTGTGTGTGGTCAGTGGTGGAAGGAGTGTGGATTTTAAACTAATGTCACTGAGGGAGAGAGGAAAGATAACTAATTGAAGAGATTACCAATTAATTGAACTGACGGAGTGAACGTTGCTTGATGTGTATATACACGCCAATACACGGATGTATATATGCATATTCATCTCACCATTGCACATCTGCAGTAGCCCAAAAGATTAATAAATAGATAAACAATCAATACACCATAGAGAAGTAGCTCGGATCTTATCGAAGCTGAGGGATCAATAGTCTTCTTGAGCAGAGTGGACAGGAGATTTTGTCTTTGTGCATTGAGCGGGGAGGAGACTCGAGACTTGGGACTTTTGAAATCGTCGTCACAGTGTCTACTCTTCAGTGACTTGTTCGATCAGAAGTTGTTCAGAAGTGTGGAATTTGGAATGAAAGTTGTGATTGATTTACTCAAGGCACAAGGGGCGAGTGACGTGAAGCTGCTGGGGAGTAAGGAGTAATGCGAGATTGAAATACTAATACTTCACACGACAGCACTCTGGTGACATAGGAATTGACCTTTTCATTAGTGCGTCTCTTGTCTTTAGTCTTATTCTCGATTCAAGAGGGGATAAAGGTGACGGTTGTCAACTTGTGGAGGTGTGCGAGATTTGACCTTGTTCGGCTCTAGAAATGTCTTTGACTGGGGAGGTACAGGTTGTTAAGATTGGGTGAGGATGATTTTGTATTAATCGTGAATTGTCAATGTTCAAAAAAAGAACTGTTTAAAACTATTTGTTTTTGTGGTTTTGGACTGGGAATATCGATATTTAAACAGTTTTATTATTGTCTCGAGGCACGAGGTGCTATCTGTATTTTGTTTTTGTTGTAAATTTTAAAGAACTAATCTGATACTGGATAAATGAAAATTAGAAGGAATTAAGGATTTCCTCCCCTTTTTCTGAGAGATTGGATTACTCATTTATTACTCATAGTTTCATGTCCTGGCTATCAGCTGAATAGATAAAATTGTTTCAATTTTTTTAAGTCCAATTCACAATTACGAATTGTGGCATGATGAGTCTTAGAGTCTTTATTATATTTTAAAATGTAATTGGACTAGGCTGATAGAATAATCATTGATTTTTCATTTCAGTGAGGTTATAGATGGTCAGCAAGTATCAGCTACGATGTCTGAAATCATTGAAAATACCCGTAAGGCAATCCAATGCGACCTTCGCCTAACTAATAATACCATCAATGGGAGCAAAGTCAGCCATGACAAGTAAGCTAACTGTGTAAAGGAAATTGTGTAATATTCTGATATTATATCGTCATTGTTTGATTTTTATGAATCAGGGTTATGACTGATAAAACCGGTGGTGATGTTGAAGCAAACAGAGGATTGAGACCTGGAGGAATTTTGGGAGAGAAAAGCTGCGGAAGTGCTTCGAAATCAAAAGGATTTATTCCACCGGCAGATTGGGCCAATGCCCCAGAATTTGTCCCTCGTTTCTTTGCCGGTTAGAGTTCATTAATAATATGTTATCAAGTTATCATTAGTATCATTGCTATAAAATATTTTGTAGGAATTACAATTTACAATCGATTCTCAATTTCTTTCTAATTTCAGCTTCAAGCTCATCTACCTCTACATCTATCCCAGCCCCAGTTTCCAGAAGTTATGCGGATGTCGTGGGACATCCATCACTTCCTGATAACTTGGGTGCATCAGGTTAGAATTGGTTTAGCTTGATGCTTTATTGTTTGACTAGTATGTGTCTGAAATGTTTGCTTATACCTAGATACCACCGATGTTGAATTATGTCCATACGCTATGGTGGGTGAATGCCGATTTGGAGAAAAATGCTTGTATCTACATGGCATTAAGTGCGAGTTTTGTGGAATGTCTTGTTTACACCCATTTGACCCACCACAACGGGAGAAACATTCTCGGGTATCCAGTTTTACATTTTAAACTTCTTGATAATTACGTATTGAAGTTGACATTTGAAATTTAATCTTTGTGTTGGATAGGAGTGTGTTGAGCAACATGAAAAGGATATGGAGCTTTCATTCGCTGTTGCTCGTTCTAGTGATAAGACCTGTGGCGTGTGTATGGAGGTAATGCTTAGTAACGGTTGGAATTTTGTAATAACATAACGTCTCAGACAGGAGTATAAACTTTACTAATTTGTCTTACTAGGTAATAATGGAGAAGACTCCTGCAGGAGAACAGCGATTTGGTATTCTTCCTTCATGCAATCACTGTTTCTGCTTGTCGTGTATCCGTCGTTGGCGTCAAGCAAGGCAGTTCGAAAACAAAATTATTCGGGCTTGTCCTGAATGCCGCATCACATCAGATTTTGTTTGTCCAAGTCGATATTGGGTTGAGACGAAGGAAGAAAAAGAAAAGCTTATTCGTAACTATCTTGAATCACTAAGGTAGCCTGCTTTTTTCTTATTCCGTTGGAGTGAGTATTACCAAAATTAAAATAAAAGGATAAAAAATTTATTTCAATTTCCTTAAAATTAGTAAGAAGCCTTGTCGGTATTATCGAAGTGGAGGAGGGGAATGTCCCTTCGGAAACAAGTGCTTCTATCTGCATGCTCTCCCAGATGGTCAGGTGGTGGATGTTGGTCCTCCAAGACGGCGGGTACGAAGACAAAATGCTAATGGAACTAGCGAAGCTGCACAGGTACGTTCTTTGAATTATTATTTTTCTTACCTTGGAAAGAAAATTTCCAAAGCATAGTTGTACTTATTCAATGGATTATTGTAGCCTGTTTCAATTTGGGAATTCCTGGAACAGTGGGAGCTTCAGTGGTTTGAGATCGAAGACTTAATGGACATGATGGATTCTGATGATGCGTCTAACTGGTCTGGGGAAGATGAAGACGATTTTTTGGACGCTTTTGATGACACTTTCGACTGGGATCGGGTTGCCCCTTAGTTTTTCATCGAACTAATTAACTAGGCTCAGCTCCAAAGCATCATGTTTCTTTTAATAGGATTTTAAATAGTCGATTTTTGGTTTTCTAGTCTACAGTTCGTATTTTTGTTTCGAAATTTCAAAGCCCAAGTTTTCGGTCTTGGTGTAGTCAATACACAAGTTTTTTCATGACTAAAGATAGTTGATGTGGTACTTTAAGTGTTGAAACTAAACACGAGCTTCAACATCCATGATGATATATTTTATATTAAAATTTTGGTGCTGAGTGACATTACTGAAAAGAAGAAGTCTTTGTGTTAATTTTAAGACAAATCGATGTCTAATCGATCCAACTGGTATTGTTTTGGAACTTTTGGAGTTGAATTATGAGGTATGAAATCGTTTCCGTATGTTCACCTACCCAACATTTAACTATGTATCTTTCACTCGTGCCCAGTTTCCATCCTTCCTGTACTGATCTGGTCTCGTCAGACTTTCTAATTTAAATTAGAGCTTGATTTAGTAGACGGGATTGGACGTAATGTAGTTCAGGAGGGTGTTAATACTAGTGATAATTTTGAAATTACATGCTAAAGTACTAACTGGAATATCAAAGTTTAGCATTAGCTGAATGTTCGCCTTCCAACTAATACTTATTTCGGTTACAATTATCCAGATCAATCGGTGATCTGTAAACGTCGTTATTATTAAAAATAACCTTACGAGTCCAAGAATAGTTCGAATAAGCAGCTATACAATTACCGAAAACACCCCTGTTGCTATACAGTGATTAGATAGGCACGTTGCTACTACTTTGTGATGAATATTGTGTCCTCATAGATTATTCAGGCAGAAATCAGTTCACGTTGTCCGCTACTAATTGTTGCTCAGTTGAAAGAGAAATAAATAGAATGGCTAAATTAAGATATTCTTAGCTTTGGTGACTTCAGGTATTATAGTCAAGTGGTCCTTATACATTTATCTCTGTACCCGCTTAAAAAACGACTTATGATGCTTCTGCATAGCAATTACAGTGTCACATTTTTGCTACTACCGTAATCTTTAACAGTTGCCCAATCTCAATAGTATTAATGCAATGATGATTAGTATAATCCATCAATGCTCTTAATGGTTCAAAACAAGGGCTTCAGGTCAGGGTTAAGGGATTATTATTATAGGTGTTCGTCACTGTTCGTGTCGTATAAAATAACTCGGTGCCGTCATCCCACCAATCCAATTGGCAGGCATATAGACCACTACGTCAGTTTTCTAAATCGGCCAATCATTAGATGTATTAGATGAAAGAAGGCTTCCTTACTCGTAATTTTCAATCATTCAAATAAACTATCTTTATGCTCGTGCTCTACGTGAAATAACCCTTCGTATACCGACTCAATGTACGGAGGTCCATAGCGTGTTTCCATTATACATTTGCCAGTAAACATGCCTTGATTGTTCTCATTTTTAACACACACAGCTCTTCTGACTGGCTAAGGCTAGGAGTTGTTTAATGTTGTTCCTCAAAAACCGACTTCATGTTTATGAAAGGGAATGTAATAACGAGAATGTGTTGATTATTGTTGTGATGATAAATAGGAGAGTCCCTTAATGGGCCATCCCCTAAGGTACAATTGATTTGTGTGCGCATCGGTGTGTAAAAGTGAAATAGTATATTACAATAGTTCCAAGTTTGTAAACAAATGTGTTACTAGTGTTAGACAAGTTTATTGTCTATATGATAAACCATATGTTAATAATGATGACGTACCAAACCAACCAATCTCTTAGTTGGAAATGAAAATACAAAAAGTTAATAGTATATAAGCCTCTTATATAAATATTGTTAAATAAGTCCTTATCATTATGTTCGCTTGGAGAGATAAGCTACTGATGAGTGCATGACCTGTTCTTGAAATTAGATGCTGATTTTAAATTCGGATCTTTGATGTATTGTTGATATATATGGTGACTGCCTAAACTACTGTAGTCTTTACTGTCACTGACCAAACTCACGCTAAGGCTGCCAATAATACATACCTAACTTAAAACCTTATCTTCTCCTTCATAGAAAACATTATTTTAGCATCCGTCTATTTCGAGTCATTCATCGTTTTAAATTTCATGCCGAGTTATAAATATTTTTTCAGGCAGAGTTTCACTGTTGTTTTGAAGTAGCGGATTACTGCTTACAATTAGGGGCATTATAATTTGCTTGTCCATTATTACATCTTCAGCATTAAATATTCTCCAGGATTACTTTCCTCCATTGAGTTGAGTGTCCTGTATATATGTACTCTTAAAAAGAAAAGCAGGATGTTGCTATTTGCAGTATATGCTATATACTGCATGCTGTTGTACATGGGTACATAATCAGTTGGTTTTTGGATGGAATCGATACCCGGGCGCAATGTCACTGAATCCACTTTCTTTCGGTATTGGTCGGGCTTAAATATCTTAGGTCATGAACAAGTGCAATGCCTCCTCCAGTCTCATATGCCTTGGCTAGACTATAAAAACCATGAATTCGGGTTCCCGGACTTCGAAGAACTGTATAGTACACACGACCACTTACTTTACTACTCCCAGTTTTCAATCTCTATTCATTCCTTATGGACTGTTATGTTGTATGTGATTGAGAATTGGTGTTCTGTAGTCTTATCTAAATTCTAATTGCATTTTAATTATTTCGACCCTCTGTGTCCTTTTCCATAATCTGCATTGAGTCAATCTCTCCTCTAGTCATTTCTGTAACTCCTCTGAGGAAAGTAGGAACATGTCTATACTCTATTCACTTTTCCCTAACTACATTTCATGGTCACTTGACCTCGGAATAGAACAACTTCCTTAAGAGGTTCATATTTCAGAATTTTGACTTTTAATTTCCTGGAGCATGGGAAACCCACACTAGCTTTAGTTTATTTACTCCATATTAATAGTTTAGCAATAAAAAGTTAACAAGGAATCTGTCTGTACATTAAATAGTCAAAGTTTGAACCTTGGAATAACCACTCAACAACTAGTTTAGTTAGGATTTTTGAATAGGCTTATAACTTGGACGTAAAACAATGCTTTGTTGTTGTTCTCGCAGATCTTGCAATTAATAAAAGCAATGTCACCTACAGGCTACAGTCCTTATTTTACCTGTGAATAGTAGATCATTTATTCCATGTCATTTTCCAAAAGTTCTTCGCAGTTTACTACGTTACAAAATGATATTGCAAATCGTTCATACAAAAAAACCAAGCCTGGTCCAATCACCAAAGATGAGGGATCTGCATTGTGAATCTGTGAACGTAAGTCCACCCTTGATTGACTTAGTTGATACTCAATTTAGCTTATTTGCCTAATTCTCCCCATTAAAAAATTAAATCAATTGTTACGCAAGGCACAAGGCGAGATTAAACTACTAGTGTTAAATTAAATCCAATTAATCCAATATATTACAACACATCATTTCAAATGACACGGAGAGCTTTGTAGACAAAGACCCCTTCCTGTAGTCACTCTTATCTCGGGTGATAATCGCTTTGTTTGTACATTCTCCCATCACTTGATATTCGATCCAGAAATCCAAACGAATAGGAAATGCCAAATTGGAAAAGGTTACCTTCCTTTAGGATTGTAGTGTTGGAGTAACGACTTGGAACTACTATATCAGCTCTGAAAGAAAGGATTGATTCTTTATTTGATGGTTTGTTTCACAATATTATTTTTAATACAACACATAATCATTTAGGTGGCATAACAGGAGATTTGTATGCTCATGTCGATCATTGAGTTCATAAAAATCACTCCAAATTTATTAGCAGAATGAATGAGTGAAAGAGCCATAAGCTTGGCATATGAACTGAAGGAGCTTCAAGCATATCTCAACACCTCATCGTCATACAGATAGGTTCAAATGTACATACATTTATGGCTTACCTTGATTATAGGCATCATAAAATTACAGAGGGTGCACAATCTCGCCGAATCTTTGTTTACTTTGATCTGATAATAGTTGGGATTTGGAATCTGGCTGGGATGTGAGTTTTATTTCCTAAATGTACAGGTTTCTACAGATAATAATCCTAATTGCCTGTATCTCCCAGTGGACTTGGCCTTGCGTGCGTTTGCTGCATAAATGAAATGAGCTCTTCAACACATTTTGATATGAAATATGAGTAGGAAAATATTATCTAGTCAAACTTTAGTCTGATTTTAATACCCACACATGCAGATAGTTTTGAATCACTCGATCGTTAAATAACGCTTCTTTGGGCCAGGTTGAATATTATATAGACTATTACAAATTAATTAGGTGACTGGTCAACCATTTATGGACTTATTAAAATTTTACCTACCTCTGCTAAATTTGCAATTTATGCATCGGTTAGATCGGTTCAATTACTGAAAAAAAATTAGAGGTGATAATGAGTAGAAAAACAGATAAGCCTATTCGCATTCGGGATGTACCCAATAGCATATTTAGTTAAATTGGAGGAGTAATCCTCCCGGTTAGCATCGCAATAAAATACAGGACTTGCGTTTTATAAGGTTATTTTAAAATATTAATTAGCCAGATCACTTATTAATTTAATGAATGTATCTTACCAGACTAATGAATTGAAGTCTGATCGCAGAACACCGTACGTATTTTATCTATGTTTGCATCAGAGGTCTTGTTTTAGTTTAAATCTAAGCATTAATGAACAAGAGAGTAGAGATTGCCAAATGTTTTTACCATTGCTCAAGCTTGAGTATTTGAAAAGCTCGGCTAGGCTAGCAGCAGAAAGGATGATATCATCTTTTGGGAATTGTATTGAATGAATCATTATAGCAGTAGTGTTTATTACAGCTCTGCATTCCATTCTTGAGATGATTCATTTCCGAAAATTCGTTTGCACGAATGGTGTGGGAGCCCTAAAATCAAAGGTCGCTGACAATTATGTGCATATTGTTTATATCAAAATTTGAAATTAATTGAAAAACGTGGAATATACGGACACAGACCGTAAACAATTTAAACACTTTTAGCAATGATGTGGAATATACGGACACAGACCGTAAACAATTTAAACACTTTTAGCAATGATATTATGAATTTTATGCATACTTTGAGGCTGAATTATGAATTTTAAAAACTTTAAAAACTTTTCACTAATTTAGCTCTTTACTAAGGGATGAGGTTAGTGTTAGTAAAACTTCTGAACCTTTGACGCCAAAGGTCAAATTATTGTAAATTCGAGTAATAGCCTCTATCCAAAGGTATTAAAAGCAATAAATCTTTCATTGTATTCCCTCTGCTTTAATCCGCTAAATCGGATGTTAGTCCTTCCACGTATTGGTAATATATGTCTATGATTTTAAACTAATTTCAAAACCCAATAGCTTAGAATTGAATTGACAAGTCTAACGCCCCTGCCAAAGTTTACAGTCAATGGTCAGAAGGAAGCAGTGTTTATGGTATACCGTGTTTATAACACTAGCTTAATTATAAAGTCGGTAAGAGCCAGAGCCGTATAATATGCCCTTTGCTTTCGTCAACTTTTATGACATCAAACTTTCATAGACTTCCTATAACTTCCTATTCCTACACATGGTTGAAGTGTGTTGTTTCACACCTTTGCAACTTAGCAGGCTAATTATATTTTATTCCATACTTTAATACATTGTCTCGAAATAAATGGTCAGTAATAACGATTAGTAAAGTAATTATAACTATTTATTGTGATTCGTCAGTAAGAGTGAGTGGGATTGTTAGACTGGAGATTATATATGTGCTACAAGCTACAAATACAATTACCATTGTACATTATAAACATTTTAAGTGCATTGTAAAAATGTATTCACTAATACATGAGATGTTGTAGCTATTTCAATCTATAACTCGCTTTGAGTTATAGATTGTAAATAGTTAAGAAGTTGTGACGTGATAGTTATGATCACTGACTTGGCTGCGCTGGGAGCAAGCGAAAGACACACACTGAGGTATATTGTCTATTACATTTTGAGAGCCTGTCTTTGTACAGATAGTTGTTATTCATAACTGATGTGTTCAGTCATCAGGAACTAAAACATCATAGTAAAATCTGTAAGCTCATTAACTGTCACATACAGTAGTCTATATATGTATACATTCCTTGCGGCTTGATGAACTAATTTTTCTCCCGAAGCCAAAAATTACATTGGAGCAAGAGCTAACAATTTAATGGAAAGCATAAAAATGGAAAGGTAGTTGTGTGTGATAGGATAAATGATGTGTCAAGTGTCAATCCTCCTGGGATGATGGGATATGATATTACGAGTTAAATGTTAATACATCATCACATTCAACTATCACCGTTCACCATACTCATTACAGTTTATACTCTTTTTATGTCAAAAAGGGTTGATTTTTTTAAACTTTTTAAAACTTTGTCCTGTCCAAATGTATTCCCTAGAAACACAAACCAACCATGCACCCCTTTGAAAAAATATAGCCGATATTCATTCTCTTTTGGCTTGATTTTATTATCTCTTTTGTCAAGCTTCCGCCAATGTTTTTTGACAGTTTGAAAGAAAAATAAAAGCAGTGAAACTTGAAATGGGTTGATTGCTGACAATGCTGTGCTGACCCTCACTTGCTCACCATGGAAGATAGAACTTGTGTTTTTTAATCTCCAATATTTCCTGCCTGATAAGGTTTCTGTGTTGTGAGACGTATGGGTTTCCTAATTTTGAACAAGAACAAAATCCATAGGGGTAAATCTATGAAATAAAATTCTAGGATAAATCAGTTTGTCCACAAGAAATTTTAAAGCTCTGTACATGGAATCAGTAGTAGAGATTTTTTTGAATACCTGCCTGACATTTACCAAATAATAATAAATTATTATTAACATCCATATTTGGGAATCAAGATGTAAAAAAAAGTTAGGAGTGGGGGTTACCGTCCACATTACATATTGATGATACACAATGATGTCCGTATATCACACATCCAAATATACCAAGAAAAATAAACACTGATCTTTCCGGTATGGCTTGTTCATTGCTGGAGGATGAGCTCAAGGAAATGGCTGGGACTGGAAGTTGGTTGAAAACTCGTACCAATGTAAACTACGATATAATAAATATAATAATATAATGCTAACTGCATTCACTCTGAGTTCATCAGGTCACACTCCACTAAAAAAGGCTTGTCTTGCATGTGCATACGTAAATACGTACTATGCTAATCCTACTCGTAATTTCCTTCGGCAGAAACAAACGTTCGTTAGACATTTTACATTACAATAATAATATCATCATTACATATGCCACATTCATATAATAATTTACAGGACACATTCATGGATTTGTGGTTTCATTTGGTTTGGAGTTTTAAAAAAACAGGGTTGTCCTGTGTATGCAAAGGTGATAAAAAATGAATATACATGTTACAATCATAATAAATCTATTATAATGAAAGATATGAGGATTAAAAAACGACGGGAATGCACAGGATCCAGTGCATTACTGGGGGCCTTGATCTACAGTCCTATGTATTAGAGCGATGGAGAACTGATGGCAAAAGGGTAACAGACGTCGTCGGTATTGTATCATTTCCCATGCAGCCTGTAGTTTGTGTAATGGCTATTTATTCATGCATTCATGTATCTAGGAGAGATAGTTTAAAAAAGTGGATATGAATCCACTTATGAAGAATTAGTATTGAAAGGATTGGGATGATGAAGTGTCCATAGGAGGGTGAGTCATGCACACAAATAATTCAGTTGTGTCTGATGGCTTGGTATTCATTAGTTAACCACTTTAGAGGCTTAAGGCAAGGGTCCATCCATACGTCATTCATTCACACACTCCCTTTGTAATCAAGAGGTTTGTTTTTACATTCTTGTTCTGGGACTGGCCGTGGCTAACCGCGACCGTTGGGCCAGAATAAGTAAGAATATTTTAACTAAGTCCTTTTACTTATAGTTACTTCGTGTGCAACAATTGCTGGCCTATTCCAAATTCCAGCAACCTAGAACTTGTTGTGGGTAGGATTTGGGATTGCAAATTTTTTTATTTCATATACCTGCATGGATGTATTAAAATACAATTTTACAAGTATTACAACTACAATCTATCTACGTACGATTCTTAGTGTATTACTAGTAGGGCAATATACACCCTATACTCATGGTCATTTTCTTATGTAGGAGTTGTAGTGTTAAGTAGTTGTAAGGATTTAGTAAGGTGCTATTAGGGTGTTACTCATGGTTTGAATTTTTGACTATGAGGGTGTGACAATTTAATATAGTAATTTGTAAATTATTCCAAGTAACACGCGGGTGGATCTCTTGCTTGTTTTAGAGAGCAACTAAAAAGTTTAAAAGACGGAAATGAGCTTTAGGGAAGTATAAATGTTTTTTGTGATTAAAGTGTTTGGAATACATGAATAAATTCTAGATTTAGAATATTATCTCATCTCATTTGCTTATCTTTAGTGACAACTCGTTCCGGATATTTGTATTGATTTTTTAATTTCTATAGTAATTGTGCTTCTCTAAACGTTAGTACAGACTCAATTAATATTTAGTTGTACTACATCAGGTTTATTAAATGTCTATAATCTCCATCCCAAATCTTCAATTCACAATTGGTAAGGATATTCAACTCAAACCACGGATTTGACATTACCTAGGTTTGTGCTAAGTGTTTGAATGTAGATATTAAGATTTTAATAGTTTTGGGAAGCTGTAATAAAGGAATCGAGAGTTTTTGTCGAAGGACGGAATTGATGTTGGATTTAGCTAGAATTGATTTTCAAAAAGTTCTACTTTTCTCAGGCATCTCTCGGAGGGCATTAGTTTTTATTCGTTTATAAATATTATACAAGGGTATGGTAGAATGGTAGAAATTCCTCTTGATAATCCATGGGAAAGAAGATAAATGTTAAATGGGAACTGAGATCTCTGGCAAAAGAATGGTTTCCAGATGCCGTCTTCTTTTGGCAAGAGTGGAAGTGTGACTCTGTCCTTTGCGATTTGTCGGGGAATTACCGGTTTAATTTTTTTGGCACACAGGACAGGATTTGGGTGAAATTGTTCCGGTGGCTGTAACATGGATGGTTTGAATTGGAAAGTGGAAAGACAAACCCAGCAAAGCCTAAGTCAGTCTACTACCCGAGTGCTTCAGAGTCAGAACATACGGGTGTCCAGCAATTTCTCACAAGTGAGTAGCCACATTCTTGTTTTCTGTGTATCATGGGCCACGTTTGATGGTCCGAATTTTTTTAGGATAACGTAATTCTTGTGTCGTATCAGTTTGGAATTTCTCCTTAACCAAATTTTCGTTTTTTTCGTTCAATATGGAATTTCTTCTAAATGTTGCTAAATTGTTGTTCTGGGTTCAAGATTTATGCATTTCAACCTGAAACAACAGAAAGAATACATGAAAAACTTTTTAAATTTCAGATTAAGTTTCCATTAATAATGGAAGAGAATCAGTGGCCGCCACAAGGAAGTGAGTCAAATACGGATTTAGATCTCTTGAAGAAGAAAATGATGGAACGAATGTCTTTCGATATGCCCATGTCAAATAATTTCCCGAATCTCTTAAATGGCTCGAGCACAACAGGAGGAATGATGTCACAAGAAGGGTTTTCCATGACCAGAGAAATTAAGGCAATGAAAATGGAGCAAGCTCAAGTACACTTCTCGTCATCGAGGTCCTCTAGTCTGCAACAGCAACAACAAGGTCTTCAGCAACAAAAAGTGGTGCAGATCCCTTGCATGCCTTCAAGTAATTCCTGGGTTACGAATATGAATATGCATGGAGAGCAAAGTTCTAGAAAAGAGATGACATCGTCCTCAACGATAAGCTCAAGCTCATCTTGTGCGTCTGCCACAGCCACTTCCACCATGGGACTCGGTATCACCCGAAGCTTTTCTTCATCATCCGGATTCCCACCAACTTCCATGTCCAGTGGTTCCATTAATTCGGATGGGGTTGACCATAAAGACTCTGCCTCCTCTGGATCCAATTCTTCGTCCCCTTGCAAAAGGCCATTTGGCTTCAGAAACTTTGATAGACCCTTGTGGACGGATATACCTTTTAGTGCAAAAGATAATCATGGAAATAGAATGACATGGGATCCCCAAACGAGACTAAGTATGAAGAGTTCAAGTAGTCAGTTTCAAATTAGTGCTTCGCAACACACATTTTTCGAGGCTACAAATGGATCGTTTCGGTATGTTCAATTGTGAATAATTTCATAATTTTAGGGTTTAAAAAATCCCATCAGTTCAAAAATTGGATTTCTTATTAGAGCATTCAAAGATGAGCGACTTACTCTTCGTCAATCCTACGGTGCTTCCGAATCGGAATCTGAGAATGAAGATGATGATCTGGACTTTAACCCTAAAAGTATTACTTACCGACAAAGACCCGCGCTACCCTACACACAAAAATTAGCAATAACTGATAAACCACACTATCCTCCTTCTGAATCGGATGACACAAGTTCAATAGCGCCTTCAGATATTGATATAAGGTGAGTACGTTCTCAGTTCCGCATGGAATGTTGACACAAATTTTGGAATTTTGGAAGGATGATTTTAAATATTTGTTTTTGTTTGGATTGAAACCATGCAGTCCTAGGACAAGCATCATCGACACTTCATGCCCCACTACACCCGAGCATCGAAAATGCTTTAAAGTTGCTCAAGAGCTACTCACAACAGAAAGGACATACGTAAAAATTTTGCACCTGATTGATCAAGTTTTCCATTTCCGAGTGGATCAAGACAACCGTGTACAAAATATGTTCCCTCCAGAAACCATCACCCAAATGTTTTGTAATATTAAATCGCTTTATCGTCTTCACAATGATCATCTTTTACCTAAACTTGAAGAAAGACTGGCTGGTTGGGATGAAAGTCCTCGGATAGGTATGGAGTGTTTTTATTTTTATTTCCCATTCAAATGCAAGTTTAAAGTGTCACGAAAGGACACATGATTTTTGAACTGTGATTTGTGATTGTTTTAATTTTTAGGAGATATCATGAAGAACTTTGCCCCATTCCTCAAAATGTACTCAGAATATGTTCAAAACTTTGATAATTCCATCAATCTCATTAATGTCTACAGAGAAAAAAATGCCCGGTTTAGGAATATTATTGATGAAATTCAGGTAGGTGGTTAGAAATTGTTCGATTATTACTGTTTGGATTATTTAATTGCAAAATTTACTAAATATTTATATTTGTTTGCTAACTACTTCAGAAAATGGAAGATTGCGGTAACCTACCTGTTCAGCATCATTTAATTGGACCTATACAGAGGATTCCACGATACAGATTGCTTTTAGAAGCTTATCTTAGGCGACTTCCAGAAGAATCTCCGGATCGTCCAGAAACTGAAAGTAAGTTACTTAATAAATATATTCAAATTCATGCATTAATGAAACTGTCGAGTGCTTAAATTGGAGTCACTGTACTCCGGTACTCATTGCATAGTCAGTTTTGGAAGTGGATAATAATCTTTTGTTTGATAAATTTTTTTTACAGAGGCCTTAGAAATTGTATCTAAAGCTGCTGAGCATGCGAATGATGCCATGAGACGAATTGTGGGATTTAAAAAGTTACTCGAGGTACAGGAAAAAGTCAAGGGTGTAATGGATCTCGTGAGTCCCACAAGGTTGCTTTTAAAAGAAGGAAAGATTTCGAAAATATCTGCAAGAACCGGGGATCATCAGGAACGCTACATGTTCTTAGTAAGTCGTAGTCGACATAAAAATTGCATTTGAAGGCCCACAAGATGTTAATGATAGACAATATTATTTTTTACAGTTTAGTGACGTTATTCTACTATGCTCAATGCGTCCGATGGCCAACAGAATGATATCGAGTGCTCCATATCAATTGAGAGCTAAGCTGGATGTTACTAGCATTAAAGTAGCAGAAGGGGATGATTTGGAAGTGGTGAACACTTTTTATGTGGAAGATAATAATAAGAAGATTGAGCTATACACACAGTGAGCATTCATGAACCAAGATAATATTGAGATGTATACATGCATTCGATTTTCATGTGTTCTTTCATCCTGTCTTCCATAGAACTCCAACCGAAAAGTCAGATTGGATGACTGCAATCCACAGTGCCAGGGAAGAGCTCTTGGAAAGAAAATCCTCATTAAGATTAGGGTCAGCCAGTCCCACTGAAGAAGAACTTGGACTTAAAGAGCCAGCGAAGTTGAAAAGTGACTCCGTATCCAAGTGCATGGAATGCTATATTGGCTTCACAATGCTAAAAAGAAAACATCACTGTCATGCATGTGGAATTGTGAGTTATTACTTTCCCATTGCATGTCTATTATTACATTTCGCCTCTAATTGCCATCTTACCACTCAAGCGGGATAGAAGGAAGCCTTAAAGGATTTCTTTTTTCACTAATTTATTTTTTGCCCGAGTAACTCAACCCCCGCTTTGATTTACACGAGTGTTCCACCTCCCTAAGCTTTTGATCGTTAGAAAATGAAATATTTTAACCCATTTGTTGCATAAATAGATCATCTGTGCCAAATGTTCGGATGCGAAATTGCCCCTACAGTATGCCGGGGGTAAATCTTGTCGTGTTTGCAAAAGATGTAAAGAAATTCTATCGGAAAAACACAACTCAACTAATAAAACAAACTCTAGCTCTGAAGCGTCCACCCCGGATGATTCGGTGGAAAAATTACGAGGTGTTCTAGATGTAAGTAGTTTATTATTTTTTTTTTTTTAATATTTTACGATTATTATTCAATATAGAAATGTGGTTAACCACAAATTATGCAATTTATTTTTAATTGTACTGTAGTGAAATTATAAGTAACTCTATTCACTCTTTTAGATGTTGAAAATTATCCTTTTGTAATTTGTAGGTTCCTGGAAATGCACCTGCAGTTCTTAATGGTCGTTTAAATTTGAAATTAAGAGGTAAAAAGGAATGGACAACAAGGTGGTTTGCATTGAGGTCTGACTTCGTATTGTATTGCTACGGAAAGGAGCTGGATGAAAGGGTAAGCTTCGAAATTGATAAACACTCGTCATCCTTTTCCTTTGATTTCATGTAGGAAATGAAGTGACGGATAAATATTTAAAATAGGCTATGACAGCAACACCAATTCCAGGAATGTCTGTACTGATGACTGAAGAGCTGCCGAAATCCGACATGCCTAACTTGGCATCCAGTGAAAAAGATAGAGCATTCAGGATCGCCCATGGGCATGGTCACAAAACATATTTCTTTCTAGCAGCAAACCGAGAGGAAGCCCTGACATGGGTTCAAAACCTAAAGTTAGCTGCAAAAGCTGAACTGGTGAGTTCTGCTAGTGCTAATCCGTCAAACGCGAACAATCAACAATGACATATCAGTTTGTCCTAAATGTTATTGCTTAAGATAAAGATACGACTCATACTGGCTAATTCCGCTTGTTATTAAATCAAGGCTACGTTGTTATACTTTGCACTGCTTGTGATTCTAAGCCAGATAAAATCTGTTATAAAAGTTATGGTTTAAGTAGTATGAAATAGGTATTCATATTGATATCTATCGTTCAATAGTTATACATGAGAGGAAGAGGATTTTTTGCATCGAATTTCAAATCAGAGTATTACAAAGTTGTTTTTTACGAGCCTTGTTTTCTTTACGAACAAAATATACAATTACAAACGATAAGTAACCTCTAGGCTGAAACCAGACTTGACTGGTGTAATAAACATTTGCATGTTTCTAAGGCTTCAGTTTTTGAAGATTTTCTACGTCTCTTGTTTTCTAATATATTATATTGGCTCTGAGCCAATTAATAGAAAACTGCAAGTCTTTACTGAAATGAGTGGTGACAATACATGAAAATGTTCCAGTTTATATACCAAAGTTCTAAGTTTGTATGTATAATTTAGATGCAATTACTTATCTTCCATAGATTTGAAACATTTAAATTTGTGATATTTCGTGTACGAATGGTAAATGCTGGTTCTTAGTTTACCTGTCCGATGAATATTTATAAACATTTTCCGAGGTCTAGAAATCTAGTTTGCACTGCCGCTTGGAAATACAACGCCATATACTGTGTACTGCAACTCAGCTTCTTTAACGTATCGACTTTCTGTCATCACAGCTTATCTGCGTAAAACTATAAGTAGCTCCAAATTCATGAAATGAGTAAATGTCACAATATGCCATGCGAAATTCCTCATGCAATAAGCCTTAAGTTGAAAGTGGGCTTTTATATTAAATATACCGAAAATCTTCAGCCAATGAATACAAAGCTTCCTAGTGACTTTTAACAGTTTAGAAATACAAGAATTAAAATATCAATCAATCAGTACTTGTTGAAAACTAAATAAAGTATCGTACAACTATATGATCATTTGTAAAGTTGCGGATTTCTTTATTGTAATCATATTCACAACTCGTTTCCACTGCGGTTTTGCATTTGCATATGGCTAAAATAACGCAGTTTTATAAACTGAGTAGATTCCATTGAAGTTGTATTGTATTCAGGACGGGAAGCTGCTTTAAAAATAGGGAACATACTTCGAATAATTAGATGCATAAAAAAGATACGCAGAATGTTTGAGAGCTAAAACAACGGTCGATTATAATATAGTTCGAGCATCCGGTAGTTTTAAGGATATTGAAAAGAAGTATAGTTTCCCACACTAAAGCATGCTTTTTTATATGAATTTTATATCTGCTGGACTGGAAGACTTTGTTTTAAATACTATGTATGTATTTTGATATTGGACGGCTTGAGTTGCAAAGTTGCATAGTAGGAGCCAGGAGTTTTAGCTACATTCCAGACTCCGCGATCCCCTCATCATCTATAGAAATTAATAAAAATGCTGAATTATATGACTGGATACTGGATTGTCATCATGATGAAAAAAATTGCGGACATAAAGACACACCATCGTAGCCGTCGTTTGAGTGAATTTCACGGGGTGTAGGGATCTCATTCTCCTTGCCCTCTAGAACGGTGAGTAGGCACTGGTGAATACAAATATACTGTTGCTCCGTCTGTACCATCCACACCTGTTACAATAAAAATAAAGTTAAGTTGAGATCCTACAAGTATACAATAAAACACTAAGGGTGGGTGATGGGCAATTTTACAAGCAATTATGCATACCCTCTCCTTCCTCATTCCAAAGACAATTCCGAAAATGTCAACGATGTCAGACTTTTTGATCTGCTGAATAATTCTATCCAAAGCTATGAAAGTTCCAGATCTTCCAACTCCAGCACTACAATGAACGACGATAGGACGAACTCGATCGATCTCTGGTGGGACACGATCTCGGAAGGCTCGAGCAAACTTGACCAAAATCTGAGGTGGATCCGGAACTCCAAAATCAGGCCAGGTAATAAAGTGAAAGTGCTTGATAAGCCTAACTTGATCTCCCTGTCAACATAAAAATTCACGGGTATCATTTGTGAAATAACCTGACCATTAACACGAGCTGCCATTTACACCAAATTTAGCTTACCCTTTGTATTCGAAATTCTGAAATAATCCAGTCAGGGTAGCGGCTTTCATTAAGTATTTGAACTTGAATGTCCCCGTAATACTGAGGCATTGTATCCGGAGGCCAATACCGGTCGCATTTTTCTCTTCCTATTTGAACGAAGAACGAACATAAATAATATCGGAATCATTTATGATACAAGGCCAATTTGCCGCATTACTTTACCTTTTTCGACACAACGAGTAAGCATAACAATAGCTCGAGAGTTGCTTTCCCAACACATTCTCCAGAAATCATCCCTAGTTGAAGGGAGTGGCCCCTGAGTCACAATAAATTCTCTGGGAGAATTTATTCCCTAAAAAAATTCATACTACTATTAAATTTGATCTTATCGGTTGGGAAAAATTATACAAATGCAGTAATTCCGCTCTTACAGTGACATAGTTGGCGTTGATGTAATCGCTCCCTTCGTCGTCATCCGTAGGCTGCAGCTTGAATCGAGACTGATCATATGGCAATATATTTGTGAAGCGATTTTTTGGTCGGTTGACCGGTAGGTCTGCAGCCGCACAAAGCTGTTCTCTTCCAACTCGTTTCAATTCTTCAAACTCCTCCGAAAATCGGAAATCTGAATCTGCTGACATGAGTCGGTAGTGCTCACCAAAGTCTTTCAACTTGACTGGACGACTGCAAGGAAAAATTGCTAATTATAATTCCCGAGATTGTACATTACAGTTTTGAAAATTCTTAAATCATTAAGAAGGTTAGATTAAGATTTTTACAATGGTTTACAGAGAGAGTAAAGAAATGAACCATTACTTTGTATCGATGATTGATTCAGGTAGGGAAGCCGTATCCCCATGGTTGGCACCCTTTTTATTGCGCTTTCCAAACATTCCGTTACGATTTCTCCGAACGTATAGAAGACAAGCAACAAAAATAATGACCAAGGTAAGCGGTATGGCAAGGGTCAAGATTAACCAAGTGCTGTCCTGATCTGTGGCCATGGCTTTGTATACTGTCTCACTATATTTGTCTTCGTCGGTAAAGGCTCGAATTTTCACAAAATAGGTTCTACCTGCTCGTAATGGGCCATTACAGTACCCTTTATGCTCAGGTAGGCAACTTGTATTGAAACCGATTTCAAAATCAGCAGCATCACGACTTTTTATGAACGGATTGTATGGTGGAAGAACCTGTTATAGACCATGAAGGACTTCAGTCAAAAGTTTCGGAAATGTATTAAAAGCTAGCATGTATGTAACGTACCATGTAAGCCGGCCAACGGCTGTAAGACTGTACTTCTGCCCAAGACCTGGGTTGTTCAGGTGGTGGAGTGGACTCAAAGTCTTTGTCTTCAGCAACAATTATGGTGTATTTTTTCACTTCCCCATTTTTGTTTGAGAAATAGTTATCCCTGAATCTAATTTTGATCGTGGATGAAGTTCTGGAAATATCTGTTGGAGTAACTCCATCCCCCGGAGGCGGCGGAGCTCTTATTGGCATTTTCTTATGGATCCTTTTTGGGGGCCCAGCACCAATTTTGGTATGAGCTTCAATGGCAAAGGTATAAGTGACCCCTGGTTGAAGTCCAACAATTGTTCCTCGAGATTCTCGGGGACTAAACCGTCGACTTCCGTTCAAAGCGTTGTCCTAGAAAAATAATTATTTTACGTATAATTATTATTTTAAATTAGTTGGCCTTTTAAGATATTTATATTTACCTTGACACCGTAGTTAATAACATAACTGGTAAGTATCCCATTATGAAACGCTTCGGAAAGTGTCCATTCGAAAGTAATGTTATTTGGGAAGACTTCGATAGGTTCAAAAAATTGAACTTGTCCGGGTTTCGATTCTTTTGTACTGAATACCGCTGATATGGGATTTGACTTCCTCAAGACATTTGCATCACTACCACACTGAACTATGACTGTAAATGTATAGTTTCTGAAAGGTCTTAGACCAGTTATGGTTACAGAAGGATGCAATGTCAAATTGTCGACAAGTCTTTCGTCTGCATTGATATACTGTACTTCAAAGGCATCGTAGTCTCCTGGTGGTGTGTCCCACTCTAGTGTGATCTCTCGATCGCTAACATACGTTGCATTTATTCTTGTTATCGACTCGGGATCTGTAACATTTGAAAGGGATTTCTTGGGTAAAGACATCAATCAAATAGAAAGTGCAAGATCCAAATATTAACAACCAGTCTCTTACAGAGTCGATCCTGCCTTAGGAGAGGGCGGCTAGTCACATCTTTGGAAACTGTCCATATAGTGAAATTGTATAATCGTCCAGGTATGAGACCATCAAATGTGACCTTCCTATCTGTTTCATTTGCGAGCTTCTCTTTCGGAGGAATTGATGGATCCGAAAGTTGGAAACGATACCTATCAAACAAAGATATCGAGGATGGAGTTGGCGTGTACCGAAGAGTCACTTCAGATTTCATATTGATGTTATTCACAATATAAACTTCAGAAGTGATTAGAGGCACTGGAAGGGAAAATATAAATATCATTAGTCATACATAATCAGAAGTAAAATTATGAATTTATCGTCGTTGGTAGTAATGACAATTACATGTTCTAATCGTTTTATTATAGTCGTCTCCTTTCATTCCATAAGATGTTGTCTCAATTTTAATCGTGTACGCTACTCCAGACATCAAAGGAAAGATTGGAATTTTAACAATTTCTCCCCAAACTTCCTGCACTACTAATTTCTCCCCACGAAGCAGTTCAGATTTGCCTTCATCAGAATCAGAGCTTTCACTTTCAGAAACCTCTTCATCAGGATTAATGGGAATTCTATCGATAGCCATCCATTTAATATTGTACGATTCTATTCTTCCTGCTGGACGATCCCAGGTTAACGTTATGTTCGATGCATCAACGTCCTGTTTTGCATTTGTTACTCCACTAGGGCCTTTAAAGAGAGGTATTAATTGAAAAAAATTAGACTGCAGATTGAGAATGCATTGTCAAGATTACTTACGGACAGTCTGGATGATCTGCTGAGGGTTTGTAGGCTCAGCTCGGTAACTCACAGTATTAACTCTTATTATATATTTCTCTCCAGGTGACAAGTTCGTAACCTCTTTTTCCGTTGGAGAACTTGGCAAAGACAGTTCAGTCCATGTGCTGTTATCATTTGTGCGATACCGTAGAACGTAGCCGGAATATAATGAGTTAACTGGAGGAAGCCAACGCAAATATATCGAAGAATTTGATACGCGGACCGCAGAAAGATTTCTGGGAGGATTTGGAACTGTAATAATAAAATCGTTAAAACTTTATTCAAAAGTTTCTAAGTAATAGAATATAAGGCTGAATTATTAAGAAGTCAATCTATTGGAACTTACAAACGGTTTGAAAGTAGTCATGCCTTTCAGATAGCAAACCATGAGATACAGCGAATAACTGTATGTTGTATGCAGCACCAGGATATAAATCACTAACAAGGATTTGGCCTTCCACTGTAGTTGCGTTAAAAGCTTCTCCAGTATCGTTTCGTCTATAAATGACTAAATACATGTCTTGTTTAGAAGTCACATCGGACTTCCATGATATTGTCAAGCCTCGATCTACAGCAGTAATATTTTCCACTATGGGGGAAGATGGTCCTAGAATGAATTTAAAAAAATTCTGTTTAGTTGACAGTATAGTTATTTTTACTTTTAGCTATATCAAGAATGATGGTAGCGCACTTGTTGCCTGGAATACGGTGACTTCATCAGATTCTATTCCATTTGAAACAGCCTGAATACTGATGGAATAATTTCGACCAGGAAATAGGCTTGACATAAGGAATTGAGGCTGCTCGACAACAACGGAATTTACGTCACCTCCAAAGGCCTCCGCTTCTTGGCTGGTTATCTAGAGTTTTAATTCAGTCATTTAAAATATTCCTTATTTTATATCAGGCTTGAATTAATGTATACCCGATAATGATTCTGCTTGGAACTAGGATCAGGATTCCATTCTATCAAAATGTCCCCTGTTCTTGGATCAGTGGTATTGACTACATTTTGAACGGGAAGCGGTCGCGTGGTAACATTAGCAGCTGTAGTCCATGACGGAACTTTGTCGGAGAAAGTTTTAACGTTGATGGAATACGTGTGTCCAGGTTCTAAATTTTTATCGAAGGTGGCTAGAGTTGGAGCCTCTCTTAGAATCGTTAGAGGAGTTTGATTTTTCAATCCTTTGTTTTGAACTTGGTAGCGATCAAATTCACTGAAAATAGAAATATTTGCAAACCATTTTGGAAACCTCGTTTTTTTTAATGCGCAGCTTAATATTAACTGCATTCTTACCTGTAACCAACCGGAGGAAGCCAAGACACCTGAAAACTGTACGATGTTATCAACTCTTGATCAAAAGTAATATTTCCAGGTCGTAAAGGAACAGTTCGATACTGAGCCGTCGTTGGTGGGGATATTTGATCCTCGCTAACCGTCTCAACCGAAATATTATAAGCCCGACCGGGAATTAAATTATTGAAGGCAGCTTGGGCAGGCCCTGGAGGGTCACCTTCTTTCGGAACGTACAAAACACTTTCAACAGCATCCTGGGGCTCTATTTGAACCTAGTCATAAAAAGCTCATCAGTTTCGATTCATAGATATTAAATTCGTAAACAACTGCCATCACCTCAATTACTTACTTTGTAACCAGAGAAAACTCCAGGAGGATACGGGGGCTGCCATAAGACTAAAAGCGTAGTTTCGTTCCGGTACCATACTATGAAGCGTCCTGGAGTATTTGGCTCTGAAAATTAAATGGATTTATTATGTAAATTACATTATGTGAGCTTTCCAGCATGCAAGCAGATATTTTTATTTAATTGAAATAACTACATGGAAATAAATTTCGTGTTTCACCTACTTGTGGTAAAATTTCCAGAGATATACGCTGTTGACTCTTTGTTCTCAAAAATAGTGTATAACTGTATTTCGTATGACGCTCCGGCAACCAAATCACGAAGAATAACTGGGGGCTTCTCCTCAATGAAATTCCTTGGTTGACCAACCCCATCGGAAAGTGGAATTAGTCTCAGTTTGAATTTGCTATAGCCCCCTACTGCGGGTGGGTCCCATGTCAAATGAACATGCTTATTTGGCCTTACATTTATAGATAAGTTGGCTGGTGGATCCGGAGCTAATTGGAAGCAAAAAATTATCACAGTTAATACATTTATGTTTAAGGTCTAATTTTAACTTATTACTCACTACTAAATTTCAATTAGTAGGTTAGTCTCTCGATCTGCATCAGTTACTTGTAGCAATTACATAATCTGATAAACAGCACTAATTCCCTTTTTTAAAGAAAGATTGTTGTGGTTTCTCTTACTTGTCGTTATAGATGCGGTCCATGTTAGCCAGTCGTGGATTGTATTGTTTGTATAATGTAACCGAAAGTGGTACTTGGTACCTGGAAGACCTAGGGAGAAACTTATTGTGTTGGAAATATCAGCGGCTAGAAACGTTGTGTTTGGCTCTGGGTAGCCTATGGGAGGGCTGTAATCCAGTCTGTAAATCCCATTCGGATCTTGGAAATCCGAAACGGGAATTTGTATTGCTAAGTCTGCTCCATGGCACACCTGTAATATATCATTACCTAATTAGCATAACAGTTCGGGCTTAGGCTGTTAATTTACCTTCTTTGGAAACGAATGAATTATTTTTGAAACATTGCAGATTTGAGCAAGCTTGTAAATATTGACAATTTAAAATCTCTGATTTTTAAATTAAAGCAAGCCTCCAGTAATTGCATCACAATTTGTGGCCCGCAGGACGTGTACTTTGTTAATTCTGTGTTAATCTTTATTAATTCAGAGGTTGACACGTTTAAGAGACCATGGTGTCGAGTACGATCATTTAGATTTTAGCAGCAATTACTATAATGAGTCGTATGGAAGATGCCAAAAACTAAGGGAGTTGCTAAAGTGTAACTAAATGGTTTGCATTTTTAGTATTTTAAACTGAATAGTTTTTTCCCGTAAAATAGTTGGTAGCAGAGTGAAAAAATGTGAGCATTTCGAACTTTGATCTTAGATCTTGGTTCAGTTTGCCTCTCTGGAATATAATTTCCATTTTAAAAGTACAGTCAGTGACAATTTGACAGGATTGGCAACCACTTGAATACGCCCATCAAAGTGTATCACTTTTAATTGCCATAGCTTAGTGGTCCTACCATATATACCTACTAATCCATGCATGTAATGTAATTGTTCACATGAATAAAACAATTCAGCAAAACTTGAGGCAACACTCCGCATGGTTAGACAAAGGTGGTAGGTGTCATTCTGACTTGGCATCAATTGGCCAATCCTTTCAATTCAATAGTGACTGAAAGGTGATCCATATATATCGAAATTACTAGATGTTCTCTGTATGCATTTTTTTCTTTTAATTTTTGAAGGTTTCTCATAGTGAAAAATATATATACGATCCTCATTTTATTGAGTCATTACAGTGTTTGAGATTTCCTGCTGAACAAAATGCATAAGTTGTTGCGTCTGAAACGGGCCTTATTTATACCCAAGTACATTTGTTGGAGAATTTCTTTATCCTGGATAAACCCATGTAAAATACGCTATGAGATATGAGATCTCTTATTCAATCTAGGTGAGTTAGGAAACCGTTAGCACAGTAAACCAATGTTTCAAAGATTATAACCTGCTAGGTTAATTAAGAGGAGAAACTGTTTTACATATCTTTACTCTGTGTCGTGAACCCTGTCTTTGAGTTTATGACACAATTTTTGACCGATTCGGATGCTCAACTGATTCGAATGCCGTACGAACAACCAAGCGTTAAAGGTCTGGGAAAAGTAGCATAGATGGAATGAAATATATTATATTTAAACGCATCTGAAGCAACAAATCCAATACATTGAATTTGCATGCAAATCCCCAGGATATTTTATTTTCAACCGTACTTTATAATTTTAGAGTACCACGGCCTTAAGAACAATTACTTTTTATGTCACACATGCAGAGAGAAAAAATTGTATAATATATGGGTTCACAAATAATTTATATGTAACAATCGTCCATGCTGGACTTTATTGTAAGGTTGTGAGGCTATAATTATTATTCTTATGACCTACTTTTAGCTTTAAAGACAGAGGAGGACAAAAAAACCAATTGAGTGAGCAAATAAATAGAAGAGCCAAGCCCAGTCGTTTAATTATATAGTTCATTTATAAAAGCTTTTATTCCTACGGGACTTTTGGTTCGAAATGAAAGCTAAATGTTTGCGTAATTAAAAATCTTACTAATGAATTGACAACGGGGCGAAAATATAGCATTTTATATTTCTATGTATAAAACCAATCTTTCCTGAACTGTAAACCTGTAGTTTGGAGTCTTTCGATTGAAACATAGTCTTTTACTATCGATTCCGGAAAAGTATTCCAAATGAAAACGGTACGAATTTGTTGGGTAAGAGACGAAATACTCACTCAAGTATATCATATCCCACAAATTCCTTAAAATAGTTTTAGATTTAAGGCAAGAAATAACCACTTTGCAAAAACCGCAAGGGAGTCTAAGAATGTTGTCATCTAATGTTACCTAATCAGTGTTTCTGAGTTTTTCAAAGCATAGTTCATTCACATTGTTCACACACACGTTAAAACTAGTATCGGTATATGTATTGGTATTAAAAAGTATCATGAGAAGAACAAGTTTGACAAAATCTGGTGCCCACAATAAACAGGATGAGTTAAGTCATCATCACAACTTCCTTGTCTTATATTGCAACCTGACCTAGACTTGGGAGACAATAATCTACTCCTCGAATGAATGGAATTTTATTTAATCAATTGCATAAATGAATACACAAGTACAATGGAACTATGTAATCTTGTGAGAATAATCGAGTATTTCAGAATTTATCGGGTACGTACAACTCTCACTATCAATCCAGTCCTACTTAGTTATTCTAATCAAAATATTATCAAAACGATCGAGCCGATTATTTTAAATTTTTCTGAGACTTTATGGACTTTCGATTATCTGTAACCCCCTTTTACATTTGACGCTAAACTAATACCTAAAAGTCTTAATATGGAATGAATGATGGGAATTTCATTCTATTTAATTTGTTTGAGGTCTACCTGAGCTGATTTAGAATCCCAATTCGCAAATTGATAAAAAGTGTATCCGATTTGCTATTGATGATTGCATTGATTATATTTGATTGCCTTCAGTATCAAAGTACGATTGTTTACTTGGTATGAATTTTGAGCCTAACTGCTTAGCCAAGTGTGTAGGCTTAAATGCCCAAATCTTGAGCATACATTCAAAGTAGGAGAGATTAAAATTACTCTAGAACTTAAATTTAAAACGTGTAAATACAAGAAAAATACTGACCTGAATAAAAGCCCAATGTGTCAATAGAACCAGACTCCATGAGATACTTATCATAAAAGACGTGGGAAAGCTGGTCCTCCTCCATTTTAAACGAACTTTCCGAATACGGATTGATAAGTTTGAAGTTGCAGATGTGTTTAATAATTCATCCCCAATTGACCTTCCCGTCCCACATCGGTTTGGTGTATCAGAATCCAAATTCAGGTCGTTAGTTTGATTTCTGACTCCTTCTGCCCTGTCGTCTTCTGAGGTTATCATCCTCATAAAATATTTTGTCATTGAGAATCTGGAGGTTGGTAATGAAGTTGTGGACGCTTATCCTCCCGTCGTTTCAGAGCAAATCTGAACATTCGTTTCTTCCCTTGAGTATATAAAAAAAACTAATCACCCTTAATCAAGACCAACAAGGAGGTGGAAAGAGTACAGTGGAATCAGAATCACTAATTTTTTCTTTTTTCTGAATCGAAACATTCAAAACCTGTGAGATTGGGAAGGTTAATATTTTAATTTTCTTGGGCCCTTCTGAATTTCTGATCATCTTTGATATCAGACTTTGTAAGTACATGTGGTAGCACACACATACATTTAGCTACAAAGCTTTGTGCCTTGAACTTCCAAAACTTGATTTCACCACATTTTAAAAACTTTAATAATAGGTTTCACGTCTCTCTTTTTCTTTTCTCTTTTATTGTCCTTTCACTCACAAATTGCAACCGCATTCCATCTTGTCGATCAGAAACTCGAGATTCTCAAAGAAGCGGAGGAAGGACTGGATATTCATGGAGGATTTACAAATTCAAACCCCGAGCAAGGTGTTTACTAGCTTATTTTGGTTGTAAATTTATGAATTAATCTAACACAAAACACGATGACCAATGACCACAAGATGAAGGCCAACTAATCCCCCATATTTGGAGACAACTGTACCCGTTAGCAAATCAACTCATTAGGCAAAATACTCCATGCACTATGCAACCCGATCATTCGTATCCCACAAACAACTTCACTAAAAGAATATCCTGGTGGACGTGTCGAATTCCGGAGAGAAGTGGGGGAAAGACGTCAATGAAACTCGCCGAATTCGAAGGATACCAATACTGCCAACTCAATTAGAACTCTAGAAAATTGTACAGTACACCAAGAAATGACGACTGATCAAACAAATTGGATTCCTGTTCGTCCAACAAAAGTAACCTTAGTTAAACTCTCTCTCTCTCTCTCTCACTCTTTCTTCCAATCCAATAATAATAAAATTAAGATAATATTATGTATGTACGGGTATGTATATTTCTATATTTTTCTCTCTTATTAAGGATAGATTATTCCCTTGTGTACGAAATGTTGAGTTGAGATACAAAAAGGAAAGAAGCGAACGGGAGCTTTAAGGAGCAACAGGTCGCTTCTCAACTCCCAATACTATGAAATACGAAATTACGATGGGGGATATAAAAATTTGAGATTCGACTATTCGAGATAACTAGAATATAAATTATATATTATATGGAATACATTCATATAGAATCTACGGTTGGCCACTTCACTAGTTCACTTACATTTGAAACTATGGACTACACGGTAGAATGGTAGAAAGAAATACACAGACCTCGACAATCTCCACACTCCTACTATTCCATACACTGACTACCTGTGCACAATAATCCAAAATACAATCTACCAAAGTCAGGTTACCCTATACTGCTTTTTTGTGTAACTAGGAGCAGATGGATATGTTGTGACTAGCTGTGTGTACGAGCCTAATAGCCATGAACAGGTAGAAATATATAGATAGCTCCATAGGTAGATCAGATATAAATGGCTAAGCAGTATAGTGGTATAGAGATTCAGATATACCACCGCCATCAACCCTCATCATCATCCATGTCAGGTCTACCTGCAATCATACCAGTTTGAGCTAAAAGTTTCGAAGGTAGGTTACCATACCACGGCCGTGATGGTCGGGGTATTTTATCTTGAGATTGTAATGAAAAAGTTATATAGTTATCGCGAGGTGTAGCGCTAGTTAGTATGAGCTATTACATTTTACATTGCTCCTTTTCTATATTGAAAGCCTAGGGAAATCTCTTAAGTTACTAAATATTAAAACTAAAAGCCATGTACTACTTCTTATATGCTTACAAAAAATATACAGCAGAAGCGAAGGAAGGAAACACACGAGCAGAACAAGCAGAACAATCCTATATTATGTACATACCTTTAATGCAGACCCTCCGTATTTCATGAGCCTCAAACTCATCAGCTCATGATCATCTCATCATGAAAATGTATTTCTGTCAAGAGTGAGTTTTAAAATATGAGGGTAATATTGTATTTCCCATTTATCCCTCTCTCTCTATCTATCTCTTTAACTCTAAGGATAACTAACTAAGTTCAAATAGTGAAAGATGAAAGAACGAGCTAGAAAATCACTAAAAACGATGGATCCTTTTGGCTTGGATTAAAAATAAGCAATGCTTGTATTAAAATTAAAATTGCAAAAGAATATCCCTTCTCCATGTACTTCCAACATCATCATTCTATTAGTAATAATATTTGTAATCCTTTTTATTACATGGATTTCACTATATGCATGCATATAAGGAAGTACTCGTATACACTAGAAAATACTATGAAACATCCCATCACAATGCACATAATAGGCAGATTAGCCTCTTCTCGGGTTTAAACGCTATTTTTATTCACACTTTATACATCGGCTTGTTGAAGGCTGCATAACTTGAACCTCCGTGAGTTACAACACGATACACAATAAAAAAGCACAAGCACATGAAAATATACTCAGTGCCCATTAAGAATATGATGAACAAAGGTGTAAAATTAGAAGAGCGATATAACTAGGACTTTAGCTCGTTTTTTAACAGATATTTTTTACAATAAACCCTATCTACTCATCAGTCTCATCATCTCTCGAACATATTGCCCTTGCATATTGTTAGTGCTGAGATTACCAAGTAAATTACCGAACATTATGTTGGCTGACATGAAGAGGATTTTATCGTGCAATTGTTATGCTGAGGATGAGTTCATGAGTGTTCTATTGTAATATTATTGGGTTGCAAATATGTGAATTGGTTTGGGATGCTGGAACTGGAAAGTTTGAGGTTGTCAAGTATGAAACAAAAGTTCGGGGATGAATATATGGAGGAAACGTGAAACATTCTAAAGCTTTTGGATCCTACCACTACTAAGTAAATTACAATCGACGACAAGAATTTTGATTTGCCTCATCCTCAAGTGGGAAATTGGATTTCCTTCTGCCAAGGGGTTTCATGCATTATAAATATAAACCAGAATTAGATTAGATGTGACCGTTTAGTATGACTAAATGCTCTGTATATATCGAATGACTGTCAACTCGCTTCCTAGTTTTTACACTGTCAACAGTACATGAGGTCTGGCAGTTTGGTGAGTTATTGACTAATGGTCATATTGATACTTATGAGCTAAGGGTGCCTCCCTCACACTTGTTAGGCCAATATTAATTAGATTGGCGTAAGTGTGGGAGGCACGAGGCATCCTTAGCTCACCATTATTAGTATGACGATTAGTCTGATGGATACATTTATCCATACACGATTTCTCCTATGTATTGAATATTTGCATGTGCAATACTATAAATACGTAGCAACCGAATTGCAACAAATAAAGCATTAATTCCATATGCAATCCTTAATATAAATTACATTTCATTAATGTCCGATGAAAATCAAATCTAATGATGGAAAACGATATTTTTCTGTACAAGTTATTCATCTTTGGAATATTAATTGAAGTAATTCATTTCATTTAAAATAATCAAAACATTCTCAGTATACGTAGGTCGTAGTTTCTTTTACTCGTACATTGAGATTTGAGATGCATGAAATTATGTCTTACGAATTATTTGGTTAACCTGATTTACTTCTGATCCTATTTACTCAGGATATTTGATGTCAAGCAACAAATGAACAAAATATAGATTTTCAATTGAATTCCAACGAATAATCTAAATCAACTCAACCGCAACAACCTAAAACGTCCTGAAGTAAGCGGTCAGTGGAAACTTTTCGTCAAAAAAAACTGTCCGATAACTTTTTAGGACACTAATTACATCTTCAAGGAAGTTTTTAAAAAAATACACCTTATGCATATCTTCCGAGCTACGAATATTTTCATATTGAACAAAATGCTACTGCTAACCGGGTAAAATGAGACCGGGATTCGGCAAATATTGAGTTTTACACCAAGAAATAGAATAGAACTGTCTAACTTACCTGGCTACAGAGAATCCAAACAAACGTGTCTCCTGAAATTCAGTTTAATTGATGTGGAAGCTTATTAAAATGTTAGAACAATAGGATCGGATCAGTTTATGATGTTTATCTTCACAGGAAGAATGAGTCCTTCCAGAAATGATTTCATAAACAATCGGGGAACAAAGTTTGTTTTTTGTTTGATTCAAGACTATAACTTTTGACACGTCGTAATTTAAACAAATATGAAGAAGGGATTTGATTTTGATTGTTAGTACATGGCTCTTTGCCAATTGTTATGTTTAACGACCAGAATTATAAAATCTAAACCATGTTCTAGAAACAATAGAAAGGAATTCACAGTCCATTCAAACGGATTGAGTTATGAAGAACATTTAGGTAAACAATTATTGATTCTTGGAAAAAACCCCTACGAATAAGATATACTTCACTAATGTATAACACAAACATGTACCACACTTAGATCGGATCGGAATTAATTTTTAATTTATCTTCTCAGTTATCTACCTAGCAATCATTTTCTCACGGCTTGTCGGCATACATAATTTAACAATAAATGAATATGTAACTGCATTTTTAAAGCATCTTAAATTATGAGAGAGGTTTAACTCATTGATGTTTGCCATGTTAGCGCCTGTTATGCAACTGCAACTGTTCCCTTGCTTTTCCATGCATCTGTTTCAATGTTTACATAAAGAAAAAGATAAAGTTGATATTCAATCCTAAATCTTGCATCTGGTCATTTTATTAAGCGTTAGGCTAAGAAAATCTAGATGACTTTATTGTTTTTATTACTGTGTTTTTTCAATAAATATCCAATGTTTTTGTAATTGATCCAATTGTTGAAATAGTTTTTGTTTTTTAATGACGAAATTTTGTAACCAACCCTGTATTTCATAGGGTAGTTCAGAATGCAATAAGGACAAAGATGTGATGTTATTCAAATTGTAAAGTTTTACTGACTTGGACATTGTGACTGGCAATAATGATTTACGAAAATTATCATACGGATTACCAAAATATATTAGAGCTAACTTTTGAAACTGAAAATTAACAATCCTTTCTGTCATTTCATCATTTCATTATGAATTTCAAAATGTAAAGAACCTGCCATTTCAGTTCGAAGTATCTGTAGCATTAATTGGTGTAAATACAGTCGTTGGCTTCAGACCAGTCGGAGGTGGTCCATCGGGAGAAACAAACATTGGGGGCAAAGATCCTGTGGACGTCGGCGAAGAATTAGCAGTCATTGAATTGATTGGGAAACCAACTCGTCCTGTCAACTTCTTGGTGGGTACTTTTGCAGTTGTATTTACGGCAACTGAAAACAACGGAGGGTCATTCCAGGCTCTTTCATGATTGCCTTGTCAAGTTTTTAATGAAAAATATATCATTAACGTAAATGATCACACCGTTTAAAACACAATATATTAAATCTGTATCAAGTTTTCAATAATTTTACCTGGTCCTATGGGTTGTGCTGGAGGTTCAGATGACATTTGCAATATTTGTACCAGGTTCCTAGTCCAGTAAAGCTTTGTTCCTATAAGATGCAATTTTAAAAGCAATAAAAATCTAATTTACAAAATTTCTAATTCCGATCTGCATTATGCACAAATTTTTAAAATTAAGATATATTACAATAATTTGTAGCCGAAAATTGGCATACACACTACAGAGACAGATACACCAGCTAAACCTGGCAGTGGCACCTGGGTATTTATCAAACCAAAGGACTAAAAGAATTGATGTTATTATTGTTAATTAATAATCAATTCCACATTCTAAACAATGAATTGAATAGCTTCATTTGATAACTTGTCACATGTTGAATTATGATGACGTGTGAATTTTTAATCTTACGCTTACATGCAAATATCCCTAGTTTTTACCATTTTTAGTGAGTTATCCTCCTCTTAAAGTTCAATTAAATAAGTATTAAACAAAAAACAATAGTTTAAAATGTCAGTTTTAAATGTTTAAAACTGAACTGCCGTCGAAGACCATAAAACTCACACACAAGCAACTTAAAACTCTTTTATTCTTATCAGATTAGCATATGTTTATTAACTGTAGACTATATCCTTACCGTGTCACTGACTCAATAACAGAATATTATTTTGAATCAGAAAAAATGGAATAGAAATTGAATCAATCTAGACTAAAAAACTTTAATTCAAATAGAATTTCCAAATTTAGCGCCTTGATTAGACTTGTAGCAAAATTGAATAGTCGATTTTTGTGATTGATTGATTTGATACTTTATCATAAGATAGTTTGTATTGCTTACAAATTTCTGAACTTGTGGCAGTCTAGGTAATATAAGCATGTATGCAGAAAATGTCGAGGCAGACTCGCATTACAAATTATTCACAAAAGATTTCGGAAATTGACTCCTAATAATCTTATGATAACGACGACAGTAGAAACGCTGTCTTGGTTTGCTATAATTGCATAGCAAACAACGCAGTACACGAGGTAAATAACAAACAAAAGTTAGCATTCGTTCATTTCGTTGCATGTTCTTCCATATTCCCATAGAATCTGCTTCAAAGTAGTGACATATGTGATATGACCTACAATGCAATATAATTTTCTTGAATTGTGAATTTTAATCGTTGATCGGGGTAGTGGGGGTAGCACATGAATGAAATAAAAATGCATTTAATTTCGTGACGATTAAGAACTTTCCCCTTGGTGGGCCATTCGGATCCAACCTCAGTCCAAACAGACGAAAGTGTAATTTTTTATTGTTATTTAGCTTTACTCTATATCTAAACAAATTAAACTCTTACATTGATTTGGAGATTGGTCGAAGTATTAGTTTTTTTGTTCTTTAACTCCATCCACTCCGTCCAATAAGCAACTAAAATCACAACTGAAATAACTGTTCATGACATCGGCTGGGAATGACAATCCAACTTATGTAACACATAAATATCTATCTGAAAAACAATTTTCAGTCAAAAAAAAATCAAAGAGAATCAGTAAAAACTTGATTAAGACCTGCATCAGATATTAAATTGAAGGCATAAGATAATGGATTTCAAAAACAGAATCGAAGGGAAAAATTCGACACACAAATTCTAGTCTAATAAATTTGAGCAAATGACATGAGCATCATGAGAAATAGACAGATTATGTGGCACACTATTATTTTTAGCTAAAATTTTGTCAGTTTTCGCAGAATATGCTTCCATTTGAGTACAAACTTTAGACCGGTGATCTTTAGATAGAACCGGAGTGAGCAATTTTTCAGTCTGACTGATCCTTTCATTAAAACGTGACCTGTCTCTTGCAAATACTTCCCAATATGTTTCTCTCATCATCTGGGACTCGGAGTCATCTTCAAATTCAATTAATTCCACAAGATGATTTTCATCAAAATGAACCTATGATGTCAATAAAGAATATAAACAACAGATCTAAACCCCACAAAAATGACAATGACAGAAAATTATGATTTAACAGGTTGTTTCATTCTTACCTTTTTGCTACACGAACTTGGCCGACTATTTGTACAAGATTCGTCCAGGCTGTCTTCTTGCTTTTCTGAGCTCCCATTTCCTTGAACACCACTGGTTTTAGCACCTAAAAGGACTTCCTGCGTCAGATAACCTTCACCCAGAAATATCCGCCCTTCCATGAATTGACTACTGTTTTGACTGTGACTACTTGGTGAATTGCTCCAGAAACACAGCCAGTCTTCTTCCTCTTCTGATTTTGTACCATCGGTCTCTTTCTATGAAAAATCAAAAATAATTTATAGCAAACTCAAATAGTCTAGAGTAAATATTAATACTTTGAGAACAAGCTTACTGTAACTGTTGTTTCATTCTCTCTGTCGGCCACTTCATTATCTTCTTCATCCTCCTCGTCCGAAGAGTCGTCCTGCTCATCCCCAGTCTCGTTACTAGTGTCCAAACTGGTAAATGATCCAAAGGAACTGGAATAGTCAAGGCATACTATTGGAGATGACAATGAGCACTCCACTAGCTGTTTCAAAACAGATGTACATCGGGATGGTGCTTGGATATCAATAGCTGCTGACGAAGTTATTAGTATAGCTGCTGATGAGGAAGTGCCTGCACTTGCTACTACTCCTGAATGACCCCCACCACTGCAACTCATTGTCACTGAGAGTTCCCCACAAATCCTAGGCTTCATGGAATTTTAAAATATAGGGAAAGACGAGTTAGCAGTTTGATTCGAGGATGCCCATTATAAAACTTGCCTACAGGCTTACTTCATACTTTGAAATATTTTCCTCTTTCGGATCCAGACAGTATTGAATTTTTGAAAATATATTCTTCCATAATAAGGAATTTTTCAATTTAATTTGAACTCATTTATGGAACCAGCAGACCTGGGAACTGAAATTCTTGAACCTTTCTCAGCATTTTTCAATAAGCTTCTATTAGAAATTGCAATGTGTACACACAAAACAAGTGAAAAGAGTAGAGTCCGAATTTCCCTCGTAAAGAAACTTTGGCTGATGCAATTCCCTCCATTCACCAAATTTGAGGTTTCATTCTTTTTGGAGGCCATGTGCATGTGCATGTGGAATTTGCTACTTTCATTGTTTATTATCCCTCTCACTCCAAGAGAAAACCATGTGCTCTTGTAGAGTTAGAGTCAAGTAAGTGGCATATGCGGTAATTTGCCATTAAATAGGTTATGACTATTATGAAGGGAGTTAATCTGCCTTTTTAATAAAAAAATCAAGCTTTTTTTTTTTTTGCTAAAAATTTTTTAAAAATTAAATAGCCAGCTTTTTGCGTAAAAAAGCTAGCTTTTTTAAAGCCAATTTTTAAATAAAAAAGCCAGCTATTTTGAAAAAATTCCAGCTTTTTTATATAAAAAAGCTAGCTTTAAAGTCAGCTTTTTTCCTGACAGGTCGTATTTACGCTCCCACAGAGCTAGTCAACGTTTTCAATGACCAGACATAACCAGACAGACAGCCCTTATCAACGCTTTGACAAGGGATATCAACGCTGCCAATAACCTCTTATCAACGCTTCCAATAACCCGACAGTCCTTATAATAAATAGGCACTTATAATAAGCCGTTGGGTTATTGGCAGCGTTATTAAGGGCTGTCGGGTTATTGGAAGGGTTAGTAAGGTAATTGACAGGTATATACGCCTTGCCAAGGTTGGTAGGGTTGATATGCATTGTCGAAAGATTAATATGTACTGTTAAAGGGTAGAATTAAAGCGTGGGAAGGTCCTGTCGGGTAACTTCAGCATGCCAGTCTTAGCTATCGAAACAGGGACAAATATGTCGAAATAAATTATTTATGTGGATTCACCTTACCATGTAATCACTTTTTAAAGATTTTCGTTGAATTTGCATTTTATTTATTTCATTCAAGGAGCTGCCAAGTGCCAGTATATTGTCTGTAGTGTACACTAAGGATGATTGAACAATCTTCATTTTCGTCAGTCTATTTCTAACAGGTATGTTAAAAGGACTCGCTTAATTCATAAATTGATGTACCTTCTTAAGTTCCTCTAAGATTTTATAAATGAGACAGTTCTATAATCTATAATAAAATAACTATTATTTCCAGCTAATAATAATGTTTGCACACATCTATTTGAAAATAACTAGTTGTATTTAAATTATAGCACCGATAGATTCATTAAGTGTATAGAAAATTGTTTACTAATCAAGTGTGAATCTGGAAAGTCATTTTTGCAAAAAATTATTTTGTGATACTATAGAATGAAAGCACAAATGACAAGTACAAATTTGGCAATGAAATTCCATCCAAAAGGAATCCTTTGGTCCCTTCTTAATTCACATAACTACAGGTAATTTTACATCAAATTACATAACAAAATTATATTTTGAGTAGTTTGGGCAATTTTTAAAAATTTAAAACCAAATATCTACTATGGTCTATGAGTACTAAGGGGTTAAAATTCTAGAATCACTTTATGATGAGGGTGGTTGCGCAAAAACCTAAAAAAAAAAATTAATCAGGCTAAATATTTACAGTTTCTGAACCAATTTTTGAATGGGAATTTATGGAGTGCAATCATCTGGATTTACATCTGTCCATCTATCTCCTCCCGCTGAGAGGGTTTCATAATCTTCAGAGTAATTTTCAGAAGATTTTCCTAACTCTAATTCCATTGTTAGCTTTCCAGCTAAAATTCCATTCACTTCCATACGGTTCCAAACGGTTCCTGAAATATACAATAAACTGGATGAGTGCCTTAGTTTAGATAATTGTACAATATATATCTCCACGTGTATATTTAATTGTATAAACTAAACAATATTGTACTCAACTTACCCATGATTATTCCAAATAGCAGAATAAGTATAACGATTAGACGAGTCACCGGAAGTACGAAATACAGCATTCCAGGAAGCTCGTAGGAGCCACAACATACAAGCAGTATGAAGCATAATAAAGTGAGCATACCATATGCCTTTTTCGAAAAATGTAAATGTTCAAGTTCATTGCTACAAATGTCTATGGCACGCAACAGTGACGTTTTTCTCCCGTCCTCCATCACAGATTTTGTCACAGCTAAAAAGTTCCGATAAATTTAGTGATATATACTTACACGCATAAACGGTTAGTACTTGTGCTTATCTTTAAATTTTATTTTGTACATACTGGATGATGATTTAGAAACCTTAAGTTTGACTACGACAGCCTCATGGTCAGAATAACTGAATTCCTTTCCAAGAACACGGGAAGGCCATGGACACTCACAAGAAATCGCTTTCGTCTATATGTGATAGAATACCGTGGAAGAATAATTTAATGGCTTGTTATGAATAACCCAAGGCCAACACATTCAATTCCTTTATACCGTTAAATTTCCTCCAGCTTTATAACAAATGTAATCTATGCGTTTTCCATTTGGGTTTAGTTTCAAAAGCTTTAGAGGTGTATAACTGTTGGAAGCAATGTCGTTCGTATTCAGTGACTCAATCTGAAAAATATAATCTTGCATTATTGCACAGTCCAGATCAGAAAATATTATTTGAGATCAGATTTGATTTGATTTTTATAAACTTACCTGTTCTGATTTGTCTAGATCAAGCATTGCATCATTAAGCTCAGCGGTATAAATAATGACATCATACGCCAAATCTCTAGGTTCAGTGTTGAGATCTCCTCCAAGAATAACGAGATCTGCTTTTTTCGATGTCATTTTTACGAATTGAGCTGTATCGAATGCTTGAATCACACGATGAGCTAGATATTCGTCGTTTACCCGGTCGTACTCAGCATGCAACTAATTTATCAAAACAATTAACATAATTGAATATCAACTGATAGAAACGTTTCAGAAATTGAAACTCAATTTTAAATACGGTAAATAAACTAATTTACTTACATGAGTAGTGTATAAATTGATGGTTAGACCCCGATGAACGACTTCAACCATTCCAATGCCTTTACCACCGAACCAGTCCCCGTGCTGAATCTAATCAAATGATCGAAAACGGTCAATACCTAATGCTAATTACCTATATAATTATGAAAATTGTATACCTTATGTATGTAACCATTTACAGCCCATTGATGAAAAAATGCGCTTTTAATTTTGGATTTTGAAAATATGCAAATTCCAGCACCAATGACACCGCTATAATTTAAGGTATCAAATTATTAAGAAACGAATCGAAAAACAATCACACCATGTATATTTACAATATAATTGGTCAAACACGGCTTAGATTCAATCGATCTACATTTTACAAGAGAGAAGCCACTTTACAAATAATTTTGGCCAAATAACAATTGCATCAGCGTTCGACGTTTGATTTTTATCTGTACCACCTTAAATTTAAAAAATCTGGTAACGTATACTATCTAATTAGGTATATCTTTCTTGGGTCTACCTTTCGTGTAGCATAGAATGAGTTGATTTTTTTTCCATAATGGCAAAAGTGCTCGCCTCAACGTTAAGTTATTTTGGCTAAAATTTATTAGAAAAGGGGCTCGTTTCTAAAAAGTTGCTCGCTTGTATTTAATCCGTTATCCGTCAAATAAAATCCTTACCTATAGAAATAATGAGAATAAGGAAGAACCTCCCTAGTCCTACGCTTGATTCTCTCGTAATCTTCCGTCGTCCAAACTTCTTGTAGAAATACAAAGTCATATTTTCCAGACGCGAGCTCATCTGCTATAGCAATCATTCGAAGAACTCTGTCTTTTGATATCGCTCTTATCCCCCTGAAAAATATCAATTGCCGAAGTACCATACATCAATCAATAAAGTATAAACGAATTAAATTATTCCAAGTCCCATTTGCACCTACCAGCAGTTTAAAGTCACAACAGATAACTCCATTTCCATTTTCATCGCAGAAATAGGACTGACGTTGCACAGAGTAGCTTTTTAAGGTTTGAAATTGAGCGAGAGGGGGCTGTAATTAATCCGAAAATTGTTAGATTAAATCAGTTAGGTGTATAAATTTTCAACATTATTAACTTTAAATAAATACCTTTGACGACGTGGAAATTCAGGAAATAAACGATGTCTGATGGTAATGACGAGTGACACGGACTGCTGTTGAGAACGTGATGCGGGAGTTGGTGATAAGCAGTTTTGTAGTCCAACTATGTATAACCAATATGTTTCATATGTTAAACACTCAATCCACTCAATATAAATATGCTTAAGGAAATCTTTAATGGATTTTTTTCAATGTTACCTGAACCTTTGTTTTGATATTCGTTGATTTTAAAGCGGAAGGGAATGTTTTGAGTATAATCGTTGCTTGTTTTGGGTTCTCAAGTGTACAAAACAAATGTTTCAGTCGAATGTGAAATCAATCCGAATCAACACTTGAAAAGTTGATGAAAGTTCTGTGTTTCTTCTTCTGATTTTTCCGGGTAATCATGTATCAGTATTTAGTCTCTCTATATGCATAAAGTAGTTAGCGAGAAGGAACTCAGAATCGTGAAAATTTAAAGGTCTTAACCGGTGTCAAGTAAAACAAGCAATAGTTTAAGTTTATTTTCCCACATCTGTTTTTATTTTTAGAAAAAATAAAGTTATGACAACTAAATGTATGTATATATATGATTATAATGTAGATGATTTACATACATTTTTCCCGAGAACCGAAAATATTGGGGCCGATGGTTTTGGGGATGGTTGTTTGGGGATGTCGACCGATCAGAGGTCACATCTGCCCTTGCATGATCTTCTATCTTTTAAGGGAACAAGCCGTGTGTCCTCGTTTATGTATGCAAAAATGGAAGGGGAAATTATTAATGTGTTTAGCACATGCATCCATGGCTTAAATCTTGAAATTTGGCAGTCGTTTCGTCATCAATGATAAGGACAATTTTGTGTTTTTGAAATTCAACTGTTTAGTAATTTTCCCTTACATTTCATAATCCAAAATGCTAAGGAATTGTCAAGGCTGAAATGAAATTACGCTGATGGGAAAACTTTTTATCTTCCCAGCATCCTTGGGAAACCGAAAATTTTTTCTGATTTCGTAAAAGCATATTAGCAATTTTCTGAGTTTGGTAAAATTAATGCAAAAGGATGCAGCATCAATCGTGTGAACAAAGATTTTATTGACTGGTACTTATGTCAACAGTACTTTTACCGATAGATTACACTTTACACTCGTTACGTTACTGAATTATACATATCTTTATCGACACCAGCATGCGAATATTAATCTAATGTATTCAAATTGAACATTCACAAATGGAGATATGTATTTTTGTGTTTCCCAATATGTTGAATCTCGGGTCATTTGTTCATCTATATAATTTCCTCGTTTTTAACTGCAGTATTTTTAGATATAAATGGCGACCGCCATTTCCTTTTTTCAATGAGTAAAATAGCTTTGTGATTGCTTTCGTTTTGGCTAACTCTGTAAACTAATTCATAATAAGCGTTTGCGCTCAGTTATCATTATTTGAAAATTACATAAGAATAGTATCCTTGAACATTTTCATACGGTTGTATTTGTATCTTTAAGTAAATGGTATCGGTATTCGTCTTTGCTGATTCAAAACCAAGTTCAACCGTTTACCTTTCCTGGAATAGAATGATGTACTTCTCTGAAAAGGTACTTTTATAGGCAATAGTACCAACCTAAATTATCTCAACGTGATAAAATCTCAGAAATTCAGAAATTAAATCCAATCGAGTCAAGAGCATAACAATTGTGATCCCATTATTTATATATAATTACAAGTAACAATGGTTTTTCAATTATAATTATACAACAATACGATATTAGGTAGCCCAGCCCTATGCTTACCCACCTTCCCGTTTCAATTTATCCATGGGTGGGATTTTGTGGACGACCAGACAAATATGTACGCAACATTAATGTACCAAAAAATGTACGGCGACAAATAGATACTATGTCTGATATGCATTTAACGCGAAACTTATGTACCAAAGTAGCAAAACTGAAACTTAAAACACGAAGCTATATGATTAGAGTTGCTGCTATGAAATGCATTTAAATTATAAGTTATTTTGATGCAATAAAAATATTTAAATTGCTACTGAAATATTTGTTTTAGATACCTTTATGATTTTTAGGTTTTTGATGCATAATAGTCTCGTAGTACCGTAAATATCTGTCTGTCACCGTTCATTCTGTCGACCCTCCGATTTTATGTGAGGGGTGTACATATCGTGTGTATAACGCAGTTCACGACTGACGGACACACACTTGTTGATTCAATTCATAACTTACAATGCACAACACTATCTCAATTTATTGCGTGAGTGTGTTTGTTTTAAGATTAATTCCAGTTTTTGCTACATAACTGATTTATTCTGTACTAAGCATGTAGAGTATTTTCAATTAATCACGCCCTTTTCATGAATATTATACGACAGATTTAGCTCACGCTTTCATTCCACGCCAGGTTCACGAGGATCATAGCCATCCATCACTTTTTGCCGTTATAGCACAAACTGCTGAACGACACATGGAAAATAAATGACGATGCGAATGTGATACAGACAGTCATTTGACAGCTTGGTTGAACTTCCGTCCAGCCAGTACAGCTAAATCCATAAATATTGACCTTACTGTAACTGTCAATCGATACAGTAGGATATGTACTCCAAACTTTCTGTAATTGTTTTACCACGACTCGTTGGAGAATCAGTGCGATTCATCGGTAGTTTCAAAGAAAAACAACGTTGGCAACATTTCACATGCACGTCAAACTGAAGGGAATTCTCGAGTATGACAATTTTTTTAAAGAAAAAAAACAATTGAAAAAATTAGTAAATGGTGATCCTAAATACAGTTCAAATGCTCTTTCAATGATAATTGTTATTTAATCATATTACTACCAAAAACTATTACTATGCCAAACTGTTAGAAAATACGTATACCGTCGGGGCGACCTAGTTCACCTAATTTCAGAGTACAAATATACCGACATGATCATGCACCACTGTGAAAAAAACATTTGTCTAATTTTTTTTCTAATTTAAACCCCACAAGGTTACAATAGAAATCTTCTAAGCTCTAGACTGATAAAATATCTGTAGATGATATTCTGCAGCTACATGAAATAATACAAACCTTAATCAGAAATGAACGACCTCAGTAATGAAGTAAGAAGGTTAGTTGACTTGACTTATATTTGGCAAGTAATTTGCCTTTTAGCCCATTCTCTAACAGTTTTTATGTTTTTCGATGCTGGAGTTTCAGTGACCTCAATAACAAGGGTAACAGACATTATATGGGCTAACACGAGTCAATTTCAATAATGGCCGAAATCGGTCCAATTGAAGTCACCACTACTTTTTGGGAAAAGTATGAGCTCAACTAAAAACCTTGAGAAATTGTTAAAGGATTGAGCTATTTCAAAGGTACTGAATTTTCAGATGGTACATCGATTTTACGTAAAAATTATCAAAGACTTATAGCCACCTAAAAAGTTTTCCCGTTGAATATTTTTCTGGTAAGACAATGGTTATCTAAACAAATATAAGTCTAGTCAAAGGCGAAGTCTGTAGAATTTGAAATTGAGTTATTTTTCATTGGGCATTGGACTGATGGTTAGAAATACCAATATCATAATTTGACAAACGACTACGAATATAAACAAGGTTGGCCCTTGGATATGTGCTAGGAGTACGTTGTAAATTAGCTTTATCAATTAAATAGTTTCAAGTAGCTACAAGATTTCCCTGAGTTTTCCGAGTTAGTTAGTAAATGCTTTTTGCCATTGTTGTTTTTGTCGACGGGATATGAACTTACGCTCGGTATTACATGATTGATACATGCATAGGATTCACTTCAAGGAACAAATCAACGGGTAACAATATGGCGTAGAACACACGAGCATAAGAGAGAAAGTGTAAATAGTTCAACCGTGTAAAATTCAATGGATTCTTTCATGTTCTTTTTGTGCAAGTCCCTTCATGTGTCATAAGGGACATATCCATTGTCATAATATGTACATGGACCCATCTTATGTAAATTATTTTCTTTCCAAATAGTTTCTTGTCTATGCTGTACAAGTATCGATGCATTATACTCCTGACTCTCTCTAAGTTCTTCAGTTATAGCTCCTCTCCAGTTTTATCGTCTTCTGATCCGAAAGTGTATCAGATTTTTAAGCGAGTAGCAGACGAGTAAAGTAACTACATCTCAGGCTAGTTATAACCAACTCGGCACTCAATCCGCCATGAAATTAATTACAGCAGTGATAATACTCAAATCTGAAACGGTACGCCACGTTCTGTGCTTGGAGAACTTTTGTGAAGCATCTTAGAAAATTGATACACGTAGGCTTGGAAATCGGTTTGACTTGACTGTGCTAGAAGGCCTTTGCAATTCTATAAATCCCAGTGTATCCACAAAGCCTAGCTCGTAAGGCCGGAAGCAGTTGGGCGGCGGAATTAACGTTCTCAAGAAAGTTAGAGCATTCACAGAGGAGAAGGTACAATTTATCTCCTCGTACGGCTGCAGACTTATGTAGCGTGATTCTCCGTAAGCCAACACTTTTTGGCAAATGCCGATACAAAGTGCGAGCTCCTGTGAAGAAAATAGAAAGAAGCAATTTAGTTTCGAAATTCCACCATCATAAATACTCCTTTGCGGTAAGTCTAATTAGTCCATACCCGTCCAGTAGAGCCAATTTCGTTCCAACTTTTCCCTATCATCCCCATCAAACACGCGAAATATGGAGACGATATAGCCCGTTGCATTCGATCCCTTAACTATCTTCTTCCCATTTGAGTCTAATGGAGGCCGTGCTATCGTAGCAACCTGGAAAGAAATAACGGCTCACGTTAAGTTCCTGTCCTATAAAAGGTCTATTACACGAAGAAGAGGAGATGAGGTCAGGGCAATTGTGATTCTGGGAGTTTTATTGTAATTGCCTGTCAATGAGAACAATGGAGTTACACGGGATGGAATGGACGTTCAATAAAGGAAGTGTGAAATGGGAGGCAATTGTGACGAGAAATTAGGGCTCACCTCACGACAGAGATGGAAAAAATTATCTCCACAATGGCCTGTGCTCGACGGATCAAAAACTTCTAAGGCGTTCTTCCTGGCATTCTCCAAAAAGTCGGTGGCATCCGTTCGCAGTTTAGGAACAACGTACAAAGCCATCAAGGGGAAGTCAGCTATACATAGGATATGACAACATACCGCACATCATTATACATCCGCGATTCTTTAATCCCAGTACCTTGTTACTCCCAATTCTACCACTCTCTTATCACTCACTTTACTTTTTTTTTATACATTAGAGGTCCTGATGAGCCTCGGAATAATTTAATAAGGGAACAAAACTGACAAAAACAGGACGGAAGATTAAATAATAAGTCCTCATCAATAATAATCCCGATGCATGAACCCCATAAATCGTCATAACATCATATGATACATCGTCCGGGAATAAAAACGTCGTAAATAGATCCATGGCATATTTACTCTTTCATCTTTACTTAATAAACCGTCGGACAAACTGATAAATTGGTACAGCAACCTTGCGCTCATAATAATCCCATAAGATATAAAAGCACACAACCTCGTAAGCTATGTAGTAGCAGTTACCTCGTTGGAGTCGTTGGAGAAGTTATGACTCCCTCAAGCTCATCCCCACGCAGTCTAGAGTTTATTACCATTGATACCATAAACGATACGTGAGCACAAATCACCGACATTATCTCCCGTTAAGTAATGTCTACAAGCCCTGGAGAAGTCGTGTGTCTAGTGAGGAGTATCTTTGTCATAAGTTCTGGCCATTAAAAACTGTTTGTAATTCTCATCAACTTGATTTTCTTTTCCTAGTCTTTTGGGGCAACTACTTTCTACTATCATCTCCATTTACAAGGCAACCTCTGCTCATCCTCAAGCCCAAGGAAATAAAATATCTCAACACTACTTTGTATCCTAAATAAATTAAGCCAAATAAACAATCGGCTAGGGATTTCTACATTAGGCCAAGCACGTACAAGAGTACAAACACGCGTCATGTTCTTTCGTACATCCAGCACGTTCTTCAGTAAACGGGTAAATAAAATCACATGATTATTAACTCTTGACATGTGCGGCCAAATTGTATTACATCCCGGAAAACGTATTCTTCCTCGATAGTTCTAAGTTTGTTGTTACGATTAAAACAGTAAATAGGAAGAAATGGGGACTTTCATAAATAGCTGCCACATTTCGTGTATTCATCATCTTTTATCTTATTGTTTCGACTGTCTTGAAGCAAAATTGATGTCCTGTATAGCAGAGAGCAAAAGATAAACTAGTCATCCACATAAGTAACCCCTAAGTCAATGAGCAATAGAGTTTCCTTCACCCTTGCGCTCACTTTTAATCCATTAACCTTCACATTTAATTTTCGACCTAGATTATTCATCCAGACCGTTCAGCATGCTTTTAAAAATATTACAGGCTGAACAAAGATTGGATTATATTAGACTCGTCTCGGGCTTTTAGTAGTGTATAGAGATATCCAAACGAATCTCTCATCAAGTAAAACTCAATGAAAGGTTTCATTTCGTATTGTAGGCCATGAATGGAAATGGATGTTATAGAAATATAATGATACACAAACAATGGAGACGCCATTGCATTCCCATGAACACCCGGTCCATGCAAGGCAGGGATTCTTCCTCTGAGTCTAATGTATCGCCTCTAGGTTCCTATTGAATAAGATTGATAATTCTCCTTCTACAGACTGGTAGAAGAAATTGAGGTGGAAAGTTTTATCGAAACATCTGCCCCTCTGTACCTCTGGGCTCAGGGTCTCTCAGCGAGAGTACGATTTATTTTATTTCAGACGAAGACAGTTTGACACATACTAGCTGCTCAAGAGTGGATAAAAGTACGTAAATCGGATACATAGAAACAAACTTCGCAGATTTTCAAAAGCTCTAAAAACCCAGAGCATGCACAGAGTTCCATCATTTCTAATTTTTGCTCCCACTTTAGCTGCTTACTACACAATAGGTTTTTGTTCATTTTTAAAGTGATTGAAACCTGTAACTCACTAAGCCCACCACGGGGTAAGGATGTGTGTCAAACTAAAACATTGGTGCATTATTTATTGTACCGCAAGGTACAATAAAAGCGGTTTTGATTGAGTGGATAGAGAAGAAGAGTTTGAATAGAAACGGCCGCCGAAATTCCGTAAGAACAAAAGAAGCAACGAAAAAATACAAGATTAATCGCCCTTTTTTTCATAACCTACGTAGGTTTATCTTATTCTTAGATTCAGAGAAGCTGGTGTTGGTATTGAATATATACGAGAATAATAGTTAGTTAAGCCTTCAGCGTATATACGAGAATAATAGTTAGGTAAGCCTTCAGCGTCATGTACAGCTGCAATTTGGAAGTCTTTGTATTTGTCTGAAGGAAACTGATTCCCATTAGATGGATGGAAGAGATAAGAGTAGTCGTGAGAACTAGATCGATTAAGCAATTAATTTCCCATTTGTATCCAATCACAGGCTCTTGTCTCAACCTCAAGCAGTTACAATCTTTGTGTTGGGGAAAGCTAGGGAGAATCAATGCAAGTTTGTTACAATTTTATACTAACGCTGTGGGTAAGATAAGACTATATATAAAAGCACCAATGATAACGAATTTCCAGGATTTACTTTATCTCACCAAACAGGTGAATCTCCCATGACAGTGGGATTTACTTTGATCAAAGAGGTGTAGGAGGAAAATTAATTTAATGTAATTTCGAAGGTATAGTCAAACTACAGATCACAGTTTCAAGATAAAATACCATACAAAGCTAAAGTTCGAGTCGCATTGCCTTTACTTTGGAGAAGTTTCCACAAATATCCTTGAGATGATAATAAAACTAACTCAAATGTCACTATACTATCCTGCTTAATTCTGCGTGTAGCTGAACTGACAATGAGACTTTTGTCAACTCCCAAATTATAAAGCTCCATCGAAATTCTGCAGTGTGGGGGAGAACAAAGGAAACATATTTCTCATTTGCATCTATTACGAATTTAGAACCTTCTATTTAGAATGCAGATTTCCTTTAATTTGGGCCGTCCTATATTATAGCTGGTAGAGAAGAAAGCACAATAAAATCTGATAGCAGGACGATGGGAAAATTTACAAGCATTCCTCTATTTGGCAGGGAAATATCCTATTAACATGGGAATACAGAACATGTATGTGTAATATGAATCATTTAATACGCAACAGCAATTTAATAAGTAAATTTATTTCCTACGAGGTAAGTAGAAAAAGTATCACATTTGGCTTTGCGTTGGAATGAAGATGGTGAGTTATTTGTACCCAGGATTTGAAAATTTCGCTCAAATATTACTATGTAAAAAATCAGGGGTGAAATTAGTTGAACGTCCAATGGCCTTTGGAATAGCTATGTGTCTTACTTATCCGGATGTGAATCTCTGGACGTGAAATAGGATGGAGTCAATTTGGGTCAAACCCCAAAAATGTTATCTACCCAGTTTGCTATAAAATAAACTTTCACCAAACCTTCTCGGACTTCTTACGCACGCAAAGGAAGAGTATATAAAACTGTTCCAAATAGCTTGTGAGGATGAACGAAAGTAGTTTAAACGAAAGGAAATAAGGAAAACTTTAAGTAATGCTGGATACAACTACCCTTTCAACCAGTGTTGCTCAGCTTGTGAGATATAGAACATAAAAGCGTTTAACGAATGACTTAATGAGTGAAATGAGTTAATGAGTACGTTAGTGTTACGCACAATTCAACTAACATGCATATCAGCTTTCGTATCATTTTGAAAAACTAAATTTAATAATTCAAGGTTTATTTAATATTGGAAACTTTGAGCTTTTATCTAGATAAGTAAGAATAAATTAGATTTTTTAGAATTCCAACAGAATTTGTGTTTCTAGAATGAAGTAGTGAAAATCATTGTTGTCGTCAGAAACTCTTGAGTTATTGCAATTTTTCAGGTTTATCGATTAGTTATTAGATAAGATTTTAGATATGGAGTCCTCCGTAAACACTTCTTTGCTCTATAATATTGAATTGTCAGCATTAAAATCAGTTAGAATTTTAATCCTTTCATTCATTCAGTTTATAATTCTAGTTGCTAACAGTAAAAAAATATGCAATGACATGAGTCCATCTCACGTCGTATAAGTTATAGCCTACAAATATAAGCTGGAACAGTTAAACAACAATTTATGCAAGACTTTCTTTCGCAATGTGTTTTGTTGTATATATATCTATCTACCACTGAGGCTAAAATAAGTAAAGGATGCAACTATATGTGTAGAACGCAACCCAATTGTCTTTCATCGACCTTGATGGATTGCCTGTTCTGACGACATCACAAAAGCAGACGTAAACTTGTATGTTGTCTATGTCGTAGGGTCTGCTATTGATAATTCTCTCTTGTTCCACAATCTGATTGTTAGAATCGGGAGATTGTGTGATTGAATTTACCAACTGAAACTATCGAATAAGTTATAATCATGAAGATTTCATTACCTGGCTTAAAATCATTTAATAACCTCGTTTCAATAAAAACAAATTGAAAAAATGGCAATTTTATACAATTTCTTTGACCTGTAAATCTAAAATATTTGTCGATGGTAACCGTATTTGGAATATGCACAGGGATTAAAATAAATTTATCCCAGAGAGTCTTCATTGTATATTCCCTTCTTCCGCTCCTCTTAATCAAGGGGGAGGGGCTTCAAGATAGGATGAACCTCATAATCAGAAAATCCTCTAAACATTACGACATGTGTGAATAAATCTTCCAGAAAAACGTAAGTGTTATGTCATGAATCAGACAGAAATTGAGAGAAAGTGCGAAGAAAAGTTTTACTCATATTAAACTTGTTGGATTGCATGCCAGGAAACATTTTCGTTCTGGACCTGAAAGCCGTGAAGTCTTACCTTGGGCTAGCTTATGCAACCTAGCTTCACTCTCCCCATCCTCACTGTGTATGATGTGTCTATCCAGATATAAACTTAACTTTATTTGCATATCTGACATTGACAGTTATAAATTAAATTTTAGTGTATTTAGGTATTACCACGTACAGCCCAGTTTCATGAGATGAGCTTTAATTTTTTAACTTGGGATTTGATTGAAATTTTTTCTATTTTAAGTCTACCTACAAGCCATATACAGGACTTGTTATTTTCACCAACAAATAAACCACGCCTGCATTGAGCCAATAATCGAAGAAGCGTTATAGTATGAATTAAATCTCGTGTTTAACCGTATTTGATATTATCTGTAGCTTTCAAGCCAGGGCTTCTTGATTGCAAGCTACTTGATTCTGTACACCAGGTTTATTAACTTTTAAAAAGGTCAACAGATTTATTTTGATATTTTGAGCAAAACTGCAGCATAGCTGACTGACTTAGCTGATGATACTAGACTATTTTCTGACAGTTACGATTTGCGTTTCATTTTGATTCTAATTTGGGAAAAATTAAGGAAAAACACTTTTGGAATCATTTTCGTTTCCTTAACATGTTTTGGAAATACGTACATGCCTACTGGTATGGATTTTTCAGCAGTATATCTTTGATATAAATGCAATTACTAAAATTGCATAAGTCTGGGAACTTTTTATAAATTTTAAGCTTCTTGGTCATTAAATCTAAAAATAATTATTGGTGAAATGACAGAAACCTTCTATTTGTCAGGCGAATGATAAACAGAATAATTAACTTAATGAATGAGACCAATAATGCTATGTATAAAAATTTTAGTACGCCTTGAAAGATTCAAACGAATACATTTCATAAACTCGAAAATATAATGCCAAATCTACTGAAAATGTCCAAATCGTAAATTTGTCTTTTCACGTTTACTTTGATTACTATCTTTGAATAAATCCTTTATTCTCTGAAGTACTGTATAACGTGTAGTTGTTGCCTCTCTGAAAAATAAACTAATATATATTAATATAATGATATTATAATAATATAAATTTTAAATAGAAAAATGCATTTCACAGACTACAGCAGAATTCTTCCAAGTGCGTTATGATAAATCAGATAGTATCAGAAACAGAAAAGCTACCCGACTAACCCGACCCTGCACAGAAAGCTTCCTGCAGATCAATAGCTATCAAAAACTGGACAAAAAATATTGTTTATGCCACTTGTCGACTTGTCTTGCACTTTCTTTCCTTCCTGAAGACTTATTGAATAGTCACCATGAGATGCGGCTGAAAGGCACCTGAAAGGCAACTGAAAGAAAACTATCAATAAATCAGTAGGTTGTATTCCATTGGATTCCCGTTAACTGTCAATCATCCATATTACTAAAAATAACAGACGGACTATGTGGAGGTTGATGGGAAACTTGTATATACTCCAGTGTTTTACTGTTTCGTTTTTTAAGTGTCATTTCTTCTTTGAAAACCATCTGAGATGAATGACAGCTAGCTCAAGACGATGGAGAAAAAACCTCAGTCTCTTTTGTCTTGGATTGAAAAAGTATAAAGCTACATTTAATCATATATCTGTAGGTAATAAACTAACGGTAAAAATCCAACCCAACGAATGCCGACAACCGTAAGATATTGAATACCGTTGGACGAGGGAGTAATACCAAAATGAAACAAAGAATTTATCTGAAATTGTAATCAGGGAAGTTTTGACAGACCGGAGCGAAGGGTTCTGCCTTGCAAATTATGGTTCTGCCATTCCTACAGGTACAGATATAAGTTAGAAACAATATGGATCCCAGTCACACAAGGAACGAGCTAAAGGGAATGATAGATAAAAATATTCTGAGAGACCAATTGATATTTATCATATGTATTGTCGACAGACACACAAACACACCGCACGTTCATCGTGCATTGTAGAAATTCATACTAGGAATTTAGGTTCACAACATGACATGGGAGAATGTTCGTTCGCGTACAGTCCGGACCAACTAATTCATTTCTCGAACCGAACAGAGATTTACGTGCTTGGACTGAGGAGAAAGCTATTAGCCGTAGGTAAATAAAAATCTTGTTTTCTTGCAATGTACAGAAAGCCAACAAAAAGGAAACAGAGTACGCTAAGCCTCTTGTCAACCAAACTTAAGACAAAACTTATTTTCCTTGTTTGATGAGAACAGATCTTACTTCTCCCTTCAACTACACTTTCTTGCTACATGGTACTCGAGAAGACGGACGATTACTTTCATCGTTGCCATTGCAACTGCTTCCAACCAACCAAACTACCACCTCTGCTGGTTCCATTAATTTCCTTTCCTTGCTTCTTAACCCTCACGTTCTTTTCAAGGTGTGGTCTGTAACCTACAACGCATTGTTTTAATTTGATTTTTGCATCTCCGTATCCACTGGAACCCGAAAACTTTTTACTATACGGCTGTCATCATCACAACATGAATGAATGTAAGGATCGCGGAAAGTTTTATCCGTTCTGTAAATTCCTGGCAACACACTCTTTGAGCCCACAGTTGCGTTGTGGGCTGTATATAAAGATGAAATGATTAAATGTGCTACCTAACCAGGAACAGAGTATGGGACAAAAAATGATTAGCTATTGCCGCTATTGGCTTTCATGGAGTTTCAAGAGGTTAGGTGATGGGAAAGGAGAAAAGTTGTTAGCTCTTCCTCAGAAGATCCCTTTCTCCAAGGTAACTTTCTTATTTCCTCAGTGTTATATTGATGAAGCCCCGGAAACACACCTACAGTATACTCCACTCCGGTATCGGTGAGTAATGGACAGGTAATAAAAATTGGAGAGATAAAAATCAAAGGAGGATCAATACAGAGAGTGTATATCACTCTTTACACACAAGAATTCTAAGTAAAGGATACAATAAGACCTCCTCATACAATATTTCCTAGAACTGAATCCCCGGGATTTGCCTAGGTATTTCGGCAGTGACTGATTGTAACCTATCACGCCTTGGTGATAAGGATTCTACCTGTCTTTTGTGTACACGCTGGTACAGGTTTTTGTATTTGAATCCATTCAGTGATATGTCAAGATGTGTTCAAAGGGTAACGTTACAGTCACAAGAAATTTAATTCTTGCCATGAAATTTTATGACAGAACACAAAATAAATCCTAACTTGAGTGCCAATGGGAAAACCTTGGGCAGTGTGAAGGGTTTTATTGCCTAAACACTAAAGAAACTTGGTGTATATTTGTGCCCATGCAGTGCCCCTCGGAAACCATGAACCGTGGCTACCCATTGCTTTATTTTATATTTCCAGGGGTTGTGATCCGACATACACCTATACAGCGTGGTAAAAATGCTTTGCATCTAACTATCGAACCATAAACTCTTATTTCGTTCTGTATAGATGTGTGCAATGGGTTGTTTCCCTATGTATTTCCGGAGCTTCAGTATGCAAGAAAAGAATGTCGGAACGTAGGAGTTTTGCAAGCTGTACATTTTTCAGGAGGAGAAAGCACTTTTCGCTTGCATTCCATTGATTGGCAGTCATGACTAGCCCAGACTGAATCTAAGAGAGATGGTATCCAAGGGGGAAGAAAATTGTTTCTATCCCTTTCTTAAGTTGAACCCAAGGCGAGGGAGGCAGCACGGGATTCTTCAACATTTTTTTATTATTATTTTCTATAAGATAAGCATGTAGGAGTCCTTGGGAGTAGTGATACGGATGCATAACTTCCGTTTAAGGATTCGAGTCACGAAATTGGAACTACATTTTATAATGTTTCCTTCCGGTCAAATGGAATAGATGTCCATATTGGATGAACCAAATAGATTTTACTTGGTGACAGAACCAATTTGTAAAAAGGAAGGTTTGTCTCGTCCCAAAATCCGGTCTGGTGAGGTGGGATCCCAAGAGACAGACTTTGAGTTGACACTTTGTAGGTTGCTCAAGCAAGAAAGCTGGAAATACCAATCTTATTTCCATGTCCACACTAGCCTCCATTTTGCAAGATAGAGGAATATGAAAATCAGGTTCCTTCCCAGTCTAACTCAGATCCCCAAAGATTTGACCAAATCCAACACCCCGGCGTCTGGCCTTTTAAAAGTACTTCTTAAGTATTATCAAGCTAGGAGCGATTGTAGCTCAACTCTATTGGGGCGGATAAGCTTCAATTCCCCAGTTCTATTATTTCCCTTAAATTCAGTTTCCTAAACTTCTCTGGAGATTTGACCTCCATCCTCAAATGGCCATAAGCTCCAGGGAGATAAGATGTTCACCGTGGAACATTAAGTGACTTTAGAATCCATCCGAGTTTCCTATCTATATTCTCCCCCACACATATATTAGCATTCCCTTCGACTTTTTACTATATCAATTCAAAATAGAAACGAATAGGACCACTCAGTCGAGCATAATTCATGATTTCATCCGAAATATGCAAGTCACATGAAAATCATCCGTTTAAAGATAAAGAGCATTCCATAATCTACGGAATGGATCCATTTGAAAAGACATGAACGAGAAGGAGATTGAGAGTAACATTATACGTTATGACAATTGGGATGTGGACGAATTGTCTTATGAAGGACCTACATATTCCCTGTGAGCGTAGGATAGCTTCTGTCTATGGCTAAATCTATTTGATAGAGGGAAGGGCTTACAGCTGTTTTCCATCGAGGCCAATAAAAGTCCATGAGAAGCTTGTCTTTCTAATTTTGCTCGCTCGATAAGTTCCATGGCGAGTGCTCTTTGAACTCTCTCCGGGTGTGTTGTAGGAGATTCCAAGGTTTGATTTAGTGGAATTAATGGGGTCATCAGGTGAATTACAACAGCTAGTTGAGGATCTGCTACTTCCAGAATGTTTAGCGGTGTCCCCGGGGTCGATGAAGAAGTAGAGTTATTGTTGGACCTCGACTGAACTTCCGGAAGCTGAAATTATTCAATCCAATTAAAAAATCAATCTTACAATACTTATTAGCATTTTAAAACAAATAAGGTGAGTTTGACCTAAATATTAAGTGGTATTCACATTTTATAGTATCATCGTTTGTATCATCTTTAAATTTCAATGCATCCTTGTGATGTAATTACCGCCATGTACACTTACAGCGGGTATCACATTGTATCAATAAATAAATAAATAATGCTTTCATAATGTAAGGAAGTGCAGGCGTAGTATGGTCATCACTTTTAAGGTCTCAGCTCAGGTATCATTAAAATAACTTATATTATTATTACATTCGTGATATGTCTTGTGCCTGGATTATTCTTGTCTAAACCCGGATTACGTAACGTAGATCATAATATCTCAAGATAGAGATAGGCTTTTAGATTTTACTGTGAATTTCACCACAAAGCCATGTCGGATCGAATGCCAGTAGAGCTCAATGTCGATTCAGGGTACGAAATTCCAGGGGAATGAATATACATCTTACATACTTAAGTTTTCTACGTTTTTCCTGAGAAAAATGTTAGGGAAGCAAAGGTCTTTGTAAAAGGATCGAGATTTATAGACAGTCTCACCAAAATAAACGCAAATGGAGAACATTTCCATGAATACGATGTATGGTATAACTCTTAATGTCTCAAGCAGATTTGTATCAGAGTGTGATGAATAAGAGGCTGAAGAAGAAGCACATAAATAACATTCGTGATGGTTGGTGTAAAAGGATAATAAAAATGGATTGAATATTCGAATTTTACCAACAAAGAGTTTCCACTCTGTCGTATTTTGTGCCCACCTAATAAAGTACAACAAAATTATGTTATCCTTCGAAATGGTTCAGAGATTCGTCCTAGCTCTTTCAACTTGATTTAAGGCTTTTGCTGAAGGATTTAGATGAGAAATTCGTTTTGTAAAATATTCGGAATCATGAGCATTCACTTGTACAGAGTAATTTATATGGAACGATGCGGTTTGACTTTTACAAACTGCCCTTTTCCTACCCAGTTGGGAGCAGATGGCACGATACACAAAAGAAATAAAAGAATTGTTTACGATTTGGTTTGCAATTCATATGAGACGGTGATGACGCGAACAAATTGCCTAGCTTTGCTCTGTACAACAAATACACACTCTAATATGCAATGAAATTATACCCCTTGCAAAAATTGTAGCTATGATAATCATATATTTAATTATACATTTCAATGCCTAGCCTGATTGATTATGTAAAAGTTGCTACTTTTTGACTGATTCAAACTACCCATTTCGTTGGCATTTCCTTACAAAGAATAGAAACTATAGAAATAAACTGCTACTATCAGCTCAGCTTTTGAATACCATGCCGTTCCTTGGAACCATCATTTCGGCCAGTATCATTCTATCCTAATAGGACGAGAGCACAAATAAAGACGAATGCACACTTCAAAACTCAAATAACTCAGACAGGACGATCCTAACAGTGTTGGAAAGTTCATAATTCTATAAACGGATTCTATTCATGTCCATTTCATGACCACCTTCTCATGAATACATAGAAAACGAGGAGTGAAAGCAGAAAGTTCTTTTGAGTTTCCATGTCGGCTAGGAAGGGGTGTAGTACCTACCACAAAATAAACAAAACTCCCCATTCTGTCTCACTGGAAATTTCTCGTCTAAATTCTCAACTCTAAAGTTAACCTCGTTGGCTTGGCGTTGGCAGTTGGCCTAGAATCTTAAAGAATTAAAGGCCCTCCACTATACTTCTATGAGACAGACAGGGAAGAAAGTTGGTTTGGGCCATTTCATAAAATGGCAATGTCATGTCCGAGACTCCATCGTTCCATGTTACTTCATCGATAAAACAAAAGCTATGGAAGAAATGGGCTTAGAGCTCCCCTGGACAGTAAAAACATTCTTTTTTATACAATTTCAAGTCTATGACTCTCCCAATAGATTTCTCTTCTTAATGGAATGCCGATCATATACTTTGCTTCTACTCAACATCTATCCAACTTCCGCTAGACGTGTTTATAACTCCTGCTTCACACATGTAATGGCACACAAATACACAGCCACGGTGAGAGAAATTGAGAAATCCTCTACAGAATCCGTTTCAGTGACAGTGAGGATGCATACTTATCTTGTCTTTCTTCAATCCAGTCACATCTCGTACAAATGGGAGCTTCTTCATCTTGTTTTTCTTGACGTATATTGGGAAAAACTTCACCTTTGCATTTGATAAATTGACCGGAAACTCAAAATGGGAACGCCCAACCTATAGGTCACCGTTTATGCGGAACACGACTTTTGTACAATTGAATAGAATATTATGCAGTTTAGTTTCGTCTCCATTCTTAACCTCGAAACCAATCCGACACCCTTAGGGTCTACATGGTCTACTTAGACGGGATTATAAAAAAATTCAAACCAAGTCTTCGTTTTCTTATATTTATCTTTTTGATGGACTCAATGTATTTACAGTATTTGGAGTATATATCGCAAGAGATTGATACATACTTACTATTCGAAAGTGTATTATAACCACAGACTTCCCGGAATCTGGGGAAATAAATCATCTTGCCTTGTACGTACGACGTAGTAAGGTAGAAAGAGGAAAGACGAATATAGATTTTATTACAAATCCTTAACTAACTATGGTTGTGATAGGGTCCATCTATTTCCTAATTTTACCCACGCATTGTATGCATGTGTGTCTATATTTCGGGTAATTAAGTCATGGCAGGATTGTAATTCATCCAAGAGAACATAAACAAAATTATTAATAGAATTTACCGTAAGTCCAGCCGGGAGAAAGCGATCAACACAGGCGAGTGGAATGATGAAACAATCTCTGGACAATCCCGCGACAACTTCCAGCATCCCAGGTTTCCCAGAAGGATCTTCTCCATTAGGTGTAGGGCCGTTATAGAAGGTACTTGGACTGTTGGCAGGCTGGTGCTGTTGATTTCCAACTGTACTAGCAACCCCTCCAGCTCCCCATGCGCTACCGCTAACACCCGCACCGAAACTCACCTATAAAACCAATAAGCGAATCCCAAAACTTGAGCCTTTTCTCATGGTCGAATGAAAATAAAACACACAATTTACGTAAGAGAGCAAATCTTTTAGCAAATTGGTTTCTCCTCTATTTTGCAAATAAGCTTAGCCTAATTTTTTACTTTGTATACACCTTTGATGTAAAGTCAGTATATTATGTAATATATTTTTATGTATGTATGTGACACACTAGGTTCACGGAGGTGAAATTGTCGTAATATGAGTCTCTCTCTCTAGCTCTTTCTCTGTCTAACCTCTTGGGATATGCTCATCGATCCAATTGAAGAAAGAGTACTACAGCCACAGCAAATAGTATTTTTGCAGGAGTAAGTATTTTGAGTTCTCTGTCTTAAGTAGATTTGTTACTGAAACTAGCCCGGACTAGCCCTGGTACGAGAGTGAACCGGGTCTAAGTTCTAGATGTTCACAGGATACTGACAGGAACATAGTATGGTTTGTGTTTGTCCACCGGGTTAGTCTTAAGTTATGATATGATGCCTGGCATTCCATTGAAAAAGTAATGACTCTATCATGTAAGTGTTATTCTTCCTTAGAAGTTCTACCGTGTCCCTCCCTCTCAATAAAATATGAGTTTAGAATCATGGATAGATATTAGAGATAGATCCTGGCCCGTGCTTTCTCCTTGAATTTCGATTTTTCACCAGCAATAATACTTTGCATTTTTTACTCTAACTGTCCTAGCTGGTAGTTATGTAAGCTCTTCATTCAGTTCAAGTAGGTTATAATCTTGTGACAAAAATATAAAGTAGACTATCCACCATTCACTGCAACCCGTCACGAAGGGACTTTTTTTCAAATGTGAAATGGAAAATATTCTAAGGAAGCAGAGAACTTTTCTAATTCTTCAAATCCACATGTCTTTCTGTAAAATTTGCGTGTTGGAATTCAGAATCCACTCAACGAAACTCAAGGCACTTGGACTAGCATATAAACTAAGCTAACAAACTTAACCATTTCTTCCTATACAAAATCCCGACACATCTCTCATCTTCCTTCTCTTCTATTCTCCAATTTCCTAGAGTTTCCCTCGATTCAACCAGAGGGGTAAAGTAAATTACAGTAGGAGTGCACAAGGAATAGTAAATACGAAACAAAGCTAGTCAGACTACAATTCTTTCCCATTGTGAAGCATATATCTATCAGTAAGGGACATTGTGGGAACGAGAAACGCCTTAAGATTGAAATTAATCGACGCCTGTGACAATTTTGAAAATTTCCGCAACACTTATACTTCTAGGCTGGAGCTTTGTGATCTGAGTAAAATTTTCAACCCAAATAACCGAATTAAAACTCTCCAAGACTCTCCATCTCCAGGGAACTTGGTGTGAGTGTCCACGGTTTAAATTAGATTTCAACAAGCTTTGCCATTGACTTCTCAGAATTTGTACTTAACTTTCTTATCCCATTGTTTTTCCTCATACCCTCCATAAAATACAGCTCCAAATCTATTCGAAACGAAATTTCATCAAAGTAAAGTGTTTTAAATTCATTTTCAGCCAATAGGCTCTCACGGCTCTCACCCACTCATCTCGCTATCATGCACCCGACCGAACCAAACACATTTGTGTGTGCATCTTTCCCCAGTCAAGATTCGTAGGATAGGCGGTGAAAACTCTTACAAGCATTCTCACTTTTCACCAGCAGAGTATTGATACAGAACTCGATTTACCCTAGGAGATCCTGATCCTGAGGATGAATTTAAATACTGTGTAGAGTATTCAGTGCCATATTCTCCCAAACCTTACAGTGAAGATTTCTTGTTCATCTTCATACTACAGAATATCAATTCTGACTAAACTAAAATAAACTCGGACTATCTACATCTCAAAGCAGTCTGTCGCTGTCTGTACCTGCCAATTACGGTACTACTGATTGTTATCCCAGTTCTCCACACCGCAGCTGACTCGACTTGAAACTGCAAACCCCAATCCGAATACCGTTCCATGATTTTCAATACGGCTCCGAGCCCGGATATGGTCTCTTATTTCGTTCCTCTCTCATCATTAATTCACGGCTCATTTGAAGGCAATTTATATGATACAGGAAAAGCCGGAAAAGGTCTAACAGTTTCTTCACTATAACTGCAAGGGAAGATGTCTGCCAACGAGGATGCATTCTTGGGAGTACTTAACTTTCCTTTTACCTTCGAACTGCAAAACGCACAGAGCCTAACAAACACCAAAACTGGCAACTAGGCACTATCAAAGCTTCTCTCGTGTCCTTTTAGGGCATGCAGTCATCTCATTGACTAAAAACGACTTTGTACTTAACCCAGAATTTTTTTTGGACTTCTGCTGAATGTAAACTTACAAGATGCTTTTACCACGTTTTTCTACTTTTCTCTATATCATTTACAAATAGCCTTTGGCGCACTTGAATATGTTTGAGATGTACATTAAAGATAATGAGCCTAAGGATGAGCAACGTTAGTGGGCTTCTTCATTCCCAGTAATGTTGAATGTGTATGTTAATTTTTCTCAAAACTAAGCTGGATCCTAAACTTGAACAACAAAAAAAGTGACACAATTTAGAACGATGATCATATTTTGCATTAATCTTTACCTGGAAATATTTCCGGCTTGAAAAAGAGGAATTTATATTCTATTGTTGTAAATAAAATATTTAAATTATATTTAAATCGTATCGTATTTTCGTATTTATCCCCATATAATATTTATTACTCAAAGTAGGGAATACTGAACTTTCCTATAAAGTCAGATTAAACTGAGTGTTTCATTCCGAATGGTTTTGGCAAAGTGAGTATAAGTTTTAGAAATAAGAAACCTCCACATAAACCAAATACTCTCTGAATACCAAACGTATAACCATTTCGAGTTAGTTTATAAAAATGATCCGTAAGATTCAATTCAATACACTGAGTACAAGAGTTGAGTATTTTCTAGGCTAATCTCTTTTTAATTTCTGAAACTTAGGTTGGAAACTGTTTTAAAAATGTAAATGTAATATTCGAGGTCACGAAATGAGAAAATCCTTGAACCCAAGGATTAAATTCCTCAATACACATTCTAAAGAAAACGAGCTCAAGAAGTCACCCAATATGGTTTGTAAGTTTTAACACTCTTGTACCACTTGTGAGGAGGTAAGTGCCACCACGACTATGGCTCTTGAAACTTGAGTCTTACTTTAATCATTAAAGTGGAGATATTTCCAAGAACATTTTTCCCCTTCTTTTTATATCATGTTTGAACTAAATTAGCATCCGCAGTGGCTTAGAAATTGCCCCTTTTAATATTGATTTAAAGTCTAATACGCAATTAATAATTTATTTACAACCCAATTCACGATACCTGCATTGGCCTTCGTAATTATATTTGTAATTTCTTCTGCCCAAGAGAAAGGATGCTGCATATAAATTCAGTTTTGTGACACTGAATTGTATAAAAATGTAGATTAAATGGGATAATTCTCCATACAATGTCAAGGATTGGAATATATGACTTTTTGATTTTGATCCAGACTAGTTATTTAGATATCCCAATTTCATTCACAGTAGAACAACTGGAAATTTCAAAATGTTTTAATTGACACTTGAAATTTATTGAAAGTGTCAACCCTATCGAATGTAAAGGCTCTCGGACATTGAATTGGGTCAAGTCATGTGTGATTACTGTCAACAAGAGTTTTACAATAAGACACATGGAGGCAATTCGAACAAGCGATAAGGTTTCTGAGTACTCTCTGAACAACTCGGTAGGAAAAGTGTTGGACTTTTATGAGAAGTATTAGTTATAAATAAGCTTTCTTTTTCTCAAAAGTAGTGGACGGGGTTAAGTAGTACTAAGCTAACTGTAAGGAGTAAGGACATTCAAGGGTCTTGAAAAGAAGTGAAGTGGAATTGCACATATACCTGATTTTTAGATTTCTATATAGAAGACGTTATAATATCGAGCTGGAGCAGGGCTACGAATTTTCTTTCCATTTAGTTGCCAATAGCGAGTGGTTGCTTGCAATTAGAATTGGCAGTAAAATGTTCCCTGTAAAAGAGCATTTCCCGAATGAAGTGAAGACAAGAAGATATTGGCCAATAAGAAATCGGTTTGTATTAGTGTAAGATCCGAGATAACTGGTGTGATTTTAAGAATGTAAATTTGGGTGTGTAGTCCTCATCAACAATAAGGTACATAGTTTTTTGTGCATGCAGTTTTGCATGGATCCAAGGTTCCCCCAAGCTGAGTTATTTCTTAATAGCCGTTTGAAATGGATTTAAGTGCGAAGATATTTCTAAACCAAAGAGATGAACTACATAATAAAATGCTAGTGAGTACAATTCACAATGGGAGTTTATGGGTCTTTCTGCAATGACGGAGGTATCCCACGGTAGAGTCCTTCAGAATTTTGGGAAATTTCCAACAAGCTTTTCTTCAGCTAGAAAGAGTAGTAAATGGAACTACTGAACTATCAAACTATTCCTAGTCCTACTACATGATCCCCGCACTCAAGTCGAAGTATACTGAAACTAATCCCTCCTATTTACCATTAACAACACGTTTGATGCTGGTGTGTTATGTCTGTGTCCAAACATATCATATACATAGTGCGATTAAGTCCTTTTTTTGGATCCGTGAATCTAAATTTGACTGGCTTTTCACTAAAATAACTTATTTCTCTATCGGTTCCAAAGTAAATATAAAGGGAGGAGGATAAAATAAGAACTCCATCTTCACTCATTCGTTCTCTGTGTTTCAAATGCAGAAGATGACTATTTAAAAAAAGCAGTTTAATCGCATGTAAACAACTCTCTATCACTACAAAATCAAGGTAAAAATAAGACCTGTGTATCAACAGACAACGCAATGTCCTTACTCTCTCTTATTCATTATAATCATAAAATAAATGCCATCATTTATGCGCCTTTTTGACTTGCATGTGACATGTTCAGAGATTATTAAAAACGTTCCAGTTTCAGACGCAGTCTTGTATCGAAGAAGACATTAATACGGTTTGATTCTACATGAAGACAAACGATGAATAAAATGTCTTATGTTCTCCTAATGCATTTCTAAGATTGGTCCAAGCCATGACAAGTCTAGTACTTTTCTCAGAGTTCAGTAGTAAGCTTTCATTTCAGTTTCACGCTTCATATGACTTGTGTAATAGGAGAGAAAGAGGAGGCTTTTATCTTTAAGTAGCAGTCAGCTGTCTCCTGATCTCTTAAATAAATTAAAACTCCTAGGGTGATCCGTTAGAAAACGTAAGAAGTCTATGTTTCTGAGCATAAGTGTTCGCAGAGACAGGTTCTCCGGGGAGATTTATAGTAAATGGTACACCCGATCCTATGCATAAAGGAAGGTTCATAAATACGCCTAACTATAACCACATCAAACTATAATCAGAAAAAAAACTCCACTTGTTCACTAGTTAGATAATCGTGACGTATAGTTCATACGTTTATTTTATACCTACCACTTCTCTTCGTTCTGTCAAGAGGATGAGTTCGTCTTGAGAGTTTTATGGGCTACGGTTGGAAAGACGAAGAGATGGCAAATAGAAATGGCAAATGGATGAAGAAAGGAGGTCATCATATCAAAATATCAAAGAGCATATGATACTTCGTGCTTTAGCATATGGTTCAGAGTCTTTGCAACAGTAGACTTGACAACGAGAGAAGGTTCTTAGTGTATTGATAGGGACAAAAGGATTTCTGAAGAACAAATATTGTATATTAATATTCCATTTTTACCAATCTGATGAAGTATACATATTACTTTCCCCTTCAAATACTACTACAGAATATCAAAACCGGTGACCGACTTCAATACGAAATCTCGAAATTCTATGACTTCATCTATCTTACACAGTCAAACCTACCGGCGGAATCTTTGTCAGGGATTGAGCTCATCTTCATTGCTGATTCCATTTGGTTTTGTCGTATGAATAGATTAATCAGTATGTGTATCTGCAGATGTATGTTTTTGAAAAATATTCCACTTCCTACGAAAACTAAAGTATTCAATGATTTCAATTACGAAGTGCTTAAATTTAATAACAGCATACGGGGTAGTCTGAGAAAGGTTTGATGGGGAGAAAGCACCTTCGTCTTAAGATAATCTCTTTCACACATAACTAATCCCAAGAGATACCGATACCAACTATCTGTATAGTGGTAAGATATTTCTAAACTTTTGGTTTGCCTCATAAATAACGGAAAGACTAGTTTAATCTTAACCTTAGTAGCTTAGTTCTATTAGTTATCCATGTTAGCTGTACTCTATTGATTTTGTGATACCAGGATCGATGATTTGCAAAATTTCTATCTCAATAGTCTAGTTGCTGTGAAAGGATGTAATCGTTTACAAATCTCCATTATAGATTTATCAAGCTTCATTTTAAATTAGAGTATGATTTTTATGTTTTCCACATGGATCGAGTTGAACAAGATGTTATTCATTACTTGCTTGGTAACGGTAAATTTTTGTACCGATCCTGCTTGTGGCCATAAAAGACGATTTAGTTTAGTAAAATCGGCGTAGCTTAATCGGTTATCGATTTAATTGTAATGTTCAATTTCCATGAGGTGATCTATGCTCTATGTATAGCTTAAAATATGACTTGCTAAGGAAATATACACAAACAGTATAAAGCTCCTCACAGAAAAAAGTTTAAGAGTCTAAATGAGTTGAAGTTTAGACACAAAAAATGTCCATCTGTATTGTATATTTTAGCAATATTTTGTATTGTACCTTTCTATAATATGACAGTATTATGACAGTCTGGCGGAGCTTCCCAGTCTGGAATTCTAGTCAAAATGGATTATGATTAGTACCAGATGCTTGCTACTGGATATGAATACCTACGCTTCAATTTCTCATGCGATGAAGTTGTAGATAATGATGTTTTTCGGGTCGACTTTGATCCGTAGGATAACTTCAACAAACATATTCAATAGTAAGACATACGTAAAGCATATGCCGAGGATAGTATAAAATGTGTTGTATTTGACATTTTGGCTAGAAGCAGGATGTCTTTTCTGGAAGACCCTTTCATCATAAATCTGTTAGAGCATCAATAACTCTCACATGTCCCATGTTAATACCGGCGAAGCTTGGATTTGAAATGTGATGCTAGTTATACCATGAAAATTATAAAACATTCCTGATACTGCAAAATACGTATATGGGGACTGTCTAAATATCAAGCGTCCTTTTGCAACTACAAGGATTTCAGTAATAACTAAGAGCCTAAAATTGTTACATCGTACTATTGGAGCCCTTTCTCTCGTTTTCATCTACCTACTACGAGATAGCTGTGTTCTCGCGATGGGATGAATACATGGAGATTTCAATTCTCTTCCTAGAACCCAATACTTTGGTAGGCATGACCATGAACTCTAATGAAAAGAGTTCGTTATTCAAACACTCAGAGGATCATAATGAGATTAGATCCACTCTTGCTGAGGCTCAAGTAAAATGACTTTCACCTTTGGTAAAACTAAAAACACTAAAATCCCTAGGTAGGAAGAACCTTCTTCTCAAACTTTTGTAGAGCCACTACTGTAGCAAGTCACACTGTTTTCGTTTTTGTGGTCGGTTGAACATGCGAGCGGATCACAAAAGATAATAAGTACGAAAGAAGGGATGATCCAATCAAAAATGTGCATAGAAACGAGGGATTTGTTTATGAGCTTTGAATATGACATGAGAAAATTTAACATTGGAATCGCATTGAATTAAAATGGAAAGACCAACTGACCTGTTTGTTTGAAGAGCGACCGTAAAAATCATCCTCTTGAAGGTTTGGAGGACGGCTTCCTTTCCGGTTCCGTGAGACAATGGAATCATGTGGTGTCTGGCGGATTGGAGCAGCATGGGCGAAAGGATGATTGGAATGTGATAGTGAATGTGATGAGGAATGGCCTCCATAAAAATGCGACCCCGACTGTGAGACCCCACTCTGACCGCCGGTTGCTTCTGGGTCACGCTTTCCGCCAAATATCATATGTGTCCTGTATCCTCGGTGGTCACTCTCCCCATCTTTCTCTATAGCACCACCAGTAATCTCTCCTTTATTTTTCCATTTATTAAACATCATATTCATCTTGATGCCGTTTTTCACAAAAATGACTCTACTGTCACAAGCAAAAAAAAATTAAACAGCTCTGAAGGCTATTATACGAATACACTATCGGGACTAAAGTTTATGAATAACTTTATCGAACTTTTGAATTCTGGTCTCGCTACTTATGATCATGTTTAGTAAATACGTGAGTGTGAAGCAAACGATTTTCAAATGATAATCTGGTGCAAAATGCTCTGACTGAAGTGGGATCCTAAGTTAACAAATACTAAGAAGGCACTGATTTGTTTTCACAGGTCAACTCCCAAAGATCCCACGATGACCATTATCACTGATGGTCAATTGATTTCAAATCCCCTCTGCCTGGTTTCCATAGGTTGACTATTCAAAATAGAGCTTTTGTTGTGTCTGATCTTACTATCAGGGTAAAATGTGCGACGAGTGATATGTTCTATATGTAACACAAAGGGACAAAACTAAATGTGGAATGAAACAGTGAACCACATTACGAACAGTCCTAGAGAGTATCCCACATGAAATACAAATAGCATGGCACGACAGAGACATTGGCCAACGTGAAATGACAGAGGCAAAAAGAAGGAACTGTTCCAAGATTTCTCTACGGATTTGCGAACAGAAATAGCCTGGGAAATCTTAAGATAGAAGAACTGGATTAGGCCAATACTTGTACACAATATTCTTGCTTCGATATTTATTATCATAATACAACTCGGCTCCAAATAGCCCTATAAATCATTTCTTTGAGGCACTACCTTGTGTTCTTCAACAGCACTTCTACTACTAATACTAATGCTGAGCCTGGCGACACAGCCATGGTTATCAAGACCATCTCGATTTAAAAACTGATGGATTACAAAGAAGGTTAAGAGTAGTATCTATACACAACCAGCTCAAGAAGGACATGTAATTGACAAAACAGTTAATCATAGCAGTTGTAGGGATATGCCTGTGAACAAATCGTCGTAGGCGTACCGTGAATTCGCAACACGTAAATTATAGCATAACTAGCCAAATAGTACACTTTTCATAAGTGGCTTCCATTATACCCCGGTCCAGCATTCCTTTCTTCAATCGACTCAATAAGTTCACGCAAAGACATTCGTGGTCTAATAAACATAACAATAATACGAAACCCAAGCGGTAATTTTATATTCAGCAGGAAAATATTATATTCAAATCAATCAATATCATTAAGCAAGCTCAAATTCAATCTAGCCTGGCTCTAGGCAAATGTGCACCCACCCGTGCAAACCAGGTACAATATACAGTCCAAGCAATAATCCTTAATCACCTGACCCCTTTTGGTTCTAACTAGGAAACGGTAAACTGTTTCCTTCGCCATTCTAAAATAAAATACCCGGTTCACTACTCCTCATCTGCGAGCCTAGGGTACTAAATATTATGACTAGTCTGTCGTGTAGTAAGTAGTGTGTTGACAATGCAATTAAATTCCAACTCGTAGAATACCGATGAATAAAAACAACGTAGCTATCTTTAGTTAAATAGGTAGGACGATCATCTCCTTTTTTCCCCGAGTAATGATGGTTAATTAAGATGATGATGACGACAGATCCTCCTCAAAACATCATGGAAACTTGCCAATTTCTGCGTAGGGAAAGTGCGTGAAGATGTAAATCAAGGACGGATAAATAAAACAGAAGGCCTCTCATTGCATTGTCTGCTTATCCGTCCAGAAATCTTAACCCGTAGTAAATTGAAGCATATGAGAGTGAGAGACAGGAAGGGCTGACGTGTCCCAGTAGTCCTTTATGTAGATGCGGCCTGATTTCATCTTTTGAAAGAGAAATCCGGAAGAAACCTCCTTGAAGGAAAGAAAAGGGTAATCACATGCCTAGCTTTGTACAGCTATCTAACAGGAGCGAAGTAGTAGAAGGGCTTGAAGGATAATAGATGAATTGGGAAAGGTCTCAAGAGCGACTACCTCACAAGTCACAGGAGGGTCGTAATTTTAATATTTGATCTGTGACTCGAATCCCATTCTCTATGAATATTCTGAAAGAATTTTATTCCTAAGCCCAGCCTGGTCCACATCAAAAAGTTCCCCTTGCTAATGTTCCCTCTAAGGGGATTCATAATACGTTTGGATAAGGATGCTGGAATCTAGAATCAGGGATCTAGGATTTGAGGGAGAAACTCTCCAATGAACAGGAAAAGTTTTTCTATACTTCGAGCCAGGAGATGAGGAAGCCGCGATAAAGTGGAAAATGAGGTTAGCCGAGCTCCGGTTGTCTTGAAATACATCCTTTGTTTTTTTCTCTTCATGAACATCAACACCAAAGCAAGACCAAGAGCCTGAGCTCATATTATTGCACATCTCTACTCGAACATCTCGGCCGAATTATCTCCGAGACATCATATTTCTATTTCTAGGCGGATCAGGTCGCACCAAGCAACTCTTTGGAACAATTACACTTTGTGGGTACTGCGCTGGACGTTAAGACCAACCTGTGATAATGAACGAGAGGAAGCAGCTTCAGAAGTGGAGTTTTTTAAGTATCCGTTCACCAAAGAAAGTTAAATGAGATAAGTGGTGAATATAAGAGGACCTTAAAACCTATTCATTCTCCTATTATAATCCAATATTTTTACCTATTCATCTTGTATCTGCATCAACATATTTTGAAGTGGAAGGGACATTTTTTCTCTGGCATAAGACGTAGAATAAATATAACATCGAACTCTCACGGTAAAAACTCTCCTTTTTATATTAGAGAAAGGAGGGTTTTATTGGGACGAGGGTCGTGAAATGTCAATCATAAAAAAGTAAAGAGTGGTGTTTCACTCTCGATGTCACATTGTTATGAAATCACGTCATCTACAAGATCAAATTTTTGAGGCATAACGCCAACTAGTCTCGGACAGATGATGGCCCTGACGTCTCGAAGGATCCTTTCTAAGTCAGGAAGCCATAACTAAAATTTCAAGGTGTATCATGTCCGGATAACGGTATTTATAGATGTCCCAATTTTTACTGTTTAAAAATATATGTGTATGCATGCACCTATCTGGAAAAAAGTATCGCTTAGACGTTTAGGCGGAACGTATGAAAATGAAGATGTTTCTAGTTTTGAATTTTAGCAGTATGTTCTACTCTAATTTATAACAGTAAAAAGATTGATGTCTCAAATAATTCGTGTGGAACTTTCACGTTGACATCTAATTCTTAAAATCTTTGATTCTTAAGCCCTAGTGGAATTTAATTCTAAAAAGTCAGGATGAATAATAAAAGCTGAGTGTTTTTAGTGCAGGCTATTTGCTCAACCGAGTACTGGTTTTAGTTGAAAGGATGCAAAAAGTAGAGAGAAGAGCTGAGATGTAAAATTTGAAAGAGAGACCTCACAGTCAGTCTTGATAGCAAAATCATGTTTTGTTTCGCGTCTTGTCCCTAAGGGAAGGTTTTCTTAGAATGTGAGAAGGACTTGAGGTACATAAGAGAGCTCTTATTAGAACAAATGCGAATCCGTCTCATTAGCTTTTGCACGTGGTGCTGCTCTATAGGGGCTTCACTAGATATTAAACTGAACTTAAAAGTCAGATAATATGTCGTAATAGCAACTTTTTAATGAATCCTTATCTATTCAATGGAGATGATGTAGAAACTGTAATTGCTTTTTTGGCTTTAAGTAGAGAATAAAGAAGGTATTGAAAAAGTAGTAAATAAGTTGAAATTAAGGACCTCAAGATAACGAGATTTCTTTGGAACCTACGCAGTGAACTTTCAAATTTAGTTTAGTGCTCTGATGTGAAAATGTACTCTCATTCTCTGGGTATGTACATTTTATATTTGTACATGTACAATTTACTGACAAATTTGTAAGTCGTCCTGTAAATTCAACATCCTTAGGAAAAAAGGGGAAAAAAGTCAGCTACAAGTCATTTCAGGTCTTTCCATACTATCAAATACACTCTTGCTTGTACTTAAGCCTACTTACAGACACTAGGGGTAATGGTTTATAGTATCTGAAAGGACAGGAATGTTTGAGCCCGATGTTTTTCTCATTTTTATTTAACAAGTAGTGCAAACTATTTTATAAACTTTCTCCGAACTGAGACCCAAACTCTGGGAAAAATGACCGAATTCAAATCCAAAAAATTCAATCAGTAGAGAGAATCCTTCAGAATCCTAGTGGTGAGCATTTCTCTTTTGGGTTTTCTAAGGGGGTCAGGCATAATAAGAGTTATTCCTTTCTATAAAAAGATTAGGATAGGTTCGATGAAATATTTCGTTTTGGAGTAAATTTTTTTCAAAAGTCTTTAGAAATTGGCCTCGAAAACTGAAGGACATCTACTTTTAGGCAGGTGTCTATAGCGTACAAATCGTGAAAAATACCATCAATTCACCAGTTCAAATTTCACATTTCATATATAACAAATAATTCGGGGGACTTGGGAATGATAATGCCACGGTTCAAAGAAATCTAATAAAATTCCTAATATTATTGTTTGGCCTGTCTTGGTAAAAATCGTCCAAGAATCGAAACTTTAAAATTTGATATTGTAACTCGAGTCGTAAGTAATAATCTTAAATTCATAAAAAGCGTACTCTACAGTTTGAATAGATTATATTCTGTTCCATATTTTTTATCGTCCTTAGGGTATTGCAACATTTGCTTGTTTGGGCAAAGTTTAGCTTTTTTTGGCTTGAAATTAAACTGCTACTACCAAGGTACTCCACTGAGCTGTTTTTAAAGAAATTCTCTTGATAATCGTATTCATCATAGATGCTGTTGTGTACTTACATACGGACATCTGAATAAGATGCTCAAGCATAGAGAATTGCAGAAAACAAGTAAACCCGATTTAGTTACACACAAGCATCGTTTGATAAGTATCGTTGGAGCTTTAAAAACAAATCCCTTCGGAACCCTGTACCGGTAAAGTACATAAAAAACCTTGAGACTACGCAGTCAGCCTTATAAAGAAAGTTACATCTTAGAAGAGCTATCAAATTTGGTACCTCGACCCTAGTGAGGAATAAAAATACGCTCCTAAAGCCCCAGTTGTAAGATTTACGTATGAACTTTCAATGCTAACTAATTTTCTTGAATTTACTGTCCGTGATGAAACTCATTAGACTTTTTATAAGATCTACCCTACACAGTAGTCACACTCAAGGGAAACGGAGGATAAAAATTTGAAGAGTTAAATTTAAAATGTACATTTTTAAGGATGCTGAGAGAGTTTATATAATAGTATGGAATAACTAAGCAAGTGCATGAGAGTCTATGAGTTCTACGATTCCGTCAAAGTTTAGAGAACATGGCGTAGGAAAAGAAATTCGATTATCTGTAATGCACTTTGCTCCCAAATAAAACATGAGCTAGGGTCTATCTAAACCAAATTTGATCATATTTAACTGTATTATCTAAATCCAATCCAATAGCAATATACCCAATTCCGCACTAGTCGTCCTCACAATTGCAACGATAATGTAAGCCTGAGTAGTGAGATTTAATGAGGGAGAGAAAGGCAAAGGGCGTCCACTCCAGCTCAAAGCTAATAAAATTCTCAACCAGTTTTATAACCAGCATTACAATATACATGAAGTAGTCTCATCTCAACGAGTAGTACCTTCATTTAGCAATAATAGATTGATCCTTTACAGAAATATTATTCTACTTCATCTCGTAGAGTAAAAATACTCTGGGCTTAATCTTAATAGCACCACTGATCTTTATTATTTCTCAAAAGAAGCACTTCAAAATCACATAATGTTTTGGGTTCTCATTCCTTTTGAATTCTTTCTCATCTTAAATTCTTGGTTGGATGTTTTGAGGTTTTTCGCATAGTGAAACTTAGAAAAGGATTTTTTGATGGATCTATCTTATTGAATTTTTCTTTACTTGAGACTAGACATGAGAATAAAACTGACTTTACCTAATCCCTTGTTTTGTGACGCATTTCCTCAATGGTTATTGGTAAGCTTATCCTGATAAAACCATCGTATTCGAAAGAGGAAACCTGTCTAAAATGAAGATATTTACGATGGCTAGCAAACCCTATACTCTGTCTTGATGAAGCTGGTGCTCTTCTGGTTGTTTTCTTTCACAATGGGAAGAGATTACGGAGTTGGGTTACATCATCACATTTTATCTATAGGTATTATAGACTCTGATCATAGTCTAATGTTTGACTTGTTCTTCTGTAATCATGGTTGTAAAATACAACGTGCTAAATTACATTATGGTAAATGGCTTGTTATCTACCACCAGAGTATTAACTTGTAGTGGGCTTTTGAAACTAACCAGAACCACTGGTTGGCTGGTTAACCATTCGCTTCGAGTTTCCTATTACAAATATAAAGCCCACCATGGGAATTTCGTGGGGCAATGTTCCGACTGGAGTAATAACAGTAAGCCTAGTCTTTAAAGTACCTTTGGGTGTACGTGAGAGTTGTGAGAGGATGGGGAAACAAGGATAAAAAACACGAATTTTCGAATACCTGTGCCATCTGGACTCTTGAAGAATGACAAGTGGAAGAGATGAGAAAAATAGAACATTTCTAACTAATTTACCCGGGGGAGATAATTAATTGCTCTTAGCTATCTATCGGATCGTTTAGTATCTTTAAATAGAGTCTGTCACTAATAGAATTTTATATTGGAACGTTACAAGTAGTTTCAAAAGCCAAAAGAATTCTAAAACAGCTTGATTATCCTGGTGCAATTATTTTCGAGTAGTCCTTAAAACTTTTGCAAATTACAGATTACCACCCAAATTGACGTCTGATTAGATCCTCTGATCTCTGCTTTTTCTTGATAGAGATCCCTAATTTGGCAATAATTTCTCCGTCATATAACTGAAGCTCTGCATCGTACCTTTAGCTTTGATACAGCACATAAATAACTCGATTTTTTCAGCTAGACACTTGAAAATAACTTCTATCTCTTGGCTGACTATAAGTCCAAGAACTGGGATAACTTTATTATCTAATCCGTCTGCACTTAATTCGGTTGGCTCTATATTAGACCATTGCCCCGAATGGGAAGGATTTTGATTACTCCATAACTTCTAGAGTAGCAGGTAGTATACTAAATTGTGTTTCAGTAATAGCTAGAAGCTCTATCAGCCTGACAAGCTGAAAATGAGTCATTAGGGTCACTTGAGATGATTTAGTTACAGGATTTTTTATTATGTTTCTTTCGCTCCACCGTCTCCACCATAATTATGCATGACTAATTCGATTTTCAAGCAGAGGCATAAACTCTGGTAAACCTGTATGTGCTCACTACAAATTACAATTCTCCTACGGAGTGGAGTTAAGTAGACGGGGAAATATTCCTGAGAGCCTTAGATCATGTGAATCAGATTGTATTGTGATATTAAGACTGAAACTAACTCATTTCCAGGCATGAATCACAGTGTAATTTGTGTAATCTTCCGCTCAATTTAATGTCAATTAGACAGCATGCTAATAATACAGACATTTCTGTTAATTTTACTACCCATGATGTTTTACTACTTCATTGAATTTCTCATTAGAAAATATTTTCAGGTTCATATACATAGAATTGAAATAATTCGCTCCAATCCTAATGAGTACGAATAGGTTCCTCTGAAATATGAGTCCTTGTATTGTCCTTACAGTTTCATTTCCATATCTGGCTGAATATTATTTTCAGGTGGCTCAGGATTAGATATTTTAAGACTAACATATTCAACATTGATAACAATAACCCTTCTATAGGCATTTATGATGCATAATCAATCCTAAAATCGCTGCTTGGATACTTATTACTCAAGGTTGTCGAGATTGGCTTAAGTTTCCTTTTATTTCTAGAAAATTGTTCTTCGCATATGTTTCTGAAGGGGTTACGACAATTTCGAGCATTTCTAACGTTAGCATTATCAAGCAAGACAGACATTAGAATTTCGGGGAAGAAAGAATAAAGATGTTTTGCAAGTTCAAGGGAAATGCTTTTACTCGAAATGCGAATTTCCAACCATGAAACTCCCACCATGTCAACGATTTTGAGCTTTCAGTAAAGTGAGGCAAAACGCTACAAGGTTGAAAACATAGGAAATCATTGAACAGAATTAAAATGGCAGGGCACTATCAATTTTCTACACCACGATAATTTCGACACTGAGATGGTTGGTGGGAAATGTATTAAATCATAAGATGGACGGAATACCATAAAGTTTCATTAAAATATAGCAAGTTAGCAATTGAAGCAAATTTAGCGGATAAATAGAAAGAAATCGTTGAATATATTAAATGTGAAAGTAGTAACAGTATTTTCGGACCTGACTTTCCCATTGAAGGAGTCTTAAGTTAAACAGCTATGTATGTATATTCACACACGGTAGTTCTTGGTTTGAATCACTGACTGATGTCTTCTATAACCACTAACACCTTACAAAACAAGAGGCAAGGTAGGTGTGACAGCAACATTCCACATCAATATAACCACAGACGAAGGGGAAAGCACGGTGGTGGTCCAAAACAAATATTTGCTGGAATAAAATGTTAAATGTAAATACAAACAGACAAAGCGCAGTCATGATATCGTTAAAACTTCATTTGAATTGTAAAATGTACATGTTGGGTAAAAAAAAGTAGTTTTTGAATAAAACTAATGAGAAAACATATTTCAATTACACAGGCAAAATACTCACAATTAACCTATTCACTCACAAATAAATAAAGAAAATTTATTGCTATTTTCATAAAACTCTGAATATTTTAATTCATTCCAAAGATATGTTTCGTATTTAAAAATAAAATAAAAGCTTGCGTTACCAAATGTCTAACCTAACCCATTTTTCACTTTAAAACATGAAAAAATCCAATTAGTTAAAAAAAAGAAAAAAAAGTTTTTAAACACTGAAAGGCCCGAAAGGCTATCCATCCTGTTATTTTCTTAAACAAGTAAACATGATTCAAACTTTCTGTAAACAAACGAGTCATAAAGGAGGGAACTGAGGGAAGGAATACTTTGAAAGGCAAGATTCCTATGGATGGAATTTCTGTCCATCCATCATACCTGCGATCGCTGTCAACTGTCACTAAGAAAGCCAAAAACCTAGCCACGAATTACGAGGAAGATGACACCCCCGTTTTGATTCTAGTATTACTGCCGGAAAAGCAACTTTGTGTGACGAGAAAATAGTGAATAACGAGATGTAAACTCGCATTAGTTTCTACATTCCTTGACGCAGTAGACAACATGATCCTCAAATGGTAATAAATAAACGTTGGAAATCCTTCACATTCTATTGTATTATGCAAACTGATAATAAAGATAATTAATTGTCCTCAAGCTTACCACGAGAACGTTGAATCCTCATTTTTGTTCGAATATTAATTTATGAGAGGAATCCTTTGTGGATGCGAGGGTTGCTGAACGCGGTGAGATTTCTGGGCTCCAAGAACACGCACGTGATATGAATAGTTGTGGAATATTATAAAAAGAAGAGGACTGATGATGATTATGATGATGCCCCACAAAGATATGTATTGAGGTGAAGAACGAGAGGGTGTAACTTAATCCATAGGCTGTTGCTTTCTGCTTTCGCGTGGTTAATGGGTTAATAGGTCGCCTAACCAAAGTAAATCGCTACTCTGAAGAGTAAAAAGGATCTAAGAATGGGAAAAGAAGGGAATATCAAGCCATGACTTTCTTTGGCCTGGTATTGCTTGTAACTGGCATTTGAACTGGGGACGAGAGCCAAGTGAATTTTTTTACTGGGATTCGCTCCGTTGTATACGAACTTGAGTATCTGGCTAGCTGGGTTGGTTTCTTATTCGCTCTAGGGTGGTTCGTTGGTCTTGTTGGTGGCTCGAGAAAGCTAGTTACATCGAACAGCAGCCCAGCGTATCTCTTCTGTGTATGAAATAATCATGAGAAAGGAGAGGAGAGAGAGAGAGACTCGGAAAGGGAAAAGGAAGTGTTGCCCTGGCCCTTATATTTTATATAAGAGATTCCAAAGAATCTGTAGATTTGGGGCGCAAATGCCCCTTTCCATAGATGCAGAACATGCGCCTATTCTCGCAATTGATCAGGCTTCTGTCTCCCTCGAACTTAGCTTTACTTTGTTACCTCACAGACTTGTAAGGAACAGGTTCCTTACGATCCGTGGGTCTGAATCTCGAGTTTATTCCACAATAGCCTGATTATTACCTCTTTTTATACTTTTCAGTCTTGAACTTTTCGCAAATAAGCGTCCTCCACACTTCAAAAAACACTCTTGAGCAAAGCTGGTAGTCTTATTGTCGCAGGAGAAACCCATCTGTCCACCACACTAATCCAAATGTCATGAGCTGGACTTGTAGTGGAGAGAGGATATATATGTATTTCCTAGTTGTTAGGATTTGACTTGACCCAATCATTCTTGTACTCCATCTTCCTCTTTGACGACTTTCTTATGTCCTAGATTGAGAAAAGTTACAAAGCATTGGGTTCGTGGCAAGTGACAGTAGACTATATATGTGGTGCGGTTGATTGAGCTTTTAAAGTCTTGGTTCCCTAATAACTTTTTTCTTCTAACAATTGCCTCTAGTCCAACTTACCCTAGTCCTGTTGTAAGAAATGACTTGTTGGATGTTTATTCGTACATCCTGAACTGGACATTTCTTGACGTTCTGGCCCATTGTGTGCGATTCATACATAATCTATGTATGCAACAGGAATGTATATAATTCACCAAGTGGTACCCCAACTTATGCTGTCGAGGGCCTTTATCAGACTCCAAATAAATACAGTTGACCGTGTTCGAGATGCGATCTTGCAATAGATTATCTAATTTACACAAGCACATAGGAGTAGATTACGCTTTCAGCCATCAAGTCCCTATAGTAATTGAATACTACCCCTCAAAGTCTCTGTAGATTTGTTGGCTCTGTGAGAATGTAACACGGCAATTTAAAAAGGTTATTATTGTCAAGAGTCGGGCATAAAAGGTAGGGGTTTCATGTTTAATCCTCCTGGGACGCCTGGGAGCCGGTTGGTGTTGATACTAAATTATTGACGTTATTTTCCTTGCTTTTCCTACTATTTACTAAACTTAATAATGATGCTTTTGGAAGCAAATACTCATTAGTCAACAAAGCCCAACGCCAAGCCAAACTTACAAAGACCCTGAAAATGCTAAATATAAATATACCTGTACATAAATATTTTTTCGACCTTCAGTTCCGCGAGTACTCAAGTTGAATTAAGTTACAAAGCCAAATTACATGAGAATGTGGGACTAGATTTCTTTTGAGCTCAGTGAGAAATACTGGCAAGGTTGGCCAAGTCTTGTCTGGAAAGTTATGTTTTACATTACAAACTGAATTCTTTATGAGAACAAGTAGTGGAAAATATTATTAGAGTAATTACCGTAGAAGAATTTCGACAATTAGAAATTCTCATTCATTGCTAGACCTCAGCAGTCTCACTCCCAACTCATTTTGGCTTCCGCTTCGCCAATTTCTGGCATAGACGAAGTCCAAGAGTCCACACTAATGAGCCTGTACACAAAATACCGTGCATACCTGCGTGCAAAGTAATCCTATCCTGCTTCAGGGTTCGCCAATTATCAAAGGACACATTTGTTGGCCATAATCAGTTTATTAGAGAAGTCAGACCAGGACTCTCCGCCTTAATATTGCCGGATGATGAAAAGTAATTTCATAGAGACTTAGCACGTAGTACTCGTATATCCCAAAGCCATATCCTGTCTAAGATTGCTTTCTAAGTAATAAGAGAACTCTCATAAATCTTCAGTCTTGTTCATTGGGTCATCAAGCCTTCCATCGTATATACATACACACGGATCCTGTCTCCTTAGAAAACATGGGGAAAGAAAGCCATATATTCCTTATACCTCCGGAGGTTGATAATATATTGGAAAAGAGACAAGATCCCAAATCCCGAAAACAAGATTACCTGTCGTCCTGTTGGATTCTGGATTTATCTATCTTTAGGGTATCTTCATTGTGTATGTGTTGAGCTTTAGTTGTACGACCTATATTTTATATACTTTATGAATACAGACATACTTTTAGATGAACACATATAGGTTTATAGTAGTAGGTGCTACTGGACTGCTGACCGTAAACCATTGATGCCCTTACTCCGAAAACTATTACTACTGAAACCGAACCCCACTGGATCAATATCAATCTACTTCATTGTTCAGGGTCCCCACAGTTCTTTGCATAAGCAGTTCATTGTCATGTATATAATACTCTTTTTTGCAAATGGATTAGAAGCCTCGTATACTGGCTGTATCTTTCGCCGACTCTTTACCATGTAGACAGTAGTCTAACTATCATTTCAATGCATTTCAGTTGACTTTTGAAGACTTTGTGTTGATAGATTCGAGATGGCCTTCAAGCTTTTACAAGGAAGTCCAAATTCAACCAACTGATCAATCATTCGACTGCCAGAGAACGTGTGTGTCCCACATCTTTCGCCCCTATGGCACATTTGTATGCAATCATGAAATCAGTGCCGTTTAATACCTTTTAGTCACGCAGTGCTTCGTTGGAGAAAGCTCTCCAAGGTCTCGTAACTCTTGCAATCAATGGAGAATGGGAAGTTCCTCTGATTTTTTAACGTTGACTCTGCCTGTTGTAATACTATTTTCTCCCTGATTAACCTAATGCTTTTTGGTAATGAAGATTAATTCAATAAATTCCATCTTGTGGAATGAAATCCGCAGCTCTGCTCCCACGTTTAATTTTCCGGACTTATTGATTATGAATATAAATTATGATGGAGTTGCTTGTGAAAGCCGATTTTACCGGTTGATAAAACTTGTGCCATTTGATACCATTTTTAATAGTAATAGTTAGTTTAGGGATATTGACCGTACACCAAGTTTCATGCAATGTTACCAAATTTCAGCGTTTTATACTTGGCCTGTCCTTATTTCATTGAAAATATTCTAACTCTACTTGCGAATTTTGTTTACCTTCTCACTATAAAAGGGACCTTATCTGGCATTTGGTTTGGGTAGTAAAATCTAAAATGTATACTGTTTTTGAGGATTTTACAAACGACAGATATCTAAATAATTGGTTAAATGATGCAGAACATGGATCTCGTTCACATTCAGGTTTTGGCAATTCTGTATAATCCTATACTTTCTCCTGAAATGCAACTTGACACAAATTTACTTCAATGAACAGAGCAAGTAAAGTCTGCAATTTGATAGTGAATAGGAAAGTGTCAGCCGTAAATTTTAATAAGACGAGACACGTAGAACGCCACTTCTTTTCGGAAATAAGAATGAGTTTTACAATGCCGAGGGTCGAGCCTCAAGATAAACAGACAAAGGTTATTCTTTTGTTCAACTGGAATGGCCTTATTTTAGCAGCATTTTCTGTTTTTGTATCAGGAATTCTGGAAAAATCTCTTTATCAACACTGTTCCTTGGGTTCATACGCTGAATGTCAATATGGAGAGTTATTTTATCTCTAAATAGGTTTGGTCTTCTACAATTCAGAGACATTTACACTTGAAGAAGTTTTGAAATTTTTAGAACATTCTACTCTTCCACTTGAGTGGAATATGTAGCAGTGGATTCCAGATAGATGAAGTATATTCGAATCATGCAATGGAAGAGAAATAAAATAATTTCTCATGGAGATCCGTACAATGAAGGCTCATATTAACCTCATTTTCTAGAATATGTTTCACGCAGCCATGTGCTATATATGCCTTGACTCGACGAGCATTTCACAAACTCGTATGTATCGAACAAGGCAAGGAGCGCATTTTATTCTTAAAAATTCATGCACGAAAGTACATCCACTTAATATGTACACGTTCAAGCTTCCGACGTGAACAAATTTTGGTGTAGGTAAAGTAAATTAAAAATACTAAAGTATATGAAAAATTCACAGGTTCTCCGACCGAGGTAAATTCTAGTTTTATGAGTTGGTTGTACAGGGAAAGCTCTGTCTGAAATCATTTTATGTAGCAACAGAACTTTTTAAGTATTCATATTCAGCCTGCATGAATTATTTCATAATTCGATTGCTTTTTTTAAAATACGACTCAGATCCAGTTATAACGCGTCTTACTTTTTCACAAACTATGTCCAACTCCAACAACAACTTTGGCTTTCGCTATTTAGTTTTTGAGTTTATGAACACCAGTATTTTAATCTAACTCGTATTTAAATTTTTAATCTTTTTGGATAGGACAGAAGCTAAATGATGGTTTTCCCCCTGCAAAGTTGGGCCAGAAGTCATGTAGATACTTGTCCCCGTCAAAATAGGGTTTACTGTATTTAGAATTAAGTGCACAAGACTTTTGCACACATTTAAGTGTCACAGTATTAGGATCAACGAGTTGGTAACGACAGACAGACTCGGTTGTTTCGAATTAGTTTAATACTAAAAATATGTACTACATGCGCTTTTTCTAGACTAGTCACTAGTATGAATAAATTTTGCTTACGTAACGTATTCACCTATTTAAACGGAATGCACGAATGTTAAGACGTGAATAAATACGGGATACTTTTTTGGACCGAAATCTTCGAACGGGTGTGAGGATAATTTGGTAGCCGAAAGCGGCATAAAGAACATCTGCCTTCCGTATTATACACCTGTCTGTTTCGCTAAAAATTCTTTGTCTTTTTCATCCTGGAAACTTACCAAGAAACTTAACTTGACTTTCTCTCAACAAATTTAATGCATCCTATGCGAAGTAATGCTTATATTGAGCCAGAAGTTTAAGGACCAACACGTGTTTAATTTAGTTAAATCCTTAATCAATAGGAAATTCATAAGATTCATGAGATTATTTATTTTAATTTTATGACTAGTAATTAGTACATTGATCCTTTATCTTCCTCATACAGGAAATATATTGTAATTTGTCCTAAAGGGGTTGGAACTACTTCAGTGTGCTTGATAAGGTATCTTGCAGCGAGCCCATAGGCCAGGCAGGGCAAACCTAAATAGAACAATATTTAACTGACTTTACTTACTTACGAACCCAATGAAACATCAACAATTTCATGACAATTCATTTACTGGTGCTTAAAGTTTTGATTACCTAGATTCATCACTTTAATGATCCGGAAGAAAGTGTCTTCTATAGTCAAGTTTTCGAAAGGTCGTTTGGTGCAATGGTATTTTATGTAAGGGTAGCATCCGGTTCTTAAAATATGGTAGTTTTCATCTTTCTGTATCGTCCAGTTGAAATGAGATCGACCTCTCTGGTCATTAACAATATCTGCATATTTAATAAAGTACGAGGTCCAAGGTGGAAACTTGCTGTGAGTTAAGTGGCAGGTCAAAACCTATGAAAAAATCCAAAATTCCGTGAAGAGGAGATTCATTATATGATTTATTTAAACTGAACTGAAACGGATTTTTAAATTACATTTCATGATTGACTTTCAGCCTTATTAATTGTCAAAGGTTTATTTACTTAATTCATGGAATATACTGCATGATTGATTACCTATTTCATTCTAAGAAATACACTTGTAGTCTACCTACAGACAAATATGTACTATTTTTCAAAACAAATATCAGTTGCATGGAAGATGATATAAAATCATACATTTAGGAAACGAAGACTAATCCATAATCAGAGCAATCTTAACATTTTAAAATTCTTAATCTTGGCTTTAGTTTATTTCTTCCGAATTTTTAAATCCCATAAAATCTAAACTTTATACCACAACAAAGCGTAAAAAGGGTTTAACAAGATGAGAATTTATAAGTACCTCAGAGGCAAAAGGTTTCCGCTGTTTCTGTTCATCCTTGACCCCTGGGGAAAAGAACGTCTTGCTCCGTGAGATTGTCCATCCTGAACTTCCTATTTCATTTCTGCTCTTTAACTTGAGTGCTAAATAGAGCCGATTAATCATTAAAAAGTTTTATTTATTTTTTAACAAAAGTCATGATTTCGCGCAAAAACTCTGCGTTGATTAGTGCATTATATGCTGTCCCAGTGTCCCATTACATTTTCAAACCCTGAATGGATAAGGATTTTGCAATGGTGATGAGTATGCAGGCTCTGTTATCATAAGACGGGCTATTGAGGAAATGAAGAAGTGAAAGGCTGCCTTTTCAAGACATCGAGGTTATAATTACGCTTAGAGATGCAAGTAACGGCAATGAATTACATGGTACTTAAGGGTTTTCTTGATTTTTGACGAACTTTTTGACATTTAAGCCATACAAATATATTTAACTGTTCTTAAACACCATCTCATACAGGAAGTGTAGTCTCAAATGTCAATTGGTTAAAATGTTTAGAATTAATTTATAAAAGCAGGAAAGTTTTATTTTAACCAAAATATATTCTACGAGTAGATTTATAAATATAAAAGATTTTATGATTCTTGTCAATTAAAACCGTTATGTCACTAGAGCTCGTCCTTCCATTCCCATATTTTAACATTTCCATCATCACCAATTGAGGCCAATACTCGGTCGAATTTGGGATTCCATTTCACGTTGTTGATGTCAGAATTGTGTCCTTTGATTGTCAAGAGGAGTTCAAAATTATTTTTCTCCAGTTCATTCCCACTCAGCGTTTCTTTGAAGATACGAATATTATCATCCCCACAAGCTGTCGCAATAAGGCCGTTCTTCTTATTCCACGAAATATCATAGATAGCTCGAGTATGGTATCCTGCAAGGGTACACACACAGTTCCACTTGTTTTCAGAGTCTTTTTGCCAAATTTTGACCGTCTTATCATCAGAACAGGATGCCAGTCGATTTCCAGTACAATCGAAATCAATAGCCCAAACCGTAGATTGGTGGCCAGTAAGTGTTACAGTGCTTGTCCAGTCTCCATCATCAATGTCATTAATATACATCTTGATTGTATCGTCATAGCTGGCTGACGCTAAAATATCCTCGTATGGATGCCAAACGACTCTCTTAACATCTTGTGTGTGGATTGTCATAACACCAGCACATTCGACATCGATGTCCCCTTCGGTAAGCATCGTCCTGAAAATTGTGGATAAAAAATAGAAAATTAAGTACAAATACTCAATTTATTTCAGTTCAATTTACTTATAAAGTAAACGAGGATTTTACCATATCATAACATTTTTATCCCGGCCGCTACTTGCAAAATATTTACCAGAAGGTGACCAAGCCACACTTTTGACCTCATTTTCATGTCCCTCAACAACAGAGACACATTCAAAAGAACCTTTCGCCTTAACTTCCCACAATGTAACTTGGGCATCAAAACTGGCTAAAAGGACATACTTCCCACAAGGTGACCAGGCTATGTCCCGAATGCTTCTTTGATGATTTTCTGCACCGAATTTTGATGAAAACGTCCATGTTTCAGTCCCTAGGTCTGCAGTAGCTGAAGTGGAGACATCTTTATCTCCGGATTTAGAAATTTCTCCAGCTAAGCGATTCAAGGACCAAACAATAGCAGTTTTGTCCTCCCCCGATGAAGCAATCTTATCTCCTGTCGGATTCCAAGCAACTGACCAGCCCTTTCCTCGATGAGCTTCAATTGTCTGTGTTAGGACTAGCATCTTTCCAATTAAGTCAAATCTAAAAAAAAAATTATAATATTAGTTACACCTTCAAATCACAAGTAATTCTTAGCAATAAAAATGATTGATCTCGTCAAGTCTAAATTATTTACCTTTTTCGTCTTCTTCTCCTTTAATGTTAAGAAGACTGCTCAGCCACCAGCACCTTTGGAAAAATTTAATTCTCTTCAAACTTCTGAACTGAAGAGCAAGATTATCTGACTTTATGCTTTGTAAGTCGAGCTGATAAATCAGAACTTCTTCACGTTTTTTGTTTATGACTTGAATACCATTACCGCACCGGAGTCAAGTTGCAAAAACTTGCAGACTTTAATCTCTGTGTCAATCTTTAAACTATTCATGGAGATCCAACTCTAGTAAGTTTGTAGAGAGCGGGGCTGGATTCACCCTCATGTGCTTCATTCTAACTTTTGGAGACTTGAGAGGCACCTTCCAACGCTATATGGATGGTAGTTGGGAACAGCTCTCCAAAGCCAGCTCCAGAGTGCTCTCAACTATCTGTACATATGCATTTGGTCATGTAGGAAATCTTTGTCTCCAAGAACCGCTCCAATTGTCATTTCTCAGTAGTACTGCAAACTCTACAGTTAAGAAACGGTGAGACGATGTTGAAGGGGAAAATTTAGAATGAAAAACGCTGATGTGTTTAGCTACGAGAGAATATGATGTGAAAAGATAGCAATTGTTTTCAGTTTACAGACCAGAGAAATGCTAAAAATAAACTAAAATATGTAATGTAATTACATGAATTTGCGTGTGTAAATAAGTTGAAATCCAAAGCTCTATCATAGGATATTATTTTCTACAGCTAAGTTTGGGTGATGGAGCAGGGATGAATGCGGCTGGTTTTAGAGACAATGAACAGTAATTGAGATGTTGAACGGGGTGTGAGATATGGGTTGACAATCCCATTGTCTGTCATCATTATACCCTGCTTTCCATTAGTGTAGATTCTATAAGATTCTAAGGGATTCAGGCGTGTAGCAAGTAGTTCACTATCAACTCTGTATAATGGGAATTTGTGCAACATAGTATGTTCGGATTTGGTAGAGTTGAGGGCTTAGATGACGGGGAAACGGTACACATGGGACCAATTCAAAAATCTAACACTAGTGCTTTCGGGCAATATGAGTATCGTATCGTTGATCGAGGCTTGGTGAATGGAGGTTATAACAACGCTCATTACCATCAAGCTCTGTCTATATTTATACAAGTTTTTTGTGTTGATGAATCCTTATGACAGAAGATGAAGATGCCAACTACCAAAGACCACTCTAGCATCCTAGATGACGATCCATGATCCGGGTGACTTGAGGGTGGTTGGCTAGGCAGTTTTATCAGTTTTCGGGAGCTGTTAAAGTCTTAATAGTAGTAATGCCGTGTGCTGGGCCGCTGAGGAGAGACAAATGTTGAATGTGATGAGTCGCTGGTGGAGAAACTTTGGATTGTATGAAAGAACTTTTCCCCAGAAGTCATGACTTTCCTTTGATTTCCAAGATTGGCACTTGGCATGTATCAGGTTGAACTCATCACTGGAGATTCAAGGAGGGAGGAAAATGTTGTCTCTCCAGAAGTCCAGTACCGCTAGCAGCTATAGTGCACCATGAAATCCATTACTAGTACTCATGTTTTGTAACTGTAGTTTAGTGAAACATATGGCTTGGAAATGGCAGACTACAAGAAACCCGACTGCTTTCCTCCTATTTCTAACAAACTCTATTAGACGCACATATTCCCCCTTTTCGTCTTCTTAAGTACTAATAGTAATAGCTGTAATAATACTAACTTTTGGCCCATGGACTAACTTCAACTTATTATTAGTAACGTACGTGGACTGAGCAGTTCAAGGAGCCTTCATTTAATCTCTTACTCGAGCACGGCTTATATCGTTCTCCAAATCATTCAAGCTAGTCACATATCTGTCAAGGTGCAATTTCGTTTTGCATCCAGCGTAACATTGTAACTAGTGTGAGAGGATTATAAAACGGACATAGGAATCAAAAACCAAAAAGAAAGTTGGATGAATAGAGTGTTCAACGATAAAAGATTTGCATTTTTTGCACTCGGTAGTAGGTGGTTTATGTCTCCTCTCAAAATATTTCATGAACAAAATTTCATAACAGGAAGGTCATGCCAAAATCGGAAATTGTCTGCTGAAATACCACGTTTGTGGCAAAAGTTTTATGCAAGCAATGATTTCAATTTGAAACTGCCAGTCGATGAATGAGATTATTTTTACGAGGACCTCATTGCATTGTCGGTCAACAGCTATTCCGAATTCCGAGCTCAAATATCACTAAGATTCTAGGATTTCCAGTTCAGATTATCTACAGATTAGCTCCAGCTGCTCATGTAGCTTACTTTGAATATAGTTTATTGCAAGGCTTTAGCTATTATGGAATAAAACGAAGAATTTAATGGTATTTGAACAGCTGTGTGTGAAAGGAGCTGAGTCAGCTGAGAAATCCACATCTCTCTAAATACATAAGACAGTACATCCTAAATATATTCTCACATACCACAGTTGACGTGTGTGTTATATATCCCGGTTTTATATCCAGCCGTTAGAAATCTCTATCCATGACGTTGGAAGAACTAACCTAGCCAAGTAATTTGGCAGAGGGAATAGAGGTTATCACGAGAATTTTTGTTTTCCTTTCAAGTCCCCATAATAACTGAAAGCTATTACGATAATGTCAGAATTGATTAGTTGTCCCAGTAAGCGAAAAAAGTTAAGTTAAGTACGATCTCAAGGTCTCAATTCTTCAGGTGATGAGATACAGAGATAGGATACATGTGGTCTGGCATTGGCATTCTCATTCCTCAAGGCAAAATGTCGTATCAATGTTGAGGTTGTTCCACTCCTCGGCTGTGAACTAAAGTTTTATTCACACTGGAGTTCTTGGATTCACAAGACAGTAGAATTTGAGAGCCTGTAATGCCTGTAACTTGACTTAACTTAACAACTTTGGGGAAAGACATGAGAGATTTCATGATACCCTCAGGATCCTACAGTCAAGAACTACATATAATAGAACAAGTATACGAGAAAAGGGTTTGATTTGGGTAATATAATGGAGAGAGAACCTGATGGTAGTAAATTCAGACCTCCTGAACACCAAGAAAGAGTACATTTCGTACGAAGGGGAAAAAGTTTGCTTCAATCCTAAAACCATAGACGGGAAATCTGGTTTTATTGTGAAAAGCTTCAAAAGCTATAGCACTATACTACCTTCATAGAACCCTGTGTCACTTCATACACAAATATATATGTACATAGATTGGAAGAACATCTACTTGTAACATATAGGAGCCCGAAGAATGTTTCCGACTTTCTAAAAGTTCTGTACTAGTAGTTGGAACTTAGTAGCTGGCCCTGGTAAAGTGACGGTTGTCAGTTAGATCGGGGTGGACCTGGGAGTTCCAATTCATCCCGAAGTATTTTGGTCAAGAGTTGGGGATCGAGTTGGACACTGTCTCCTTCTAAACTAGCCAGCCACCCATTGAAATCTCGTCCAATTTTTTCAATGTATTCCCTCGCGAGTTCATCTTCACTTTTTACGTAGCCTTTCGGATCGTACACTTTGTACAGTGGATTAGTTATGGGATGAGAAAAGTCACAAACCCCAGCTGTTGTCCTTGTTCCCTTAAAGGCCCTCCTCAAACCACTACTGTTGTGGATGATACTTTCTCTCTTGCCTGTCTCCTCTCCCATCCCCATCGGAGTTCGTAAATCTCGGGCCCAGGCCACTTGGGCAATCTTCCCGATTAATGCTTCATACGGAGAGTCCTTGATAGGAATGTAGGTTTTCCTCTTCTCAGTTATTTCCGAAATGGATCGGGACCTTCTTGCCCTGCAAGAGATAAATATTTCACCAGCATATACAGATACACAGATCAAAATCAATTTAAGCTGATACATGTGTAATTCAATTAAGGAAGTGGACTCCTTTCCTTCGTTACACCCCACAATAGATACATAAGTACTTGACTGGAGTCAAACAACGTAATTAGCTCGAGAGTCAACAGTCGTTAGTTCCAAGCCCGTGAAGGATGAGTTTCGTAGGCGGAGAAATATTGGATCCCTGGAGAAAGTTGACGGCGGAGAAAGCTGGATCCGGACAGAATACCAATTATTCCACAATGGATGTGCTCACTATAGAACAAGGTGTTGTCCCATATGCTCCTTTACAATATAATATCTCCGGTTCATGTCATGGTCTTCATGTCAAAATGTGGAATTTATTTTTTGTCGCATTAAAGGGTAATAGACAATCCGGGCCCATACGGCAATGCCCTAGGTACGCTTCTCAGCCTCATCACTACCAAGATGTTGTGCAGGGTGGAGAATTAAAAATATTACAGACTTATAAATTCACGGGGGTATTAGGATATTTTCAGCATTTCATTTTTCAATAGACCAAGAGGTTGAATTTAGAGCTTTTGGCCCGTGTTTTTTTATGCAAAAAGCACGAGCAGACTTTATCAGTTTAGGAGAGCGAAGGCCATTCGTGCCGAAGGATATCTGGTCTTGATTCCAGACTCGGGAGCGAGTCTTTCCCCAATAGGAAACAATAAAGTCGGAGAATAATATTTAAGGAAGTTATAATACCTAGACATATTATGTGTTTTTAGGCCAAGCCTCAAGTTCGTTATATGTATGCAAAGTAGGCATCCGTGTCCTAGTAGTATGCGAAAGTGTGAATATCAATGGGTAGGGATTTTCATAAATTCTTATTTGACACTTGCTCTCTCTTACATGCATAGTTAGAGTGAAAGCCTTTCTTGGCATATTTCCACAGACAATACTGTGTGATAAGTGAAAATAGGAAAATCAGCTGGGAATTTTACTACCGAACTTGTAGTGCTTGTGACCCTTCATTCAATATCCAAATACCCCGATCAACCGTTTCATCCTTCTTTGGCTCAAATATACAAGAAGAATCGTCAGCGAAAATACAGGGTGAGTGAGAAATATATCCTGGAAGTTTGTGGACTTACTAGCATTTGATTTTCAAGATTTAATTACCATTTTATTTTCATAGGACTAACATGATTATGAAAATGAATTTCGATGAAGATGATGTCAAAATTTAACACAGTAACAACATGGTCGTCTTTTTAAAGGCAGCTCTGTGTAAATCTGTTGAAATTTCAGTGTTTATAATAGAAACTAGAGAAGCAGGTTGGGTTGTTGATTACAATTCAAAGTTGGATCAATTCCAGTATGTATCAAGCTCGTTTACAAAGTAATCCTTTGTTATTCTGAGGAAAATGTAATCTAATTTGCAATATCTCCAAATCAGACGAGCTGATTAAGCATGGAGGAATCCGAATAAGTTGGTAACGTAGTGACAAATTCAAATATCAAATCAAAGAGAAGAATACGGGGATAGTAAAGCCCAAAATGTATATTTTAATCTGATTCACCCTGTATAAATGTCTAGGAATTCTGAATCTGTAGACATCAGTAAACATGCCCTAGGTCTCCCTGCCCTGCCTGCATAGTGTCAAAATATAGTGTACGACAGAGGGAATAGGTATCATTGCGATAGAGTTGGTGATAGCCGTGTTACAATTCACTGACAACTTCACCAGTAATCATCGCAAGGGTAGAATGGAGACAAGGAAATGCGATTGAATACTTTATTATACCCGATTGTAGTCCTTTTGGAACAGGGAGTAGTTTTGGCAAGTATTTTGCGGCAAACTGGAAGCAGATGAGAGCAGAGAGGATCATCATGTTTAGCAGCATGAGGAGGAAGAGCGATCCCTACGGGCTTCCGTAATGATGATAAGTTAAGGTGTCTTTCTACAATGTCGCCGTTTCTCGACTCTTCATTTTCCTCAACAAATGGAACCGTAACAGTCAAAATATTTTTCCTATGCTGGAGACTGCCTCTCAAATCTGAACTTTCTATTGAGACAGAGTTTGAACTGGAACTTGCACCACTGGCTCTGATTTCTGTGCCTCTGTCTTTTGAAATTGTACTAATTTTCCCACTTGAGGTGCTCCAATTTGTACTACACGGTTCTTCAATTGTCCCCTGGCTATTCTTCCAATCTTCTTTACCATCAGCACTGCTATGTATACCAAGCACTGATGTTAAGTAATGGTAACTTGTGGATGATACACAGCTTTTAATATCATCTAAAGCCAGGCCGAAACTTTCTTCCAAGAGATCCATACCCGTTGGAGATAAGGAAAGATGACAACGTTTTTAACAAAATAAAAGATGAGGTATTATTTTCTTTCAAAACACTTCAAAATGTGGAAATTTGTCTCTTGACTCGTTCCTCAAACTAAGTTATAAGGAAGTGTCCGCTGGTTTGGAGAAATACTCCAGGATTTGGTGTTTGAGCTCCTCAATAAGCTGTTCGATAGACACAAGCCGTGCGTGGTACCATTCTGGACGGAAAAATCAATACTTCTATTTACCATAAACAAAAATACAGTAAGGAGACAATGAAATTATGTGTATAGCTGGAAAAAGAGGAGCTCACCTCTTTAACTATTATACTGCTTTACTTCCATTCCATTAATTTTACAAATAATGCCAATTTGATGCAAATAAAATGATGACATTTATTGCTACGATTTTGGACACCCTATTCTGTCTTAAGGCTAAATTTATGATGAGGGAGCATAGATAAAAAAATTATGCAGTGATATAATTTCTCTCAAGGTCTTGGAGACAAGCGACACATAGACCGACTGACGCCAAACGACATGAAGCTACATAAGTCAAATTTGTTTCAACTTTGACTATGACACTAGACCAAAGGGAACAGCTTAATTCAATCTGATCCTGGAGCTTGTTCTCATCAATGAGCTTAGTTTGTTGTTCTATGTACCATTAAAACAAGGAGACGACATATCTGGTTGTAGTCATATCAGATCTTTGGATCTCTTCTTGCATCATTTCCATTTTAGTATCGCTTCCCCAAAATGCCCCCAAACACCAGTTACAAGTAGACCAACAATGAGTTTTAGATTACACTGGATGTGGTTTTCCGTACTTTCTGGAAAGCAATTCAGTTGGGGAGGAATGTAAATAAAGTCATGGTTGGGCTCGACGGGGATGGCGTGGATTGGAGAAACCACCAAATTAGGGAAATGAGAAGGGATTTGCAACAAAACTTGACTTTCGTTACTTGAATCCATAGGATAGGCAATGAGGCTTTTCTAAATAGTTGAGGACTCACCCCGAAAAGATTTACAGCAACGGTGACTTTACAAGATTTATTTCCTACTTGGTTATATTCAAGTGCTTCAACAATAGCTAGACTTTCTCCAATGCTAAATACGTCAAACCTCTAAGCTAAACGCTAAACTAAGTACCCAACTCCATACGAAGGGAAAGATCTTAAGAGAAAAGAACGGCTCTGATATGGTCATTGACTATCAGAGATTTGGGCGGTGGTAAATGTCACAGCTCTTTATCTTCGTCCCATGTGGCTTAGCCAGATTTTGGGAGTGGAAGTCCAAACTTTCATCTCTAGGGTAGGATAGACTTGAATTTCGAATGAGTCTGGTTTGGAGAGGGCATTTAAGGACTGATTTGTGATAACGACTAACTTGCTACTGTTATTCTCTCATATACCTTTCACATCTCTTTAGTAAATACAATACAAGAGGGAGAGATAAAAATTTACCTCTGCGTTCTTCATCCATCTTCCTATCTCTGGCAATACTGGGCTTACGACTTACATTCCTAAGTTATGCAGAGGCGACCTCCTTACACAAGTGACTAGGTTAATTGCCTCCTACTTGTGAACCAAGATAAACGAGTTACATTAGCAGCCACAAATCCGCATCAGCTATTAAAGACGATTCAGCTTTCTCCTTCTATCCTACCTAAGGGATTCAGCTGATATTCAATAAACAGTAGATTTAAAACATACTTTTCTCAAATTATTAGAAAATTTAGTCCCTTTCAGTTTATTCTTTCGTAATTCAACATTCATAAATTGATTGATTGATTGATTGATTGATTGATTAAGTTTTTATTGAAGTGTCATTCCTAATTCAAAATACATTTTGTTCTTCCATCAGTGACACTTTGTGTATAAACCTCTATGTAAAATTAACGATTGGACTGCCTTAAGCGTACTTAGTCATTGCCAATATAATTACTATTACTACATTCCCTTATATCAATAATAAACAAACTCCTCTTTCCTCTTTCCCGTGATCAATAACCTTAACATTTCTTTGTACTTCTTGTACCCTATATTTTTTAAGTCCCAATCCTTTGGCAGATTGTTCCATAAAATGGAAACTCTATATTCAACAGATTTTTTAAAAATCTCGGACTCAAAGCTTACACTTTTTACTAGTGGTACATTTTTGGATTTAGTTCTTTCAGAAAGTATGAGCTTTTCTGCTTTAAAATCCTTAAACATATTCTTAAGAATTACAAAGTCACATCTTTCAGCAATTGTTAGAAAGTTACAATCTTCTCTCAATTTGTTAATGTCTATACTGTTTTTTATCTTGTCATAATTGTTCTTTTTTGATTTTCTTATTAACACAGGTAGGTGATAACCTATAATAAACCGATCAATTTTCGCTTGAATACTTTCAAGTTGACATTTTGATTGAACAGCCCATATATCTAGACCAAAGTCTATAATAGAGTGTATATAGGCATTTATCATTACTTATTACAAATTGAAAAGTTGATATTTTTTTAAATTCCAAACCGATCGTAAAACTCACTAAATATCCTTTTCTTCCATGAGTTATTTTTAGACATTTTTTAACGATCTGTCGGGCTCTACAAAAATTTTGTTCTAGAATTGGAAATGACAATGACGCATCTCATGGCGTTTGACCTAACACAGACAACTGGGTTGCCAGAATTATAAAAAGAACACAAGATTTCATCTACTGAAAATCAAACCAATTATAAATTTTCCATTGTTTTTGAAAAAGATTGAATTTTTTAATTTAGTGTTCATAAACCCTGCATTAAATACACAATTCAACTTTCTATTCTGTTCTCATGTTCAGATCCTAAAAGTTGAAACCATAGAAAGGGAAACTAATCTAGAAAGGAGTTGTAGTTTGTTTATCAACATGACCTGCACTGCGTGGCTAATTTGCCAACAAGAATGAAACTATAGGCCCCTGGATACTGGAATTCCCCCTTGACGGCTAAAGGTCTTTGCTTAAGCGGTCGCAGTAACTTTCCTCTGGGATGAAGTGATGTAGCAAGAGATTACGCAATACATCATAACTTCACAACCCTCCACTAGTGTTATTGCCTTTGCAGTTTAAGGAAACAAGTAAGTATCCTATTTTCTAGTCCAGCATGGTCCACAGTATTTTGGAAAAGAATTCCGCTTTCGGATGGTAAAAGAAGAGAGATGCAGAGTGAAAAATTGGAATAAGTTAGAGAAGAGAAGCCCAAGATTTGCGCACGTGCTACATTCTACGTGCGGTTTGGGTCCAAGTAGTAAGATTTGCTGAACCGAAAAGAGGAGACTGTCAGTTTCACCAGGGTTCTTGATCATTTTCCATCCTTTTGGAACCATCCTATCGCTTACATATTCCAGTGCACATCCCAAGAAAGATATCCCATCAGTACGGTGCTAGCCTCGGATCATAAACGTCTTCAATCACCTTAGGCAGTCACTAAGTTCAACATCCCACTGCCATAATATAATACTCCAACAATTCTTGTGCCTTACTGTGCTAGCCAAAAAAAAATCATAAAAACATGTATTGAAAACACGTGAAGTTGACACCATAAAAGGGTGACACAGTATACCCTTCACTCAACTGTCACTCAACTCCGCATATTTATCAACCATTTAGGATTGTCAACTCGTACCGGAATAAAACGTTCTGCAGCTGGCTGTAAACCTTAAACTATGCATTGTCTCAACCCTCAATCTTTTTTATCTCTAAAGAGAGAGCATGGTTTATGGTGAATTCCAAAGGCTGAATATACTGTTTAAGGATTAGAATAAAACTCTCATCTTAACCCACTCAAAGGTCCAGCCGTTCTTAAGTTATAGCAGCTTCCAGTACAACTCGTCGTTAAGTTTTAAATCCCATGAACTGAGTTCTCATATAAAGCCCGGGAGCACGTTGACTGAGATTCGTGTAGTATTGGATACTAGATAATTTAACGATCAGGAAGATGATGTATGAGGTGTGATTAAGGTGATCTATTCCAAGTGAATTTCCTTTCTGTTTCCGGACATGTAACTGATCTTGTGAAAATGATCGCTGAAGATGGGCTGGAGATTCCCAGCAGCAGGAAAGGAAAACGCTTAGTAAAGAAGCTAACAACCTCCACCTACAACAGATAACTATGAGAACACGGTCCTCCATACAAATAGACTCGTAGTGAGGCTGAAATAGTGAATAAAAGTGAATCCTACACCGCTCTTCATCCATCTAATAATATTACATTGTACATCATCTCGGAATGTTTTATGTGCCAAAACGACTCCTTTCTTCCTCCATTCTTGAGAGGTAAGAAAAATTGAGAAATTTTGAAGAATTTTCTCATGAGGCTTCTCTCATAGATCTTTCCTCTACTTGAGAAATTTATTTATAACAAGGGGAGCTATAAAGGTCGCACAGTTGTACGCACAACATGCCTAACTTTCTCAAGTGACATGTTCCATAGGTATCTATCATAGAGCAGATATCTGAGAAAAGAAGAGCTTTGCATTTTAATGAAAACTTCTCAATTTTTCTGACGTCGTTATTTCTTATGTTCATTCCAAGAAGAGGAACTAATCTTTCATCACTTCCTACCTTATTTCTCTATCTGCCCCTTCTTATTCTCTCTTGAATCTCACAAGGTATCAAGAACGGAGGGTAACATTAGCTACACATTCAGATTAACTACTGGCTTTATCGGCTTTGAAATTATAGACCGATATGCAAGACATGAGATCTTTAAGGGATATTTGGATGGTGTAAGGCTAGACCCCGTGATTACATTTCGGAGTTGAGATTTAAATTGGTCTGCAGTTCGCTTCGTCTTTAGAATTTACAAACTAGCTAATGTAAAGCCAATGTGTGTAACTTTTGTATATGTAAAGTCTTCTGTTTTATAACGCAGAGTCTGCGTCTGGTGCGGCTGATTGATTGTCATTTCCTGTTCTTTTCCTAAGGTTGAAATTAGTTTACCTGGTTTCTCATTTGTTTAGATAACATTGATTACAACATGCTGAGAATTTTGTGAAGGTTATTTCTCTTTTCGGATTATGTTCGTAGAGTACGGAAATTTTATTACCCCGTTTGCCGTCTCTTAGGTTGTGTAGATGCAAGGAGACCTGTCCTTGGAACTTGTTTATCTCACGAATAACTGCATGTCACATCAAACACTTTCTGTTTCATCTTTGAGATGATTAGGGGTTCTGGAGAAACTTGCGGGAGCTCAATGAACTTAAAGTTTTTGTGACTATGTTTTTGGAAAAAGCATTAAATATCTCAATCGCATTTGATATACGCAGGTAAATTACTCGACAAAGTAATGCAAGTCTTGTGATGGTAGACTTGGAATTCCATTAGGATCGTAATCTCGGTAACATCATGTAGCATAATTCAGAGTTTTAACAAGTTTGGAGCGATGCACAGATGTCTACTTGTAAGAGATGCTTCCTTCTGGTCTTGGTTGGACATTTAACAAACCTTGTACAAATACATCTTCACATTTTTTGGAAACTTAAATTCCAACAATTGCTGTAGAGCATGTGAATGAATTCGAATGTAAATTCTTAAATTTTGACTATCAAATATAAACTATAACTATTAACCTTCTGTACTGAATGAAAAAACATGCAAAATTTAGTGCTACAAAAACTAAAAAGAAAATTAATAGCTAAAATATTGCTATAATAATATGTGTACGTACAAAGATTGGATGCCGATTTTTACTAAGGTATCCATCCATCAGACCCAATTTGAGATAAAAGTTCCCACGGAATGAATTTATTTCTGTATCTAGATTTCCAAAGTTCAATTACTCAAGAATGAAAAAGTACTAAACGTCATTTTTATCTTAAACATCTTAAACAGCTCAGGCATACATTTAATTCAAATCCCGGCCACAATTCAGGATGTAACCTATACAACTGTAATTCCATGTACGTATATTTAAGAGCGCTATCAGCAATACAGTCTAGCTATCTGGAGGTTCCATAACCTAAGGAGATTCAAGCGGTGAACCGACAGAGTCATTAGTCGTTGCTACGCATATTATTACATAAATGAATACGGCACCTATTTGTGGACACATTTGCTCCCATGCTCATAAAAGGAAGGGAGGATACTTCCTAAAATAATAATCTCTTCATTCCTCTTTCATATTTGTCACTCTCACTGCTCCGAAGAAAAGCTTTGGTAAATGTAGAACATGAAGCAAAGTCTGCACACACAATTTCTTAGAATATTTCATCCCCAACTGGAATAGATAGATATGCGGAACCACTAAGATTTATTAAGTCTCCTTGGTACCTACAGAAGGTCCTTCTTGGAGACCTCAGTTAATTTATACACCCACTACAAAAGGACAGAGTTAGTTAAGGATGAAAAAATAAGAACAAAGTCTGTCTAACCTCCGGGTGGGTGATACATTATACAGATGTCTGCTCGTAGAAGTGTTTTTCTCCTACAATTCCATTTAGCTTTTTCATGTCATTACCACGGATATTAAGAGATCTTCTAAGCCCTACTAGGATTCATGCTAAGCCTCCCCCAATCATTACATCACTTACTCATCCCAACTCAAGTCAGAGGGGACTGTGGAAAATATACCAAGCTTCTGTGAGGAGTACTTAATACTCACAAGTTTACAAGGCAGTTGATAGGTACGGAGTACTTTCTCTTGTGGAATATTTTATTACAGAAAGTATGTGAAATAGTTTGAGGATTAGATCGCATGCGGCTTGCTGGTTATTCATACTGAGTAGTCTATGTCTTAGATGTGGAAGGAGGACTGAAAGCTAACTGCTAACATAACATCAGAGTAGCATTGTGCCCAGTTCCTCGGATTTATGTGACGATTTAGTCCCAACCTCTTCTCAAAACACGGAGAAGTTAAAGAAAAAAGAAGAAGAAAGTTCAGATATAGAGAAAGAGGAAGAAAGAAGTTAACCTCCTTAAAAAAACTGCAGACGAACCAAGGAACTCTACTAAAGATGAGAGGTCTTTGAAAGTCTACTCCCTATTTACAAAAGATTCGTGTATATTCCCCGATTAAATTACTCCTTGCCAATTATTTACGGTATTTTAAAATTTTTATCAATAGAATTACAGTCATTACTTGCAGTCCGAGCCTCATATCCATCCCCGTTATTACATAGAATCTCAAATGTGCAAAACTTGGGACACTTACAATTACAAAGTGGGCTAGTGCACGACATTAGAAGGCATGGTGTTTATGATTCGAGACGCATGAGATTCTTTGATTTTCATTAACAGTGGAAAGGTACTTGAATCAAATGTATAAAATGTACCGCTTGTATAAGCTCAAAGGATTCCATCCTATGCTCCCTCTCAGAATACTGGAGTGCTGGAAAGTAATTAAATTGAAGTAAAAAGATTGAAATCAATGAGTTAAGAGTATTTCTAAGTAGACCTCAGCGCTTCACGCCCATTTAAACATCCCATCCAGCTCCATGACGATGCACGGAAGTGAGCCACCGGCCTCCACCATGATATATTATACACAGGGGCTGGATTTTAGTTTTAAAAAAAGTACAGAGGAAAAAGAGTGATGGACACCGTAGATTTTCTCCAAGGGTCGCCAAGGGATAATTGCACCCACGTTCCCGGAAGTGACGAGAAGAAGATGATAAAGAAGAGGGGGAGGTCTAAGGTAGAGATTAAGAATGTGGGTGTGAAGATAAATGTCAGTTAGCAGTTTGAGTAGAAATATAGTTGAATGTTGTATTGTCATGAATGTCACGAGAGTGAAAGAGGCTAAAGAGCTGCTGTGGACTACTAGAGAGAAAGGGAGGGAGAGAATGGGATATACTTTAAACTTTTTTGTGTATAGAGATATTTTTTTTTGAAAGATTTCCCCCAGAATGGATGAGTATGGAATAAGTACATGTAAGAACGAAGGGGTCAGGATTGTCGAGATAATGTGGAATATCTGTTTTGTAGCAGAAGAGTAGGATGAGTTCGTGGCAAGAAATAAATTAGGACAGGAGAAAACATGCCAAAGAGGCGAGTTTCTTTATGGGGAGAGAATAGAAGGAAAGGAGGAATGAGAAAGCAAAGCTTGAAAAAACCATCTCGTCGTCCCATCATCCTATTTTAACGTAGACGATTCCACCAGTGGCATCTCGCCAATTTCACCCCCGATGTATGCTCCATTATTATGTAGCCTTGGCATTATATGCACTTAGATATTAAGTCGACGAGAACTGGTGTGTGTGTATGTGTGTGGAGGGGGGGGGGCTATATGCATCGGCCAAAATGTTTGGAGGCTAGTGGATGCTCTCTCTTTCTCTTTGATCCGTTCTTCTGGAATCTTGAACCTCGGAGCTCGAGACCGTCTTTCCAGTCCGGTATATTTTCCCAACCGTTTCCGGCAAAATAAAGCTTTCTGAACGAGAAAACCCTTTCTTTAGTGGCATCCGATCCGATTTATCTAGTGGTCCTCCTTGCTCAGCCGGCCAGTAGCTTTGTATATTGGCTCATCTTCCTTTTACAGCTGGCTTTCTCTTGATTTCAATACGCTAGTTTGTACTTGAGTATCAGAAACTTGCATTCTTTATGAGTTGAGCTTTGAAGAGGAGGCTGTTGAGGTAGATGGTGTCTTCTTTGACAATTCATGGCTTTCAATCGACTCTTATTTTATTCAGTTTATGTGAAGCTCCGTGATATTCCTAAACTATCTCATTGGCTTTGGAGGCAAAAAAAGACGGAGGGTGTTTGACTTCAGCCTGTTCTATGTCTTGTGTTTGTCTGTTTATCTTTGCAATGTTTTCCTTGAATTTTCTAACCAACAGGGCTTGACATTCATCATTCCACACGCATACTACTCAATCCGTTTAGTGTTACAATTTACAAATATTATGCATGCACACTGTTATCATATGTTACATGCCGGGCATGAGATTTTTTTCTTTCTTTTTGTGACAGACAGGTCTTGTGATCTCTATGCCTCTGTGATTCTATTAGTTGATTGTTATGCAAGACCGAATGAATAACCTGTCATTCTTCCTGAAAAGCCGAAGAGCAAGTACTCGGGGAGATCCTTTGCATGAGGTTGAAAGTTTGAGTTTGTTTACAAGCTCTATATCTCTATTGGTAGAACGAATCTTGTTAGCTGGCGTATCTCAGCGTTTTATACAGCAATTTAGACATGGCTTATCAGGATATGCTGTATGTATCTCATGGCTTCAGTGTGCAATCTACTTCGCTACACTTCTCTACCCAACCGTTTTCCCCCATGCTGTATCAAATTGCTCAGACAAATTTCCACATTTTCCTCCTCACGGGATTTTGATTGACGAAGAATGTGCCTTGAAATGTTTAAAGACATGACATGATATAAAGGTACTTATACTCTTTCTCATAAAATTCCTCTCCACCACACAATTCAACATCCTGGGTTGACATGACTCGCAATCTCTTCTCCTCAAAATTCTCACACCTAACCGCATTTTCATCTCACCTCCTCTCTTATTTGAGCTGAACGAACATCTTTTTAGCATTACTTTCCCTAGAGGAAACTAGAGACACCGGTGCGTGCATTTTTCTTAAATGAATATTAAAAATGTTCATAGGCAGATGGTTATTTGTTTCCTTAAAATTGATCAAATTTTCTCAAGCAGACAGTTCCATATCTTCCACTATAGCAAGAAGGATTACATAATGAAGCCGACACCCCGGGTATTTAATCAATCGACTCCTTATCCAATTAAACAGGGACTTTGAATTTAGCCCGACTCAGCAGTGCATAAAGAATTCATCACGTAAGAGGGACTGACAAGCAGGAGGGTTTTATTAGTCATCCTGTCTAGTTTATGAAACGCTATGAATCACTGGTACGGTGATTTATTAGGGAAGAAATAATTGCCCATTTATTCTTCATGCTCGAGTTTCATTTTGAAAGGGATTACAACATTCAAGATAATGTGGGTGAAAAGGCTTTTACAAAGACGAGATACTGTTAAACTGTATAAGAGAAGAGAGAGTGGAGCTTGGCTGGGTGTTATTGATGTCAAGGAGCTTCAATATCCAGTCTAGGAAACAAGCCAATTTGATGATATCTTAAGTCAGCTTCCCTGACAATCAATATTGTATCACATCGCTGTGCCAGACTGTCATGGATCTTTTGGAGTATAAAAGGACGAAACTGAGCAGTTATAGCATTTACTATGAGTTGCTACATGAAAATACCAGGAGTGAAGTCATTTGTGGAATAATAGGTAATATTGTGCCGTCGTAGGCAGTAGGTCTTAAATTCAATTATGACCAACCAGATCCTCCTTCAACGTTTTATTTTTATAACTAAGACATTTATGATGTCCTTTAAAAAGTCAAAACCAGCTCTGTGCTAGGGAATTATCGGCATGGCATATGACACTTACCAACTGTAACTTTTGCCAGATAACCGGTGAACTAGGTCAGAGTGAGATAGATTTTACTGGTTGGGATAGGTTGTTTAACCAGATTTGACAAGAGTATCGAATTACAAAATATTTGCCAAAAATATTATTAAGCAGTAAGAGATGTTACCAGATTTGTTGAAGGAACGCGCAAGAATTTTTTTCTCGAATCATGTTAACAATTTGGAAAAATATACAAATATAAACTTTTGAAGTCCTTATCCTGCCCTATACTATTTTAATTTATCTTTATTTAATTAGACGTGATCGATTAGTCAATTTTTTTAGAAAGGAAAAAATTGTCAACACTCTTCAATATCTATTGATTAAAAAATTGATAATTTGTTTTTTTTAAAATGAACATAAAATATAACTCAATATTAGGCTAACAGATTGTAATTTTAAGATACAATTAAAAAAATAAGAATCAAGGAGAAATGTTGTAAAGTGAGTCCCAAATTTACATAAGAAACACATAGCATTACAGAAGTTATTGAGAAAATTGTAGAGTCTTGAAGATATTGATTGGGGATATCCATCAAAATTGGCTTTTATACTTTCAAAATCTAGACGTAGGTGTATGTAAAAAAATATAATTGAATCCTCATTCTTCGATAGTTTCAAATAATTAGTCTAGTGATGCACGATGGGATGCTTTTGGACTGAAGATGAGGAACGAACGAACTATTATTTGTCAGAATGAATGAGGAGGAGAGAATAAAATTGTCAGACTTTTTCTAAAGTCTAACAATGCCCATGCATTTCCAGTATCGCTCACATTTGTATGAAATAAATCTTAAAAATCAAATTAAACACAAATTTAAAAACAAAAAAGTTTCAGTTATGTTGAAAAACTCGTTGCCAAAGTCGCAAAAATCGCGCGTCGCGCCTGCGGCGTGCACTTTTGTCAATCTGTCAATAGAGTTCTTAACAAACTTAAGTATTATAAAAAATGATTTGTTTGGTGTTTAATTTGATTCAATTTTGATTTTTAAGGATTTTTTTCATAAAAATGTCAGTGATACTCGAAGTGCATGTGCATTGTAAGTATTACATGAGAAGAACAGTAGATTTTTCTTATAAAAAACCGACAAAGTTGTAGAAAAATTTGTTGGCTACTTTCCGGACAAGTTTGGACTTCAGAACTCAGAGTTGGATAACCTAAGTAATAAAAGTTACAAGAGATAGAAAGATATACAGTACACATTGTATTTTTAGAGTCACCGTCCAAACTCGGGGCCTCTTATATGTATATCCCCATAATTTCGAGACATCCATCAAGATCAGCCGTCCCACATCTCACGTACTCAGTATGTTCTAGCGGGATGAGTCTGTGTAGTTTATAACAATGCAGCTTATTTTTTCCAGTCTTTTCCACAAACTAGAAGGAAAATTGTTTCAAAATGAACTTTTAAAAACCTCTTTGCTACTTTCTAACTTGATTTCGAAACCTTTAAATTGACAAAGGCCTTTTTATTACATCTTCAAAGCTATTTGCAAAATCAGTGAAATACTTTAACACAACTAATGCAAAACAAAATAAAGCAAACGCATCAATTACATGCCAAGCTAATTTCTGACACCTTGAACAACAATAATAATTACTAATAAAAAGGCTCACGATTCGATATCTCCAATCTGCAGCCAACATTTTCACTATCCTAAAAACAGATGATAAGGCAAAATGAGTTCACTTAATGAATATCAGTAGTGTTCAGCGATGCTAAAATCAAGAGTAGAATTCCCATGTAAGTATAAACCATGGTTTTGTTCGGGAAGGTTAACTCTCTTAGTGTTCTTGAATATACTTTATACCTCGTTTCGCTTCATCACTGCTGCAATTGTCCTTCAGCACTCTCCAACCTCCTATTTCTTGGTCGACTAACATTTATTCCATTTCATTACACGCAGTTGGCCATGTTTACTTTGGTTGGACACGCTTATATATTGAGCGTAGTTAATAGAGAATACCGACCGAGGACTCAAAACCCCGAAAGGCAGTGGCTATCTGCCTGGAATTCCAGGCGTTTTGCTAAATTTGAAACAAACAGTCTGTGTATCTACCTAACAGGCTTACGGACGGGTCCAACCCTCTGGAGCTGAATCAACTGAGTGTATAAGAAGTACCGTGAGTCAGCGAAGCAGAGATCTCCCGAGTTTAGCGAGAGTGAAAGTATGTAGTACTTTCACCATACACACGTTGTGTACTTAAGTACACACTGGATTTCTAAAGAGCAGAAAAGTTTTGAGGAAGAATCTATCCCTACGCTTTCCTACCTGCCGATACCTCCAGATAGTTACTAGGATTATCTACTAAGAAAAGGCTGGGAAGGGAAATTCGTAATATCAATACCTGAATCAGCGTATGCCTCCCTTAAGCAGGCATTTTTTGGACTAAGAAAAAAAAGTAAGAGTTGGGGCATTTGGATCTATAGGGATTGAAGAGATAAGGAATAATGGATATATTAGATACATGTAGGCATATACCGGGAAGTTAGAGCCAGTCCTCATATCGGCCATTATTACCCAGTTTGCTGGGTACAGAAAAAGTGGAAAGCACTCTTGGAGATCTAGACTTTGCATTTGCTGAATTATCCATGTTCTATCTGGTTATACGTGCTAAAGTGGTCAGGTTTTCCCCTTTTCTAGTGACTCTATCCCTCTCCAGGCAAGTACACAAGCCTCTGTAATTCAAAGCTGATGAGACGATATAAATTGTCTGGTTAAATTCAGAATGGAGGGGTTGCATATTTGACTGAGCACACAAAAGCATAACGTGCTCTAAATTGACTACTAAACTACAAAGACCACCATGCACACTCTCTTGACTATTTTGATGGAAGGGAAGAGGATACAGAAGTATAAAGTAAAAAGAAAGTTCGAAGGGCAAATTACTCAGATGAACTGTTGCGGTAGATCTTTGGAACTATAAAATTCCCCCTGAAAATTAAATTCTGCTTACCAATTAGTTTCACCACGGTGATCAGTCAATTTCTTATACCCGTCTTCATCGACTCCCACATTGCCGACTCCAAGCTTTACCCTATTTTTTTAAATAAATAAACACAAGTAGATCATCTGGATTAGCAACAAATCTTCGAAGACATAATGAGGGGTAAGATTCAGCATACCAACACATAAAAGTAATGAAGGCATTGAAGACAGATACCTGTTAACACTGTGTTTTTTCGACCGGTTTTCACTTTTATATTTAACCTGTAGTCTCTCTGGAGAAAAAAAGTAAGTAATATTCTCAAGTACACATTGTTACTCTTTTAGAAATCCCCAAAGAAATTCCATTACTCGTATGTACAGACTTAAGCATCTTAATATTTTTTGTTAAAGGGAAACGTCCTTCCCTTGGACAATGAAAGGGATTTGAAGCAATCTCTTACAATAATATTCGAAGGTTGGAGATTTATTTTTCAAAAGTCTACCCCCTCAAGTTGTTGATACACATATAAGCAGATCTATGCACTTAAAAGTCTATAAGTTAAATTAGATTTCATGAAAAAATCTGAAGGTAGAGAAGTCTGCTGACATACAAATAACGTACCTAAGTATACATGACTGGTCTAATCTGGATCTTACCTTGCTTGAGAATTACGCAAAGTCCCTTGTCCAAACAGCTTCTTTCTTTGTCGGAGCGAGGAGTGTAGTGTGGACTTGTTAAGTGCTCTGATAGTCTCTAGAGGAGTTATAGCTGAACTGAGTTTGGGGATATTTGGGATGCCTGGTCGAAGAAATCCACTTTTCTCCCTGACTTTCTTCATTACTTTTACTTACTTAGTAGTAAAAAGAGTAAAAAGACAGAATTGCTTTTCTCCGTTCACATTTCTCTTGAATAACTTTCACCGTTTCCCTTCAACACATTTTACTCGTCGAATAACCAAAGAATTCCAGTGCTTAGATGGCTACTCGCCCTGCTTATGAGATCTCTTTACATCCCGTTTTACAAGTACAAATAGCTTACTAATGGACTCTCACAATCATTTGCGATCAAATTGAAAACCCGAACTGACGGACTCAGCATGTCTATAGTTGAGGTAGGGGAAAGCTCGTGGATTTTCTCGAATAGGGTGGGACTCATCTATTCTAAGTGATTGTACTTAGCTAGGGGCTCATAGTAAAAAAAACAATTTAGTAACTGAGGTATGCTTGTTTTATAAAACTTCGCATATTTATTCCGAGTCCCGCTTTCTTAGTGTTATGAGATTGCAAAGCTTTGTGCTTTCAGTACTTTTCTCGCCCGGATGGATTTACTTTTTGAATTTTATCACAAATACATAAATGAAAATGCTGAAATTAGTCATTAGTCTGAGCATTACAATTCATTAAAAAGTAATATTCACAGGACCTGAAACTATTGATAATTATGTGAAAATAATATGTTAATAAAGTTTTTACATGATTTATTTAAAAACAAGTGAACTCATTTGTAACAATTATTATAAAAAAATATAAGTTTTACTAAAACTTTCCCATTTCATTGATTTATTAGCTCCAAAACAAAGTTAATATTTCTAGTAAATTTAATAGTGTTTATTTAATTGATACAACTTTTTTTTATATAATGAGCACTGAATTTAAATGTATAATTATTTACGCTACCTCCTTTTCTATGAGCCACTTAATCCACCGTGATACTGAAAAAACAAAAAGGCGATACTGATACAATTTTGAAATGAAGAAACCTATAGTCATTTCTTAATGTAGAATGTCCAACAATTTTCCCTTTCCAGACTTATTAAATGAAGAGTGTGATGAGTTGTATTAATAAAGCCTATGTCTGGTTGATTTTGTTCAGGAAACTGGTCTGACAGCCGATTCATCAAAGTAACGGGGAAACAGAGTGTCAAGAAGAAGTTTCAATTTCTACAAGAAAATCTGGCGGAATCGCATTTTTATCGAACATATCCTTCCAAATCCCTAACTTTGAACTCCGTGTTCATCCAAACAAGTGGAGTGGATCTGTAAAAGCAGCCGTCCGGTGAAGTGAGACGTTACCTTGTCTACGGTTGATGGTTGAGATTCTACTACCTTCCTACCACCATACGACCAATTCGTTCTTGGTGGTCTACTTTCCCAGAATTCATTCCCTCGTCATCAATTAAGTTAATTGATTTCACAACTTTGGGGACCTGAGAGAGTGGACTGGAACAAATCCTGAAACGTGAATAATAGTATGGACTTTGTCACAGAAACATCCTTTCGGCAAGAAAGCAGTGATCCAGGGAAAAGAGTTAAAGTGAGTCAATCTGGAAATTCTACCTCTTAAAAGTGTTTATTTAATTAGAAATCATAATTTTTTAAACGATTATATAAATAACTAATTAACTCCCTTATTCTACATACAAATGATGACTCTGCATGCTAATTGAATAAAGTCCCGTTTTTTATTATATTGAAAGCTAGGGTTTAATCTATGTGAATAATTGTGATCTCCTAGAGCATAAGAAAGAAAAAGGCTACAGTACATATAAACACTAGAGACAAAAAATTTGAATTTAAACTGAAATTAATGCTGCTGAAATAGAAATGGGGAAACTCGTGAAACTGAAACGCTCTCCTACTTTCGGATTCAAATAGTTCTAAACTGTACACAGCATTGAGTCTGTGTACCAGCTTAGCTATGCAACTTTTTTTGTCATTCTGTCTTTAACGTTCGCCGAATTTAATGGAATGAACAGAACAAATAGGACCCTTGTCACAAAATTCAGGGGATTTTCGCCCTGTAGTATATCCTGGAAATAAAATTGCTACAGTTTCTTATCAAAGTATTAATGGTCCAGAATTCAGCAGCAGATCGGATTCCGAATTATTTTAATTAGACACATAAATTTCGTCGAAGTTTTTCATCTATACTAAGCCATGAGATATCACAACCCCAACTCGAGACTGGTTAAGTCAATCCTACGCAACGGACAGCTAATGTATCCCATGAGAATGCATTTTTTGGGTTTACTTAGGAGAAAATATCAGCTTACAAGGAAGTAAACAAAAGCCTTTCCAGTCCTCTTGGGAAGAGTTGGTCTTCTCAAGTCCCCAAATAACGAGAAATAAAACACACGCAAAGGAGTTAGATCCTAATGGGTCTCTATTAACCATAATCTATCCTCCCAGTATCCCAGAAATGAAAGAATGGAAGTAGATGCTGCATTTTTCCCATATAAACTCAAAACAATGTATGAATCCAAGCCCGCAGAACTAGGACAAGGAAAACTTCACACATTATTATAACCAAATATAAATCTTAATGAAGGGACAACGGGTAGACAGCAGAAGACTATATGCCATATCCCATAACATTAACTCGACAAGGGTTTAGTATGGTAAAAAATAATTTATAGAGAAAACTTTATAATTCTAGGATTATGTTCATTAATGTGCAAAAGCTTGTAAACAGATAGCAAAATTAATATCCAACTAAATGGCTATAAGGTTTAACAGTACCATTATTAGATCTAAAGCTTAATTTTGTGGAAGCAGATTTTTTATTGTTACTAAATAAGCTAGCATTTTAAAGGATTAGCTAGTTTTTAAATAATTAAGTAGTTGTTGCATACGTGAGTTATTTAGTTTTTTCTGTTTCCGTACCATTCAAAATTATTTTTCCTTCTAAGAATTTTAATCAGTTTTTTCGTCCGGCTGATGATGATGGCCGTCACATTTCTACTCGACTGTTTTACTAATGAGATCCAAAAATATAACTTTTTATGGGGCTTAAATAAGCATTAAAATGCTACTTTAGCGATTAATTCGATTGAAAAGTTCAAACATCAGAGTTTACGACTGATTTATAAAATATAAAGAACACTTGTTTGCTACAGAGTTTTATTGATATCTATGTTTTTTATACGAACGGATTGGGCAGATTATATTATGAATTTGACAGTCACAATCTTGTTTAAGCAACAATACATCAAAACGATTTAATAAAATAGCTCATTGGTGTCTTAAGCACCTCATGTAGAAGGAGAGTGAATCTCCTTCCTGTGAAAAAATACAGAGCTAATTGAAAATAGACTACAGTGACATAGGAAAATCCTCGGTTTACATCTTAAGGAAATGAAATAGAAGGGTAAAAAGAATATGAAGGGATGAAGTGTCATTGAAGGCTGATATGATCACAGTTGTAGAGTACTTATTGCTTCTAAGCTCGTTTTTCTGTAATTTGATTCGAGGATTTCCATGAAATGGTGAATTATCTAGGAATTCAATTGAATTTATGTCCTCACTTCTAAGTAGTGCGAGTGAGACCGTGCATCCAATTTCCTTCTGAAGACATGGAAAAGTTGTTTAACTTTTAGTGAGGCAGCAGCAGGAGTGGTAGAGTCAGGGAAACCGTAGATAATAGTAACATCTGCAATCTAGATTGTGAATAGATTCCTCCACGACGTTATTGAGAGCTGCCTCATTTAATTTCTAACCGTGGCTTGGCACTGAATAACTACATTGAGGAATTTAGATGATTTCCGCGATTTATTCCGGTCTCCACAATGCATAAGGAAATTGTGTGGTGGATTTTAAATACAGATTTATTTCTATGTGTCCCCATCCGGTGGAATACACGGAATAGGAGGGAACCACTATCTGCCCCGAGAAATAAAATTGGACTCAAAGTTATTGCCTATTGAATGAGGCTCAATCAAATTGGTTTTTTAGTACATGAAGTTCAATGAGAGCTCCTGTATCCTATCATCCATCTGTATTACCTATCTCTTCTCAACTCTGCCATGACACCCAGGTCAACGTTCAAGCCCCTTGCGTAGGTAGATAGTTGGCACATAAGTACTTTGGTCATGCCACGTACTGACCCACAACTAATCTTTTCATCCCAACAGACTACCAAACCAACTAGGTACCCTAGCGACCCCCCACCTCTTTCATTCGAGAGTGTATCAAATCCAATTTCCAGACCAATTTTCCATCTGGTAGTTACTAGAAACTTGGAGGGTAAGTGTGAAATAGGAATTTTGGTTGAGAAAGTAAAGACTTTTGTACATCTTCAAGCTGGATTTGAAATCTCAATTTAGATTAGACAGAAAAGACACAAGAATCCTTGCCTTCTCTTCTCCAACTGTCATCTCATCATATTTATTTCTTCTTTTTTGTCTGTGTACAGAGCAACAGCATTTCGGGAATGATGGACGAGTACACAACCCGACCGCATCAGCAAATGGCACAGCTTTCTCTAGACGAGAAGAAATTCCTCTTGGCTGTGGAGAGAGGAGATATTGCCAGCAGTCGAAGGTATGCGATACTCTTTGGGATCTTCTATTATTTTACAACCGTTACAATATGATTTTATATTTACAGTGTTCACTCAATCCTATTACATGTACATGCTGGCTTCTTAAGCAATCAGCCTTGAAGCAATAAGGGTGGCTGCGTTCGAGATAACGTTCCGTTGTTGGTGCATAATTCTAGAGTTTTTGTTGCTTTTTTGCTTTTTGAATCTTCGTTTCTACATTCCTCTCCGTCACTTGGAAGTTTCTAGAGTCAAATCACAATATTAATTTAGCATCCGTGCATTTTAAATCTTGCTTATACGTTGATATTTTGATTAGAGGTTCATTCAATTACAAACCAAACTATTTTTGTAACCAAATTTGGTTTGAAAGCGAAAATAATCATGTTGAATTGGGATCAGCGTTTTAAAAATTTGGTCCATCATTTGCAGATGAACGACTTTTGATCAGAATTTTGAGCAGACTGCTCTGGTTCTTCAAATTCATAGCTCAGAGAGATGATTTAGTGAGATCAAGGATTGGGATACGTACGAGTTATCGAAATAACACTTTTGGAACCTAAACACCAAAGCTAGGTCGTTAGGGTTGACATTATTTAATCTTCTCTGAGGCAAGAGTTTTTGTACTAGTTTTCCAGTAGTCTTAAATATATATATATATAAATATTGGCTTGTTTCATCGCTTGCTTATCGAAAAAGAATGATAGGAAATGATAAAGATATGATGGTTTCTGGTACTGGAAGTACTCGAGTGTTGGGTATCAGAGAACGAAGCTTTTCTACTTCATTTATTGATGAGAAGAAATCCAATTGGAGGATACTGTTGACACGTCTGACTTATCTGGGATGAAAGAAGGAGGAAACGGCACAATAAAGGGCATTCATTCTCAAAGCGAGTTATTCTGACTTCTTTTCAGCACCCCGCTTGCCAGCAATCATTCTTGTCACTTATCCAACTTCTTCAATATTAGAAGTGGCGGTGCCTTTCATGTGGATATTAGTTGAACAGGCTAATTTTCATAAAAAAATATCCGCTCTGGTGGAATATATCAGTCATATAACATAACTCAGGGTATAGGAATTTCATTGCGAAACAGAGCAGAAGTTGGATGTAAAAACTCATAATTCTTAGAGAAATTTGACCTCGTATGGAATCTTTTTGCTATTTGTCTTGATTCTTTTTTTGGCAGTGGGGAATTTCTTGATGCTTCTTAGAAAAACAACATCCTCTCAGAAATCAAAGCCAAAAAAGACCTTTTCCTTAAGTTTGTACAAATTATGCATGTAGCATTCATGAAATGGAGCCTTCTGATTTCTTATGCGGCCATTCTCTGATTTATTTAAGCTTGTTCTACTTGCCAATCCAATGAATAGCAATGGCATATAAAACCTGGCAACAAATTAGCTTTAAGTACCATGTGAAGGAGTTTACTTTTTCCAGATCTCATAGCTTTCAAATAGTTCACAACCTCCTTTAGCTGCTCCGATGGTTGCAGGTCATTAAAAATACTAAACGTTTAAGCCTCATACTGTTGACGACGTTTTGGCACAACGGTTTTGGTTTGTAGAAAAAAGTCAAACTAATTTGAATTAGGTTAGGTTTTTATTATTTTTTAATTCAACTTCCTCAGTCAAGTTTTTTGAAATGTTGTTAATGCAGAGAATTAGAAAAAAGAAGCTGAGCCCTTAATAGAAAAGGGCAAATTATATTTGCATCTTGTTTCATTTATAAATTAGGAGTAGCTAGAGCGGCAATTTACCTTTTATTAATTGCATCTACAGCAGCCGTCTTTTGTACGGTTGTGAATAACATCCTTAATTTGATAATTGCAGGGTGGGTTTGTGTTCTCGCTAATTCATACACAAGCCATGAACCCTCGTCATTAAACCTGAAACTCGCTTTCATCACAAAATGAGTCAAAGAGACTACATCTGAATATAGAGAAGCTGTCAGTAAGTTTATAAACCCTGGAGGTAGATAATTAAAAAGACGAGGTCTCTAAATAGCTCGTTTACTATTTATTACACTTCGTAAATTTATCATTTCTCCTGCCTTGATATCTAAATCACGATCGTATTGTCTAATGAGCGAAATGGGTTTTTATTGCCTTCATTCTGGCATCATTCGTCTATATTCATGTACATACATAGGGTACTTGTATCTGTATGAAAATCACAACCGACTGCTGTAATTAAAACGACCTGGAAATCACGAGTAACGAATTAAATCTATACCATCCTCAAACTCTCTGTCACTTAAGTATTTCCAAAGGAACCTTGCCCAAATTATTCTGTCAAAGTACCATGAAGCTGAGTACTGGCGTCCTCATTGATATCCTGTAGTAGAGAACGGAACTCGATTCGAACAGAAAAATTATAATGCAGGAAATACCTTAGCTAAAATACTTGTGTTATAGAATAATAAAAAACCAAGTCCCATATTTCCGGGGAAATCTGAAACTTTTTGAGACTCAAAAAAGATTATCCGGGTACTCAAAGAAATTTCTAGGCCATTTGCTGGAAAAGTTGCTTGTCATATACATTAAAAACACTCGTTGGCAGCAAATATTCAGCCGGAAATGGATCAAAGTTCCAACTCGAAATGAAATGGTGCGTGGGGAAATAGTTTTGCTTTCTTGATTTGATGGATTACCTCAGAGATGAATTTAATCGATGAGCATGTTCAATTGAAATGTGAATCTGCCCTGAATATAGCCACCATTAGTTTTTATAAATCTTTCTGTCTTTCACCCCGAGCCTCTTGCCATGTATCGTAACTGGGCCAAGTCGCAGCCCATTCCATCAAGAAATTCTAGAAGAGAAGATTAACTATACTGGATAGAGAGTAGATGGTGGACTGATCCATCAATTCAATTATTCAGGGACAGACGATCATCCTAAATGTGTGAAGCATTCAAGATTCCCATTGGTAGGTGGGAAAGTAAATGCTACACTGTTGCGAAGTGATACAATTCATTCAGAAGTGTGCTGCAGCTTAGTCTAGGGAAACGACTGAATGAACTAAAAGCTTTAATCCCAAACCGATTCATTGAGGATTATAGTGACTCTATTCCTTAAATTCTCCAACTCCTTGCCTGGTCAGGGTAAATGAAAGCGGCAAGGGAAGTAAACAAGCTAATTACAAGCTGACTGAAAGCACGTGCTACTTGCACAATTCCGATCTGAGTATCTCCCTGTAATTGTAATAACAGTAGGAAATGACAGTGTGAGTTGTTTCAGGTGAAAGCTAAATAAAGGATGATGATGACAGGAAGAGGGAGTTTCTGAATCCGTACATATTTCAGAGAATGTGATGATGAGTAGCCAAGACAGGTTCTTGTGTGCAGTAATAAGACAGAAGGCCGGAAGGTATTTTCTCCCGTTAAGCTCAAAATGAGGCTATGAGAGACTCAACTTTGTCGAGGGAGACAGAGAAATTAATCACCTAATTCAGTTTCCCATCCCCCTCCTTTATTTCACAGTCGGATGTGACCTGACGGAAGAGGAAATTCTCGCTTCATATATTCCAAGTTCACGTTAATCCTAGAACTGAAACTGGGCTGGAAATTGTTGGCTCCAGCGCAGTTATTAGGCTTAACATCTTACCCGGACGTATTATCTTTGCTACAACTATGATCAAAAAGTCTAAGCTGCAATATTTCCATGCATACTTTGACGGACAAGTTTGTGCGAGAATCTAGATCGGGATGATGAGATGAGAGGAGAGTGAGGAGTTAAAGATGGAAAGTCTCAGGATCCTGGTTTCCTGGTGGTTACGTTTTTGAAAAGAGTGATAGAAATTCATGAAGCAAGTGTTATTGGCCTTGAGAGACCGGATGGAGAATATTCTACCGGCACTGAAAACGAGCCAACATGGAGATTGCTTGACTTAATTTGCAAACACAAGCTCACTTCCGCTCCTCCAACATCTTCTGTGTATAGTAACAGTCAATGCTTACAAAAGGTTTATGTCATAAAAACGGTCCTTAATCTACAGAGGGATTCCTCACACCGCTGAAAAAAATCGTTCTGAATTCTTTCCACTCTCTCTCTCTCTCCGTTTGCTTGGGAGAGAGAGTAATAGTATATTTGTGATGAGAACAAAACCAGATGCCGTAGAGGGATAAAGGGATAAACATAGGAGAGGAAGACAAAAGCCAAATTCTGGCTTGCTCGGAGGTTTTATTATTGGTGAAGCAGATCTGGAGCATATTCATATTCAAAGAGCCATGGAGGAGGTTGTATTGAATAGTCTATATCTCCTTTTAGTTCCCATTTGTAGGCTTGGAGGACAGGAGTGGATTATAGTTTTGATGAGGAAGCCACTAATTCAATTTCTTTCTAATAGCGTTTCATTTATTTTATTCATATTTCATATATCTTATGCAGAGAGGTGGATCCCTGTGTCTGCATAATGCATAACATTAGACCTCAAATTGAAAAACATTCCAGCCTATGCTCTAATTATATAATAATGAAAGACTCGACAGTTTTCACACGCCTTTCTCTGTCTCGTCGAGTGGTATTACGGACACGAGGGAGTTTGGAAAATGTTTTATACAGAATGTAGATACGAACTGCTGGCACATCCTCAGCATGTGGGAATTACTGACTCTCTGACCAGTGAGCCTATACTTTTATTCTCTTCCTGTTGACCCTTTGTTCCTCTCAGGACTAAAATAATATGGGACGCGACTGTAGAGTCCACGTTTTAGTCCATTAAGCGAGTAGACGTATATTAATCATAAGCTCGTACAAATGGGATGGTTCTCCCTGATGTCTGTGGCTGAAGAGAATGGATGCTGAAAGAACTGAGTGGTATTTTTTGTTGACGTAGGATGTTGCAGAAAGCAGCAGAGACGAGTTACATCAACATCAATTGTGCAGATCCTCTCGGGAGGTCAGCCTTGCTGATGGCAATTGACAACGAGAACTTGGAGATGGTGGAATTATTGCTGGAATACCGGGTAGAGACAAGGGATGCTCTTCTCCATGCCATTTCCGAAGAATATGTAGAAGCAGTGGAAGTACGCCTCTAAACCGCCTAACATATATTTTAAATTTCCGCCTCCCAACTCTGTATGAACTATTAGTTTAAAATTTACTCATCCTTTGTACAGGTCTTACTGGAGCATGAAGACGCTGTTCATAAGCCTGGGGAGCCTCATGTATGGACACAGAGATACTCTTTTCTCGTTCTTACTTAACTATCTCCACATTTCACCCATATTTCAGTACTATTTGCTCATAAATCATATCAAAGTCCTTAAGTAGGTTCTATAAGTACATATGTGGTGATGTACATATGAGCTCTTTTATACTATGTGTGTGAGTGGCTTTGTCTATTCTTCTTCTTATTGGGAAGAGGGGAAGTTAACCAAGCTCAAGAACACTAACACTGGCTGGCAGCTAGGAAATAAGCTTAGCGTTTGGCATGGCTGTCACAGGCAGAAGAAATCCATCCATCCATATATATTTATTGGTTTTACCATACTATCTCTCAATGACCTTTTTCCACTCTAGTAGAATCCAATACTTACCATTCACTAGTCTCTTTTCTGTCCCGACCGAAATCAGGCAAAGTCACGTCTTCTTTATTGCCCCGAGTCAAAGAGCGAGGGAAAGTTGGAGTATAATGTGTGTGTAAGGACTAGGAGGATAAGGCTGGAGTGATCAGGAAGACGATGGAATAAAATAAATGCAATCTCACACTTCCATTCTCACTGATCTTTTCAACTTCTCCCGTCAGCCTTGCTCATTATTAAACTCACCATACTTTCCCCATCATGTCTCAAACTTGGAGATGATTTCGTTATCCTCAACCACAGCCTTTGCTATCAACTATGGGGAGACAGACACTCTAAGAATACAGATTCTACTCTTGAGAAAGGATAGTATTTGGAGAGAAAGCAAGGGCTTTTAATCATAAGTCCCCTTATATCATTATTACATGCACTGCTCTAACCTACTACCAACTTAGTTTTGTTCCTTAGAAGGTTTACCTGCTTTTTTCTACCTAATGTTTACCTCATCTCTCTCTGTCAAATAGAGCTGGGAGGCCCTACCACCCGACACGGCCACTTTCACTTCTGACATCACCCCACTCATCTTGGCTGCTCATCGGGACAACTATGAGATTATTAAACTCCTTCTGGATCGTGGAGCTACACTTCCCATGCCTCATGATATTCGGTAAAAACAACTCATTTCACTTAAATTCCCTTCAATTTATAATACATAGTCCATCTTCTTTTATCTACTAAATTTTGAGCCCAGCAGCTCCAAAGACTTACATGGCACATGATTTCTTAAAAGACGGGCAGGCAATGTAATAAATACTTTAATAACCTGGAAAACCCTTGCAACTTATTCTCAAGTTGAGGAGGAAGTAAATCCAGACGGAATTTCATTTCTTACATTTCGTTGCTCGTTAGTTTCGGTTTCGCGTGCATCATTTATTTATTTACGTGTGTATAAACACTGTATTTCAAAGTAAATCTCCCTCTTAAAAAGGAAGAAGTAAACACTAGATGTGGAATCGTGACTTGACAAAACAATAAGCTATTTAGGAAGACGGCGAGTTGACGTTTTATCTTTGTATTAGAAATAAAAGGGATGGTGTGCAGGTAGCTTTGCAGAAATGTTGTTTGGGTGAGAGATTCTCCTTTGAAGAGAAAAGACTGCAGATCCGACGATATCGGTTAAATGACCTAATCTACGTTGTACAAATGCCGCTAAAGCACTCTGGCCCCTTTGAAGACAAAATATTGTTCAAATATAATTATACTGAGCTGTCCTGACCCAGGACCTTTGGCTTTTAATATCAAAATTCCAAGAGCTAAAATAATATTCATTTCGTGAGTAAATTGTGGGACTGGAATTTCTATTTTGTTTGATTTATTAATGAAGTTTTGAGAGAGGAGAAAAAGCTCTTTCGGTTTTATGGACATTTGGTGACCATTTCCTACCACGGAGTGCCGGTTCTCTATTGGTATTTAACTAATAATGCTTGAAACGAATTTCTAGGTGAATAGCCAAAAGGCGTTCTACCGTAATGTATCAGCACGACAAATACGGCAGTCTATTGGAATGGTCGATTTTATTCTATTCCTATACGTGAATAATGAAAACGTCCGTGAGTGTCAATAACATAAACATGAACTACCTAATTGAACAACCGAGAAATTAGATATTGCCAAGTGAATTCAATTACGTTGAACATTTTTCCCTTCATGTAGTTAACCTATCATAAAAAGTGCACTCTTATTCCTGATCGTGGTATGTGCTTGGTCTACAAGATATTTTGGCTTGAAATTTCAAGCCCTTTAGTACTTTCTCAAAACTGCTTTCCATTAGGGTAGTCACTGAATGTGCGATTTAGTGTTATAAAATATAGTGAGGGCTTTCTCCTTTTTTTTGGCAAGGATTCTCATACTCGTTTATTTTTTTCTGACTCTATGTGTGTCCTTCCTCGTGGCTTGATCTGTCACACTAACATGAAACTAATGAAGACTAAATATTTTGTTATTTTCGTTCCCTACCCCTTTGTGTTTTAGACTTGTTCTGGGACTCTTAACTCTGATCCGAAATCAAAAGAGCTTCTTCCCCCCTGAATTTACGAGATTCGTTTCTAAATCCTCTTTTAACGAGACAACTTAACCTTTCGTTTATAAATTTGAATCCTTAGAAAATTCTCGAAATGTATCTCTAAATGTCAACAAGAAAATATCAAATTGTAATATTGCTGGTGGGGATTGAAACAAGCAAAATATATGTACATCTCGTCTTTTTTATCTAAAAGCGTGCCTACGTCTTAGATATTAGAAGACGTTATCCCATCAAACTTGTCCTTGACATCTTATCCTCTAGATTATTAAATGTCCTCCTTTATCACAAGCTCCTCCGCCATGAGGAATAATAATTGAATGTCCAGGAGGTAGAAATCTTGGCTCAGAATCAAGAGTCCGGGTGAGTGAGCGTGAAAGTTGACGCTGTATGGTCAGCTTCTTTTATTTATACCCGAAGGAATGAATCCAGTTCAACCGTGGACTTCATGTCACTCTCGGTTGTTATCATTCCATCACGTTCCTCCCGATTGACCTTCTACGAAATCGACACCCATTGTGAATCCGAGCTGAAAGAGCAAAAAAAACTTACATAACTTTTAGGAACAACGGGATTTTCGGGCAGATTTTTTGGCCTTTCTCTTTTAGCCTTTAACTTTTACTAATTCGGCTAGTCCTTAACCTAGCTACTGAACAACGTTTCGATTTATTTTACCCAGATATTGTTAATTGTATCCAAAACAATGTCTGTTGGAGACATGGCCATAATATTTATCCCTTGTTAGAATCCATGTAGATTATCAACAGAACATATTAGCAAGCACATCCTAGAGGTTGATTTAAAGAGTTTTCTATACCCTTCCCATTCCTTGTTAGTTTAGCATAGAAGCACGTGCGACTGCATTTATAACCCTATCTGAACCCAGCGCGCAGATTGTGTTGAGTTCCAATTTGAAATTGTGTCTAAAACTTTCTCTGAGAATTTCTGTGCAGTCGTGTATAGGGTGTGCCAATCCGAAATATTTTCTTTTGTGTTTGTGTAATGCACCATTCAGAGAAAATATCCACAAGGAGGATTACGTGACTTGTGAAAAACAAGAGGAAAGCGTACTTATACATTATTTCCTTTTTATAATCCTTTCCTTTTAGGAGTCAATGGTTCACAAATCTTCACATTTCCTATGCAACTTCCAACAAGAATACTTTTTCTCTCACTCTGAAGAATGCTAAACAAAGTTCATAGAAATCATCACTGATTGCTTGCCTTGATGGAAGAATCTATTATTTTAGCATTTATTGTAACCCTACAAACAAATGGAGGGATGGTACGCAACACAGTTTTATGTAGAAGAGGATTTAAAATGAAACACAATGTCTGGCTATTTTGAAGTAGATTTTGACCCGTGATTATGAATGGAGAATCCTAACCCTCAGTCAAGCATTAATTTTAATTACACATATACCGTATTCAATTTCCTTTTCTTCTCAATTTGCCAATTTATTTGGGGTGCCATATGACGCAGAGTAACGACGGAATTTATCGTGACACATGATCTGAACATTCTAATTTTATATACTCTTCTTTATCTAATCCGTTCTAATGATGAATAGGAAACAGGGTCTAAAATTTATCACGAAACCAAAATACTCTCAATGATACTTATTCATCTCTATGAATCGGTTATAGATTTTTTTTAAATCAAGAAACATATTCAAGATGATTCATGAATATCTCACTGCACTGGAAAAGGTTTTCATGTTTGGTATACCCAATAAAAAAATTTATCATTCAAAACAAAAATAACAACATGTTCCAAAATCGATTGGAATTGCTTAGAATCAAATGGTTAAAAAATTACTCTAAAAAAAACAAGAAAGTGAACTTTTATGTATTTGACCTCAGAAATAGTTTACAAGTTCAATATTATACAAATAATACCATGCAGTACCTTTAACAAAGTTTATAGTTAAGACTTAAAAGTTGTTAGAAACCAAAAAATCGAATTTTTCCAGGATTTGATATGCATACGTTATTCCTTCTTAAATTTCCGGTTTATAAAGTTTCTATTTACTAAACGACTGTAAAATATAGGGATGATTTTTCTTTGCTTATATCTAGTTGTGGCTGTGATTACTGCGTTAACTCAAGGCAAGAGGATTCATTGCGACATTCCCGATCCCGAATAAACTCGTACAGAGCTCTAGCCAGTCCGTCTCTAATCGCGCTTTCCTCAAAGGATCCCATTCTTACAGCTTTTGAGCTGTCTTGGGAACTTAGACGTCTATTTTTTGCTGAACATGAGTTCAAAGCTGAGTACATGGTAAGTAAAAACTCTTATTTCACACATTTTAATGATAATAAAGCTTGCCTTTATCGAACATTTCGTATTATTTGGATATATGTACTTGACTTAACACTAAAAGACCTCTTGGGATTTCAAATTCATTGCATCTGGTTATTATAAAAGGTAGAACTAGGACGAAGACGAATTGCTCACTAAATTAAGCATTTGATGACAAATATACTTACGCTGGTAAAAGTAACTTATAAATCCTGGTATTAAAAAACATTCCATGAACAGGTTGGCATCTTAGGCTATTCATTCAGCCAGACTAGAGGCTTTATATTTCTACCTATTGAGTAGAGAAAATAAATGAATGCATTTCTAAGGATGAATCACAATTCGAGTGGTTCCTAGTCTTTATCAGGCATGCTTTCATTTCATTTTCATTTTTTAAGAGACACGTACTTTGTTGCATCACACATAAAAACCAGAGAATGTTTAAACCTCATTTCATGGCTAGTTATAGAAGCTGAAAGCTTGTGGAAACCTTTCAGAGTCTGATGGAGTGGCCAAGTAGAGATGTACTGAATACGTACTTGATCATCCTAGAGATGATGATAGTACGGACAGATTCTAGTCTAGGAAGGTGAATAGAATTCAAGTCAAAATTGAGGTGCACTATTCGAAGAAGAGTAGGTAGAGTCATTTTAAAACTATACTACCGGTCTACAAAAGCCTTTCCATGGGTTGATAGTGATTTTAAAACACAGAACAGTTTTCATGTTTCGGCATTTAGAAGCTAACAATTCCATTCCATGTTTGGATTCATAATTCATGGTATTACAGATAATTCTCATTGAGTAAGTCTGGGACTTTTAGGATTTCTAACTGTACGATCCAAGTTCAATTCTTCAAGCTACCCTGAAGGGAGTCTAGGGAGCCATATAAAACTATGAGAAGAATCTTATTTTCTTTGCTTGCCTGCATAGAGAGTAATCTGAAGAAGTTCTGCTGAGAAAGCTAGGTAAAGGTAAAGGAAGATTAAACAAAAGAGAATGGATCAAATAGAGTTTGATGTGGATGTCTTTGTTAGTGTGTTAGCTCGTTTAGTCTAGGATGGAGTTTGGCCCTTGATTTCTGTGTTTCCGATTGTAAAAGGTGGAACTGACTGACTGAGTTTTGGAGCCGTTGCCCTTTGATATTCAGGATTTGATGACTTGATTTTGAATGGTATAATTTTAAATTTTTAGTTACTGTTGGTGACATCTGGTTTATTTTTTCTATTTGAATAATAATGTCACCACGGTTTTGTTTCTTCTTGTGTGATAATTTTGAATATTTCCGAGGTCCCTTTTCCCCATCTTCGAATCGTTTATTTCCCCCGATTCAGAATAAGTTAAAGCTAAGATGGTTTAAGAAAACGGGGCCAAAAATCAATTGACTGACGAGACAGGTTTTATATATAATGCCCTTACCAACATGAATTGCCCTTTCTAAAATGCAAATCCTGGGCTACTTACTTTTCCCCAAGGCCGATATCCAGAATCTCAATTCAACACACAAAGCTGCAGAGAGCCTTAATCGTGTCCTAAATCCTATTTGCTGACTTTTCACTGTGTAAGCTCTTCCTTTCAGTATTTATCGCCACCATCACGAGGAAATATTTTGAATCAATTACATATTGAAATTCACTTTTATATCCAAATTCTTCTCTGAAATAGTCGGTATATTCTAGTGTGTTCTAGAAAAATGGAGTATCGAGTGATGAGATAGGGGTGAGTAGAAATGTTTGAGAAAATCATTTGAATCCTTTCATAACTCAGCCAATTCCCATAGGATCAGAAGATTTTTAATTCTGTTGTATCTCTATCTCCTTACGAAAGCTAATCACCAGTGGCTTGGCTTTCCGTCAAAAAAGTAACCATAAAGTCAAAACGGAAAGGAATTCTTATTTAAAGAGAACATTTTTGTGGAAAGACCTCCCCGAGGCCTGGATGTGTTTACTGGCAATAAAAAAAAAATTAGACAATAAAGAAAGAAGCTATCTGTAAGAGGGAAGATGACTTCAGACGTATGCTCTCTGTGGAGTTCCTACTTTTTAAAATCCCATAAAGGGGCATCAAAGTCCGTCCGTCCAATCCAAATGAAATGAGCTACTCACAGTTTATTTTATGGGTTTCTACTGTTCCATGTGTTATTTGTCATTGGAAACTAGTAAAACACGAGGGTAATCAAGTTAGTTCGAAAAACCCATCTCCACCAACTGTTTCTAAAGGATGTTTCTAGCTGAATGCTGTCAAACAGTTATCCATCTGTATTCACCACTCTCCCCTTTCACTTCAAAGAAAGTAGCCGATACTCCTCCACAAAAAATCTAATTTATCTTTAGATTTCTTTCAGGCTTAAAAGGAACGTAACTCTGGATTATGAATGATCGTCAACCTCACTCACTGTTTCAAGGTTTCACGAAAATTCATAGGCATTAAATGTTACCAAGAGAAGGGGGTTTTTTTATCTCTTCGCTTTCTCCCAAGGGAATTGTTTTATATTGTTGAACCCAGACTGGTTTTGGATTTTCAATACCCAAGAGCTGCCAGGATTTCTTGTCATTTAATACGCATAGGTACTATTGGGACTGAAGCATGGATTTGATAAAGTTTATAGCGGATTGACAGTCCTCATGCACTAGGAGATAGGTCCATTTTCTCTACGGATGGTCAATAACATCGGTTTCTTGTTTGACTTACGTTTCTAAGCATCATTTCATGAAATATAAACATTTCTTTATGTTCTTAAACAAGACAGTTGGCTTTGCCTGTTCGTAATATTAGTAGTTTCTTCCAACTTGGCATCTTGTCCTGTCCTCACGAGCTGTACGTTGCATCAATCAAATAGCTGGGCTGTGCATAAACGGTCAACAGAAGATTACAAGAGATTGTGTGTGGAAAGAGTCAAATAGTGGAAGCAAGATTTAGTAAGCCAATTTGGGCTTGGGATTGTTGTGCCCAAAGCTTATAATATTATTATTGTCTACTGCTATTGGATGGACGTTGCTTCCTTCGTGTGTTCAGTAGTGAAACGGGAGTTGTGAAAGTTGGAGTGATAAAAAAAATACATTGTGATGGACAACGATCGTATCTAAAGACTTCAGGGTTTAGTTTGACGGCTCTTTTTTTACTCTTTCTATCCCTTTCTCACATTTAAGGACATCCTTGGTTTTATAGATCCGTTGCAGCCGTCTTAGTAAAGATGTATTTTTCCACAGTCTTTTATTGCCTCTGTTTAAACAAACTAATTGCTCCGTTTTAAGAAAAATGTGCCTTTTCACATGCTGGCTGCTTACAACAGTGTGCCGAAAAAGTACATCCTGCTCCTTTTTATAAACGAACTGTTCATGAACTATTTTTATGGGAGAATGAAAAATTTATTAGCTATAAAATGATCCCTGAAATTCCATGGCACTCCCAGAATTTTAAACTTTCGTTTAAAAATTCCTGCTAATTCATTTAGCATTTCAAAATCTATGAAGACGACTTGATTAATAAAAATATCCTTATTTTTTCCCGTCTTTTGAAACTCTAGATTCGATTATTTCTAATCCATGATTTCTATATTACGATTGAATATTTATTAGTGGTTTCAAAATTTAAGCCAGTTCTCTGTAGAAGTTTATCAAATACAAATAACGCCAATACATTGCTGATGCTAAATTTTATTAAAAACCAATGTATCAAAGTTTATCTCTGTATTCTAGTTTTTTTGTCAAATATAAGGCAGGTAAGTATTTATTATGATTTCTAAGTCAGATGTCACACAGGCTAGGTCATATTTTTAACAATCGTGACAGGATCTTTGCGTACCATTTGACAAGTGAATAAGATATGGTAGGACAAACCGCACTTTACGCTCCAGATTCGTACATGAGTACCATCTCTGAATACTTTTAAATGGAAGTACTAAGGAGGCGTGTAATTTATTAGACAAGTTTTAAAGTTTGACTAAAGTGATTAAGATGAAGAAACGTGCAAAGATGTTTATGTTTTTCAGCCTCAATATATTCTTTGTCAGTGGAAAAGACATTCTTGCAATACTGTGCATAGAAAGCTGATTTTTTTTTCATACCATACAGATAGGGTTTATTAAACGTAGATAATTTCACAATGGATAATTATGCCAACCTTTTCAGTTTATTATGTATCCTGATGTATCGAGAAAGGTGAGACGGGAAAAGGACCAACTTGAACAACTGCACTGTCTTTGGTCTTGACTGGAATTAAATAAGGATTTTATATTAAAAGCACGCCAATTCAACTTAAGATACTGACTGCGTAATGTTTAAAGCCAACAGTTTCCCTAATATGGTCTCATCCCAACCGCCAAATAAACCAATTCGGCAGGGACTGGTTGCCTATTTGTATTCCGTTTCTAGCTTGACGGTAGCTCAACTCCATTTGGAAATAGTATTCTGCAAAGAAAGACCCATCCCATTTAGATTCATGATAGGAAGTTGGATATAAATAACATTATGGGCTAAGCTAGAAAGGACTTGAAGTCATAGATAGCTATCACTAAGTTTGAAAACGAGACCTTTGGTAATTCGTATAGACATTGAGTCTATTAGGGCCAGAAGACTCCCTATCTTTGATTTGAAGCCTGAGAAGATTCTAGCTAATTTAGGGAGTAAAATAAGGCAGCCCTCAAAGACTAAGTAGATTAGCTTATAGCCTCCTAGACAATAAGATCTTCTCGGTGGAGCCAGGCTTTAGGATATTAGGATTCTACAAATTTCCATTACTTACCACCACGGTCTTTATACTCAAGTTACGCAAAGGTAAGGCGGTTTTAATCGGCTAACGAGATGTATAATCTTGGTCTATTCCAAATCAGCGGAGGGAAAGAATCGTTTCTTAGAATTATGGGTTCCTCTATGCACTAAATTTTAAATAAGTTAGCGTAACTTATTTAAAATCATGGTTATGGTAGTAATATTAAATTTTAATACTTTAGGGTTAAAAGGTTACAAATACTCTAAAAGTCCAAAGCTGTCAGACAGTCCCCGTAGATCAGATCTCACATCCTTGCGTCTTGGCCTTTCCCTGGATCATAAAATCAATAAGATGTAAAGTATCTCAAATTTCATTTGAATAAAAACATTTTCGTATCTGGCACCTGGAATGGGAAAGTGACTCTGAATAAATATGTTTTGTAAATCCATAACCAAGCTAATATTATATTTAACGGATAAAAAATGGCTTGAATTACTTGCAACCAAATACCACAATCAGGGAAATTAAGCAGCTCAGATTTATAAAAGCTTTGAAAGGTAAATATATTACGTGTTCACTTGCATGCATGCACAATGAAAACTGGATTTATACTCATACTTTCTATTTTATTTTTTGTATCTTACTTATGTTCAAAAATTAAAAGAACATGAGTAGGGGCAGCAACAGTCAAAGAGAAAGTACGAGCATAAAGCCGGCTAAAGATACGATGCAATAAGACGATAAGAATAAGATACGTGGGTTGAATTATTTGAATGTATTTATTTATTTTGGTATATCAAAGGCACTGAATCTTTTTTAGAGCAACTGACTTGCATAATAGTTCAATTTCGTTAACATGATAGAAAAGACATACTTGTGCGACAAGTAAACCACATTCTGGGATCTGCTGACGAAATATGGCTTGTAACTCTTTTGATCTCTAAATAAGATTGATTTTTCTTTTGTAGGAGTTAAGAAAGCAATGCCAAGAATTCGCAACGGCGCTTCTAGATCATACACGTAGCAGCTATGAATTAGAAGTACTCCTGAATCATGATCCAGGAGGACCAGTTTTTGAACATGGCGAAAGAATGCATCTCAACCGTCTCAAACTCGCTATCAAATTCCGTCAGAAAAAGGTACATGAATAAAATTTAACATTTCTTCCTCCCAAGCTAATAACAAACGCATGGCGCCGATCAACGGTTTTAAGCACATTTTAAAACCAACTATTCCAGAACATTGAAATGAAAGGCACTTAATTATCTATGAATTAAAGCCTTTTGGGCTCTGAAATTCTTGTAAATTGTTGGCTTGTAGCCTAGGACTATGTCATAATGCCAAGACCTTGATGAGAAAGCTTATGCTATGAATTCTTATAACTTTTATGACCACTTTTAGTTTAAAGTCAAGTATTAATAGAGATTTCTATATGAATTTACCGACAAAGTTCAGGAATGAGGTAGATATTAGCAGTTTCCTCTAATACGACTAATTTAGCTTGGTCGTTGGGGCAAATATATACTATAGAGTGCTGTGCAAAGTTCTGAGCCAGTGCCATATCATGAATCAAAAAATGATGCCTGATGCTCTGGTGTGTTTTTCAGTTTGTTGCTCATCCTAATGTTCAACAACTCTTGGCATCCATATGGTACGAAGGACTGCCAGGGTTCCGACGTAGAAACATGGCGTTGCAAGCGTTAGAAGTAATACGAATCGGGCTTCTCTTCCCATTCTTCTCCCTGTGTTACATCGTGGCCCCCAAATCTTCATGGGGTCAAACAATGAGGAAGCCTTTTATCAAATTCATTTGTCATTCTGCATCCTACTTCACCTTCCTCTGTAAGTCTTCATTTCATTTCTTTATCATCACTCGACTCTAAAACCCCTTGAGAAACTACTGTGTAAATCCCTCTTTGAATGAACTCACGCATTCTACCTTTTCTCCCATAAAATCGTCGATCGCGACTGACCCTTTGAAGTTGATGAATTCCTACGCTTTCCTCATTCCTTTAAAGCTCTTTATGACCAGGGAATTTTATCTTAACTCCTAGTACAATTATACATATACCTTAGAAACGACCCCATTATTACAATTATCATTTATAAAGAGTGAACATTTTATCCTGAGATTGATGAAATTTCTACTAACACATTGACTTAGGCATGTATGACGGCATTTATACGTACTCTGTACGTACAAAGGCTAAATTTAACGTTAACGGGACTCGGTAAATATGTACCGAAAAATTCGTACCCGGTAAATATGTATCCGGAAGATACATACCAGTGGTAAATTCGTACCAATGAATATGCATTCATACAGTGTCCATTAGATACTAACAAATTTTATAAAATTTAGAAATACATTTGGTACCTTAAATTTGGGTTTGGTTTGGGTTGGTGACTGATATTTAAATGTGCTAGTTTCGAATCCTATTAGTTTCTTAACTAGTCTACAAGGTAGCAACGAACTTTTAGGTCTCTTGTACTGCCGTCATTGCTTTAAAAAATTTGCTTTTAAAAGTACAAAAAAATAGATGAGTGTTGCAAGGACACCAGTACAAGAGAGTATTCACTTAAAAGTTAGGTGCTACCTTGTAGACTAGATAAGAAACTATTAGGACTCGAAGGAAGGTAACCAAATCATCATCTATTTTTTTTGTACTTTTAAAAGCAAATTTTTCAATGACCACAGAGAAAGGTAAGAGTTTGAAGAGTTTCGAACATTAACTTCTTCAATATGATTGAATATTCTGTATAAAAAATTATTAAGTTTTCAATTTAGTTGTTAAGTATGAAGATGTACCATGGATAGAATATCTTAGAGGTATTGCATTGCCCATTGGTTTGCTGCATAAATAGTAGTATGTAAAAAAAGCTGAATTAATTTTGGCCTACATTATTCATGATATTTTCCGGTACCAATTTTCAGGGACGTATTTACCTGTACGTATTACCGGATATGATTTTCCGGGTACGTATTTACCACGGGTATATATTTTCCGGTGCGTATTTTCCGGGTACGTATTTACACCAACCCAATTTAACGAAGTCAAGAATAGGATTATAAGTTGGACCGCTGTAAAAGTTTTGAAATCAATGTTATTCTATCAATAACTTTACGATTTATTTAATAGCTTTGATGACATTCCAACTCGTATCTTTGTTTTTAAATTTAGGTCATACGTGTCGTTACCTCGTCTTACCTAATTGTCCCCTTACATAATCGTTGTCGTACAAATTTTTGGTACATACATGTCGCGTACACAAGTGTCGGGTCTTCGGATGGAGTGGATTAAAAAAAAGTTCTGCCAAATTAATACGACTGGATATCTTTGTCCAGATTTTTCTCGGCCTCATTAACCCGAGCGGGTGTTATCGTAGAACATGAATTCCTTTCTGCCGTGTCCCGATGTCGAGTATAAAGAAGATTATTGTGTACGTACCAGGTCAATTGCATACCTTCACATTTTTTACGTGTTAATAGGAAAGTAAATCTTGTGAGGAAGGCAAGGGAAATAATAGTCTTTTTAAGGACAGGGCTATTCACAAGGAGAGAAAAAAACGTGGTGTGCACTTTGCCGAAGTCCATTTATTTATGCGATCGTTTTTGTGTTGTTTTACTTGACTATCCCCTGTGACGAAGGAGTAGGAAAGGGCATGTAGTAGTGACTCTTGGAATAGCTTGATTTCACGTCCTCACTATAAACAAACATCCTTGACATCCACATTTATGTACGTATGACAGAGGACAAAGGGAAGTAGGTTTTCGAACAAGTTTCTTTGTTTAACTCAATCGGAACATTCCCTGGAGACGATCCAAGCTCAAGCTCCAAATCCAATCTCTCTCTTTTAGTTACCTCTTCGAATGCAACATATTCTACTTCATCCAGAAATCAAGGCTGATGTTCGATCTCGGAATCCATTTTTCTTTTTAGAGATTTCTATTGCCCCTTTACTGATGAAATCTACTGTACAAGGGCTCTTTCCTTTCGTTTTTATAATGATTTACTGGCTAATCTGGCTTTTTACAAGTGGAGGGGCATTAGGATAACTCCAAACTACCCATGCCGTTTATTATAACGACTTTTCATTTATCAAAGGTAATCTTCAACTTTGAAAAATATCAAGTACATCCCCTTTCAACCATGAATCGTTTCAAAGGATTTCATTGTTATTTTGTCTGGCTACATATTCAGTTTGTAAATTGGGCCTTTAAGGACAGAAACTATTCAAAGCTTACTCAGTAATAGTAATAAGAAGAAAATTCCTACATCTAGCAACTGATTATACTGCAGTAAATGTCATTTGAATGAGTTACTATTTAGTTGTGTAACAATAATACCTGATTTTGAGTATAAAAAAAATGGACCTAAACTTATTTACAAAAACTCTTGGCACAATTTTTTTTTAACTAGCATAAGAATACAGAAATAAAATATAAACTTTTTCCCAAAGCAAACTCAAAATTTTTGTTCGTGTTGACAATATCAGGATGGATAGAAAAGTTTAGAAATGAAAGGAATGAATGATTTTTATATTGGCGTGATTTACTATTTCAGTTCTACTCATCCTTGCATCGCAACGCTTTGAAACTTTTGTAAACGATTGGGTCGGAATGGAGACGGAATGGGTATCAACGGATGTGACGACAAAACGGGGAGCACCCCCAACAATAGTAGAATGGTTTATCTTAGCCTGGGTTTCCGGTGAGTTTTCCAATGAGATATCGTTTAAAAAGAAAAGTAATCAGATTATGAACTTGTTCACAGGATTGATATGGAGTGAAATCAAGCAACTTTGGGACGTTGGACTTCAAGAGTATGTGGGTGATATGTGGAATGTGTTAGATTTCGTGACCAACTCTTTATACGTAGCTACTATAGCTCTTCGAATCGTTGCTCATTATCAAGTAGGAGTCCTCTCAATTTTTCCTCTCGACAGAAGTACTTAGTTGGGTAGCAGTTAAGCAAATTTAACTCGGTTATATCTTAGGTAAAGAAAGAAATGCACTTGGGAATTTTAACAGCCCATTCAGATCGAGAGGATTGGGACACTTGGGACCCTATGCTTATTGCAGAAGGACTCTTTGCCGCTGCAAACATCTTTAGGTAAGACGCTAATCCGTGGTATAAATTTATATTCCCAAGGCTTAGGTCCTTTGTTGGAGGAAGCTAGAAGGGAAATCCGATTTGGGGAGCTCCGATGATCCCTCCTCTAATCAATTATGTACTTCTCCCTCTCTCCTTAACTTGGCACAGCAACAAAAACTCAGCAAATATTGAATTTATTGTTGCATGGAGAAAGTTTTGCTTAGGGCAGGAATAGGATTCTACCATCAGCGGTAAAAACTTCTTCTGTAACTGGTATACAGTATGGAAGTAAGAAGTACATAATGTACTAATCTATGTAGTAATTGCGAGTGCCTTGGTCTTAGCATGTACCGTCCGTATTTCTGAAATCAGATGCTTCGAATCATAAATCATTCTAGAAAATACCTTCCTTTTTAGAAAACATTTGAATGAATGCCCATCATAGAACTTTATCCTTTGGATATAAAGGCTTAAGAATTTTAAGAGATTTCTCATTGAAGATTTTCAAGATATATCGGATTCTGCTTGACCTAGAGCCAAAAAATATGAAGAAATAACAATGGATTATATAAGCTCAGAAGAAGAAGACATCTCCAGGGTTGGTGATGGGATAGGAACAATACTTTTTGATTCAATGTGCACATTGAAGATGTTCTAATCTGTAAAACTTGAATCCAATCTCTACAGCATCATCCAATCTCAATTATGTTCTTCTAAGTCCCGATTTCAAGAGATTGTTTGTATAATCAATAATTGGCAAGGCTTCGTTGTCATTTTCATAATGGAAACCGTATCGAGAGAACTGCAATGTTAATAGATGGATACAAAGTATACTAATCTCATTGTCTGGCTTTCACAGTTCCTTAAAATTGGTTTACATTTTCTCGGTAAATCCATACTTGGGACCTCTTCAAATATCCCTGGGTCGGATGGTGATGGATATCATGAAGTTCTTCTTTTTATACATCCTAGTCCTCTTCGCATTTTCTTGCGGTTCGTTGCAATTCCTTGTACATTAAAAAAAAAATCATATTCACTGAGTGTTATGCAATGTGTATTTTTTCACCCGCGGGAGCTCAATGTTAATCAAAGTATTAAAGCCTGAGTAAGAGCTACAAAGGCGTACCTAAGATTGTTTGCAAATGAATTGGATAGTTTTTATATTCCTTGTAATCATTGCATGGGAGAGTAGGCATGAAAAGTTTGGCTGATACTTTTGGAACGGTGTAACGCTAACGTTAGTCAATAGTACGCCTTGCACCCCCGGCCAGACAGAGGTTGATGATGGGAAATATATTGGGGCATGTATTGGTGAATCGGCTTCTGGTGAGTTTAACTCAATTGCTTGCATGATTTCCTGCTCAATCTCAGCTCACCATCCTGGGATTGTGTCGTGTACACTTTTCTTGGGAGCTCTCTCTTGGCAAGGGATCGCATTTAGTCAATTCATGCATAAAATTCATCCAGAAACTGAATCAACTCTTTCCTCTGTGATAAATCCACTCATAAATACCTATAAAATATCACGGAAGGGAACTGTGCGTGCCGGCAGACTGACTTCATATAATTTACATTCTTTTCCGCTTTCCATCCAATTATATGCTCTTTCTCTCTCTTCCCTCATAATATATCATGTATTACTTTCACTCTCCATTTTTATACCCATTTCCTCTCCTTGCACGAGTGGATCCAGGTTCAGCTCTTTAAACCAGTCCTTGGTCTAAAATGCTTGAATGAGATGCATGAAATGTGAACGCAATCCAAAAGTTGGGGGCTGGTCCAAGTTAGAACAATAAAAACAAAATTTGTGTAATGATAGTTTTGTGTGGGAGGGGGCTTTGGTATTATACAATTTTTGCTGTCCAATGAAGCTCAATGAAGGTTAATTTTTGATTGCACTCGAGAAGCTCGCTACTTGTTAAACTGTACATTTTTATACGAGGAATTGGAATGATAATATCTGACTATTAAATTCTGATATGGTTAGGTATGAATCAATTACTGTGGTACTACGCGGACCTGGAAAGAGTTAGATGTGAGCAGTTGAAAGAATTTCGAAGAGAAGATATACTCAACAGTAATAATAATAGTTCTGCCGGAGTTATTATGAACGAGAGAGAGCCCGAAGGATGCATTCTCTGGAGGCGGTTTTCCAAGTAAGTAGTATTTTAAAATAACAACAATAACAATACCAACAACAGTAACAAAACTATTCGCAAGACTCCAGACTCAATGCCTTGCTTAAGAAGTTCATTGAATATCGATATGCAGACATCCTCAACTTTCTCTACATGTCGTGGTCCAGTGCTCTCTGATTTCAAAAATCTATCGAAAATCCAGTTCACTCACTTTTAACAACAAAACAATCTTTAGATTCAATTACACTATTCAAATCACATTATCACAAAGCACAGGCACGTTTAAAGAAAAGACGGTGAGGGGTCAAGGATTTTTTCTACAAGGATGACAAGATTAACAATCAATTACTTGTCTTTATACGGCGGATGCGGATGCCGGCCCATTGGCTCAGATAAAAGAAAGCCCGTATAGAATCCGACATATAAATGTGTTGTATTATGTAACGCGATTGAAGAACCCTTTGAAACCTCCGTGGTAATGTAAACATCTATAACACATCCTGCACTGCCTTGCACCCGACAACCTAGCACCTGCTACCTTCACACAGTCCCTTGGAACTTTCACCACTTTCCGAGAAAAAAATTCAACAACTTATTTATTTACCACTTGTACTCCTGAACCACTCCAACTGATTTCGTAAAGACTGTATTATACACTAAGTGACAGTTTTGGTCTAAAACCAAAATTATCTATTGTGTAGTTGGTTTTTAGATTCCCCCCTTGGCAGAAAAGATGCATCTCCGACATAGTTTCGAGTTTTTTTCCTCGAGAAACGATTATCTTCGATAATGCTTATTGAATCCTTGCGTGGGTATGTATCGCATCATGAGGGAGTAAATGGGGATTTGGAGAATCTCGTGGTACTTTAGTTAGAGTGTCGAAACTTTTAACAGAATTTGTTTTTTTCTCTCATGCTTTTGAAACTTTAAAACAACAGAGAGTGTGGAAACTTGCCTCGAGTTAGGAGTTTACTAGGGAAGTAAAGTATTTATACTGAATATTTTGTCTGCTTTCAGCCTTTTTGAGACGAGTCAAACACTTTTCTGGGCTGTGTTTGGGCTTATCGAGTTGGAGAGTTTTGAGTTGGCTGGGATTAAAAGCTTCACGAGGTTTTGGGGGCTTCTCATGTTTGGATGTTTTTCTGTTATAAATATCGTCGTACTTCTTAATCTTCTCATTGCCATGATGAATCACTCGTACCAGTTAATATTTGTAAGTATCCTGTTTTTTATTTTATGTGTAGGCGTAGGCTCAACAGCGTAGCTTTTAATATCCTGATCATGCAGCTATCTTATATGAATGCTTTTAAAGCTATATGAATTAAATTTAAATCGAGGTAACGACTTTTGAGCAGAAGAATTGCTGACAGAATGCAAAGCTTTTAATGACAGTTAAATTAAATTCTAATGTTATTGAATACACTTTTGTAGGAAAAAGCCGATGTGGAGTGGAAATTCGCAAGGTAGTATTGAATTACATACGCAACTCGGTATTTATTTAGACTTATTCAGTAATTCCTCAAATTTTTATTTACAGGTCGAAGCTGTGGATTAGTTACTTCGAAGAAGGGGCAACCGTCCCTCCTCCATTTAACGTAATCCCTTCTCCTAAGACCGTTTGTTACTTTTCTCATTGGATTTGTAAAAAAATGTGCAAGTTTTCTGTTCGGGCCAAAAGAGAACACATCAAGACGATCCGGGTAAGAATTTCTTGGCGATTCCAAATTTAATTTATATTTAACAAAAACCTAGACTCAGCATATAATCAAGATTAACTAGTTTTGAAATAGTGGACCTACTAACTCTAAGGAAGTTTAGAAAGAAAAAGAAGTAACGTAGGCTTAGTAATTTGCATGTAAAACTCGCACGTGAAACCATAGCTTTATTGGAGACGTTATGTTATGTTATTTTTTCTGTAGAGAAAAGTGCTGAAAGAGAGCGAGAGAGATATACGATATCAGGTAAAATATATATTTTAGGATAATAAAAAAACGTATTACAAGTTACCCCTAAAAATGTGTATATAACAAGCTGGTCTATTATGCCATGGTGGAACTGTAAGTGAACCATATTCGTTAAAGCAGTCCATATTTTTTTAAGATCTGATAAATAGCGTGTTATACACGTTATAAGGGTAACCCTGTACTTGTGAGGAATTGGAGGATGGTTGAGACGATCTGATATGATGATATGATCTTTGTTTTATTGCAGAATATAATGAGGAACCTTGTTCGTCGATATGTGACATCTGAGCAAAGACAGGCAGATAACCAAGGGGTGACTGAAGACGACGTAAATGAGATAAAGCAAGACATTTCAGCATTTCGTTGTGAACTTTTAGAAGTTTTAAAGAACTCAGGAATGAACACTTCCTCAGCCTCTGGGATGGGGCAAGGTAATGGACGTTCTATTCTAAATATAAAGGACCTCCCTCTTGCCCCCATCTGTTTCATTTATCTTTCATATCGGAATGTTCCAGTAGGTTAGGTGTGCTCATAGTAAGAGTAATGAGGCTGTCAACAGACATCATTGAAAATTAATATTAGACAAGCCATAGCTTGTGTGAACAGATCTGTTTTAAAATCTCATCGTGATTCATGGTTTTCATTTCAGCACTTACCTTTCTTTATTCATTATTTCTGAAAATCATATTTAACGGCTTGTAAATGGGGAAATGGGCCGTTGCTCGTGCTTGGGTAGTAGTTTGGTAGGGTCAGGTAAAATTTTATAGATGGTTCAAAAGCCTCATTTATTAAGCTGGAGCCATGTTTCATAACGTTCATCTGGTGATGAAACAGATGTTCAATAAAATGAATGGTAATGCTCTGCCATGAATACTGAAACATTTACTTGGATATAAACTTATATAGGCTCTGGGGGGAAGAAGAATCGGCAGAGAGAACGGAGATTGATGAAAGGATTTAATATAAGTACAGCACCACCGTCCACATCCTCACTCGCCCTATCTGATGTTCCAGAATTGGATCCGCTGCATGAGAATGACTCCGTCCACTTCGACAAGAAGTCTCCCAAAGTACACGTCTTGCATAAACCGTCATCTGAGAACACATAGACTAGTTTGATCTAACTAATCTAAATCTAGGCAAGCTGATGTGTTTTATCTATTTGGTTTAGACAAGACTAGCCCGTCTAGCTAGAATGGCCGGGGCCAAAAGAGAAATGTCTAAAAAGAAATGGGGGACGCTGATTGAAGCAGCCCGAAGCGCTGGAATGTCTAAAATCATGGGACGCTCTAGATCTGAGGATTCCGTTTGCTCGAATTACAGTCAAGGAAGTGGTAGTGTCACCAGAAAGAATAGACAACAGTCCAGCACTACAGATCACGGGTAATCTCACTAGTCGATGCTGCTTATGCTCGATGTGGTGCTGTTTTCAAGTTTTCGTCTCAGTCGATGTAAATTATTTCCGTAATTTTTGAGTTTTTGTGTCGTAAAAATATTATAATTATCATTTAGGTTATTTTCCATAGTATCTTCAAATCTTGTGTTGTTTCTAGAGGGTCCAACTCAAGCTTAAATCGAGATTCGGGGAAAACGAAACGAGAGCGGTTTGCCAGAAGTCGCTCGGGAGCTCCATTACCTCAGTCCACGATTTTCCCCAGACTTAGATTTCAAAGTAGTGGGAAAACTTCAGCTTCTGGTATCAGTCAGAGTTTAGATGCTTGTGACACTTCTGAAGTCTATGACTCTTATGATGAAATGCAAGCAAAAAGGACCACATCACCTTCTACCAAAGAGGGCTCCGCACCCCCAACTGTCAATTATAGTGAACCTACTACTTCCCTTACCCCGACATCAGTCCCCGCAATTCCGACCACAAGAATAGTAGAGAAGAGCACTATCCCGGAAATAAGAAAAGCTTCCTCTCCATTAGCCCACGTTTGCGTCATAATGGAACAAGACCCTTTGCGTGATATTTCTGATTCAATCCCCGGTGGGACTGCAAAGCCAAAAAAGCCGAACGGTTCTACCGCAGCTTCATCTGGAGCTGGAACTTCAGCTTCTGGCACCTCCAAGCTTCAAGGAATAGTACAACCTGTGAGATCATCAACCTCATCTGGCTGGTTATGAAAATTGACGAAGTGCCCAAAATCATTCGTTCTTGTTTACATTTAGAAGGCCATATTCACTTCGTACGAAAGTTCCTTGTTATGGTGTTTTCTCTGATTTATGGTGCTATAAATTATATATGTATTTATATGTATTTATGATATAGCATCCATTATTAAGGATAGTTCAGATACCTGCTGATGTACTCTGCCATTTTTAATCTGGACCTATCCTGTTAAAAAAACCGGTGTTCCATTTTATGGCAAGTGTAATGTTTTTGTCTAGTATCTTGTCTGTTAGGGTATCATCAGAAGCTGTTATTCTTAAGCTGGTTGCTAGATAAGTTGAAAAAAACTACGCATTTACATGTATCGTATTTTTGTATCTCTCCAAAATCCATGTCCACTATATATGTTTAGTTTCCAGGACATGAAAAAAAGATAATTATAATTATTATTCACGCTAAATCCTCCGGTTTTAGAATCAGATGCAGGCTGACTGATTCAATGAAAACTAACTAAAGGTATTAGAAATTGAAGGTATCTTGGGAATGCCCCGACTCCATTTCAGATGCAGAGCCAATTACTTAATACTTGACTTATGGGCCTATTGGATGATTCATGCGATTACCAATTTCTTGGATACTGGATAGACACTTCAATTTAACTAATGCTGTTTCTCACAAAATTTAAATTGGAATTATAAATTAAGTATCAGAGAAGACACATATTTCACTTAAATCTCTAGAGATTGTAAAATGATTTGTTCATCAATATTTCTACATCAACTAAATGTTATAAAAAAGCCACTCACCTATATATTATATCCATACATACAAATTAATCTGCCAATATAAAAGATACTCCTATTACAACATTGTGCTCATCAGACTCTACGTGATAAACCATTTTAGGCGGTAACTCAATGTACTTTACCAATTGATTTGAAGCATTAATTGTTTCTTAATATCACCAAGCGTTGTGTCTGAAAAATAATGCCAAAAATTTCAAAAGTCTGTAAAACTGAATACAGATTGAAATTATAAGCCTGCGAGACTTTGTCCAAATGCTATTTGTGATCAAGTCACTGCTTAATTAATTGATCCCGATGTTTCCTGTGACAAAACTATATTCTACTGAATGCCCAAAGGAACCCTTTTGTACGTTAGCTGTATGTTAGATAGTGTTACATACTTTAAATGTGAAGTGTAATACCCGTACTCATACGAATATCCGTGAGAAATGGTAACAGAAGACAAATTTAAGCCACACATTTCAAAATGTTTTACCTGCACTAAATGTGTATCGTGTCCATTCGCATTATGTTCTCATTTTTCAACAGTTGCATAGATTTCGACTGTAAGTAAGCATTAGAAAAGCGTGACATATTTATGTAGTTTGTAGAATATTAAATGCCATAATAAATTATGTATTGTACTATTCTATACACTCTAATTGTTTGTCATCGTAATTCTATTTAAAAGACAAAATTATTTGCTTGTGATTTAATTGAATAGGCTGGTTATAAAAATTGACAAACTGCTCAAATTCATATTTACATTTATAAGGTCATATTCCCTTCGAATGTACTATTGGTACGGCCTATATGACGGTCCGACACAGTAAAGTGTCGGTCGAAGTTGACGAGGGCATGTCACATGTATTTACCGACCTGCCTGAGCGACCAAGTTCAAAAACTATATGGTCGGCGTGACCTCGACCTTCCTGTCCATCGGAGCAAGTAAGATCGGACCCTACACTGTCCGAGAGACCTAGATTGGCAACTAAATGGCTGGAACGGTCTAGATCGACATTTACATGGTCAGAGCGACCTATATCAGGAAATTGCTCGTAAAGATGACCTCGACTCCCCTGTCACCTGGATCGAAACAATCTGCAATCTCTAGAGTTCGGTAACCAAACGATCGGAGGTCCGCCACTACAATTACACCTTAACTAGTATAGTCTTTTCGAATGCTTCTCATAAGACTAAACATAAAAATTCATCTTTAAATTGACCAAATATGAACGATTGAGGGCCGCTTGGTTTAATTAAGGATATTTTTCATTTTCAAGTTAACGTGTTATTTTCGTGATTTCTAGATCATAAAAAGCTGGTTGGAACTTCTAATAGTTTCTTAAGTTATATGATAATATTTTACACACAGTGTGACTGATTTTTTCTCACTCGTACTATCTCGTTCGTTGTACCTAATTTGTTTTTATGCATGAAGTTTTCTTTCAAATTACGGAAATTCTTAGACAAAACAGGAGTCCATGAATCAAGCTCCTTAATTAATGTATACGTTTAATTTAATTAAAGATTGAGGTACATTTCTTAATTTAAAATTACAATATTATTGAATATTCTTATAAATATTAAAAGCGTAAATGACGTGTTGTTAAACACCTGTACCTAAACCAGTAGTTACAAGTGTTGCACAATAGACTTCAGAAATCTACGATTCTCAGAGAACCTTACAGGAAACGTAATCTTCACATCCTAAGGATTTATAAACTTTCTTTAACCCAATGGCCAATCATGTATTAATCAGTTCTTCCAATCAATCCGATTGTTAATTACAAGTTACTTCCCAATGTCAACTGCAAGAATATCTAATTTGTATGGCTCATTGTATTTTGTTATATTGTAAGTTGGCTTAGGAGCTCAGTTTCATCATGAATTCATGATTCTTGTTGCATGATGCTCAATACTATCAGATATATAATGTCTTCAATTAACATAGCCATCTTGTCCATATCCGCCGTATCCGTATTGTTGATAAGTGTTGAATGGATAGTTAGGGGTACAATTAGTTCCTTTACACTTTCTCCTATGCTCCAGTTTACCGCAGGGTTTACCACCATTTTCTGGATGAACCTTAAATATTATAAACAATTTAATGATACAGTATATCCATAAATTTGAAAGATTTGCAAAATCATTTAAATCGCATACTTTCACGTAGCGAGTCCTATACTTGTGTCCTCTTCCACAATCGACACTGCATTTCCTCCACTGACTCCAATCACTCGTCTCACAGTCTACAAGGGGACTGTCATTATACGGCGAGGGTGATGACGATTTATAAATTTTCTGAGGGTAGTAGCCATTGGTGTATGTATTGCTTGGTAAATGGTTCAAAGTACCGTAACCAAAAGACTGCTGCCTCATCATCTGATTTTGATCCATATCAGCTTCTGAAAATATTAGATATTTGTATTGACTCTTACAAAATCTTCATTCCTAATCTTGCGCTATTTAGCATTCAGAAACCTTTCAAAGATCCACACGTTTGTTCACACTCTTCTTCGGTTTCAAACATGTTTTTATTTCCTTTGCATCCCGTGTATTTGAATTTGGAACAGGTCAGTTTCTGTGAGTCAAAATACCATCGACTGTGACTTCCAAGACATGGGCCAGGATCCATTGGCTGCAAACATATTTCTGAAAGTGGCTTGATTAGTTAATAATATTTATTCAAGAAAACATGCAGCAAATGAATTCAGCACGACAGTCACCTTGAATAGCTTCTGCGGTTCCACAATCTGGTCTTAGACCCATGCAGTTCTCGGGGTCCATTAAACTGACATTGCATTTAATTTGAAATGCCCTTTGAGGGTCGGCATACATCCTAAGAACATTAATAAAAGTTTAGCATTAGAGGAAATTAAATATCTGATTAATGAATAAAAACTCACCTATGCCTGGTACGGACACCTTTTCCACAAAGAGTTACACTACAAGGACCCCATTCTCCCCATTCCGAAACTTCACATCCAGGATTTTGCTAAAACAAATCCACGTCCATTTAATTCAAATGTATTTGTACATTTATTTCTCTAAAAATGCGTACTCATTACTAAACATACTTGTTCTTGATCATTACAATTTGCAATGGATCCAAAGCAACGATCTTCCTCAACCAATCTAGTTTCGCAGTTATACGATGCTGCCTTACCAGGGTTGACATACTCCCTTATACGACGACGAACTCCTTGGCCACAAGGTTTTGAACAAGTTCCCCAAGGACGGAATTCTGTCACGGTACAAGCATCGTCGTTTGTATAAAGATTGGAGTAGCCAGTATTTGTATAAGTCGTCCCCAACTGGCCACTGAAATAGGAAACAAGGAAAGGATTTAGGAAACTTAATGTCTCAGTTGAATGGAAGTGAAAGGAGACCAAGTGTACAGGAAACAGAAATGACAGGAAAAGCTTTTTAGATTTCCCCTTTCACTGTTGATCTCCCTTCCTGCCTTAAAGGAACAGTCTCTTCTTGCAATTTAGATTTAATGGTTGGTTAACAAACAGAAAGAGGAATTCCTTCGTGATTCACAAAGCATTATATTTCCTTGGGATCAAAGAAAATTACATCCAATTGGCTCACTTACTTGCAGGGGATAGGTGCATCACATGGAATCTCTTGCGTGATCTTCCTGTTGCAGCCTAGACCTTTGGCATTGGGGCTATCATATTGTCTTCGACGTTTGACAACTCCTCTTCCACAAGTTGCACTGCATTGACCCCATGCGGACCACTCACCGACGGCACACTCGGCTACAATTCCATGGAAAACATTTCAATTTCAGAAGTCAAAATGATTGTCACCACGCTTCGGCGACATATTTTGCCGAACTGCCGAATGCATGGGCCAGTACACATCCGCAATTTTTTTTACCCGGAACAAGAACCGATTATGTATCCTTCAGTAACTTACCTCAGTTGTTAAGTTACAAGGCTAAATGTATAAACAGACTGGTTCTTACGTCTTTCTTCGTCAGATTCTTCTTCATCTTCGTCTTCACAAGGTCTTTCATAAGCTCGCTGCTTTTGTATCCTCAATCTGGCGAAGGGCTTAACCATGTTTCCGCTAGGATCATAGAAGGGAGACGCTTTGTCAGATTTCCACACGATACGACGGATGCGGTCTCTTGGTATAGTTGGCTCTTTTTCTGACTACTCAAAAACACAATAGTCATAATGTACATTCTGTAAGTCTACTTTGCATCCTCCTGATTCCACTTAAACCTTATTTTATATCTGCAACAAAGGATTACTTCCGTCTCAACTTGTTATTCCTTTTAAATTGAGAATACCAAGGTTGTAAAACCGAGTCCAGAGAGTCCGTCTCGTTTTTGGGCTCATGCATCTCGACTACTTACTCGCACATCAATGGACACAATCACACATAATACGACTGTGGTATACACACGCGGTATCTCAGTTCCACCTAACACAATATGCTTATCGTGATTTTCAAAAATAACAAAAATGCGTACCAAATATGTGACTCCACTGTCCGTCCCTGCATCCCAGGGGTACAATGGGACCACTTTTGAAGTGGCCCAGCTACAGTTCTTTAGACAAAGATTCAACCCCGACACTCCAACAAACCAATCTGGGGATGGAGCTACACAAAAATCAAAAGAATGTAAATTTATTACGGGTATCATATCCATTAAATTCCACTCCAGTCCGACATAATATTTCAGCTTATTCAAAGGATTGGCCAGGGAACTGGAAACCGGACAAATTATCGTTGTTATAAATAAATTAAATTAAGAGATACAATTTTGACCTTTTCTTTTCCATCAATATGATTAAATTGATTTGTTAAAAATCAAACGTGTGCATTACAACGTTAATTCAATATTTGTGCATATAATTGACAATTGACATTGTTTCGAAGCCTATGAAGCCAAAGATGTACGCACGTTATGACTTCTCATCAAAATTTATGCATCATATCGACTATATTAAAATATTGGAGAATCCTAATCCTATTTGGTTCAAAAAGAAAAACGTGTGGATTTTTTGTTATAAGGCTTCGCTTATTTCATTAAAGGTTTTTGGGGGTGGACGTTCAAATGATAAAATATGATAAAGCATTCGCATGTACAGGCGATTACTATTTTTACACGTTGCGTGGCTGAATGTTAGTTATTGTAATTATAAAGAATGAACAAGTGATTGCTCGTACACTAAAGGATTGGATACAGTTAAAGCTGAGAAATTAAACTGTAGTAAACTTTCTTAAGATTATTTCAAGATTATTTTTATATATGTTTCAAGAAATTTATAACTTACCTATTTTAGAGACGAGGGAAATCAAA
>JAQFYM010000006.1:0-257971 GCA_034694785.1 Agrenia bidenticulata | reverse complement strand
AAGCATAATACAGTCATCACAACAATGTAATAATATTCATCAGTCTACATCATTCTCAGAGTCAAATATTATTTTTTTTAAATTCCAATAGAAATTCTTAAATTCCTTTTAAAAGTATTTTCACAACACTAGTACATTATTATTCATCAGTCATGGTTGAAAAAAAAAGTCGTATAAATTTTCCCAACAAAATTCGTATGGAGGCATAAATGTCTCAGACATATTTGTCACCAGACATAAATGTCGCGAGACATATTTGTCACCAGACATAAATGTCGCGAGACATATTTGTCGCCAGACATATTTGTCCGGACATAAATGTCGTAGACATATTTGTCGTCCCCCCTTCAAATTAGGTTACATGAACCTAGCTTACCTTGAGATTCAACTTTCAGTGACTCGAAAATTCATCCACGATAAATGGGATGGGAGTTTGCAAGGTAAGGTACTGATTTTCTTGAACTAGTACCACTAGTACCAGCATTATGATCCTTGGAGAGGTAGTCAATCACCTATCCGTAAACACCGATATGAACATTGATTTATTGTGGATTCTGTATAGATGTACTTGAATGGTTGCATATTTTTCATCTGGAAATATCCTAATAATTGAAAATGACACTCGCTATAAAGATAAGATTGACGGAGTCTGGGTTCGTATCAGCTTCCTTTTTGAGATGTTGATCCAATCTAACTTATTCTCTTGACTGGCTCAGCCTCCGGATATGTTCCGCGGTCGCCCACCATTTCCAGTTTACACCCGTTTCTTGCTACTGTTCTTAGACAGATTTCTTATCATAAGGAATCGAATCCTTCCGGTCCACTGCGGTCCTTTAATTTAGCAACTATGCTAGACCGAATTGGCTCAAAGCGGTAGTTGTTAATTTGTTATTTCTGAAAGGGAAAATGATCCTTTCAACTGTAACATTTTTTGGAGGAACAAGTAATGAGTAGTTGATTCAGAAACTTTTCTATAGTTTTTAAGGCTAGAATACAGGCTAGATTACTTTTGCGCCTTTATTTTCACAAACAATTTCTGAAAATATAGTTCGCTGAATTTTAATGCTCGAATGCTTTTGAGTAAGTTCAAACAAAGCAATATATTTCTAAATCATCAGTGAAATAAATGGAAAAATAAATTGATTGAAAATCTGGGACTCGTACTATCGATAATTTTACAGACGAATGACGAAGGATTTTTTGAAGTTAATCAAGTAACGAAAATATGTATTGTCATAAGTTTTGCCTAGCGAAATGTAATTTAATACAAGAATAAATCTGTGACACCATATAACTTTTGAATTTAATTAAATAAACTTTATTCATATAATGGAACTCCTCGGTCTAGAATAAATTAGATCCAAAGAGGCGTATACAATAAATACAAAGGTTCGACATTTTTTATAACCATTTGAAAAGCCCTTTGCTAAGTAACTCCTGAGTATTATATCAGATCACACATACAATATGCAATGTAATGCAATCAGGAAAGAGAATGTAATTTTTCTTCGTCCCTGAATGATGCTGAGTGGTTCATCTATATTGGATTTAAGGCTTATAGACATGCCATGTCAATACACTAGGGTTGAAGTGTTGAAGTCACCTTAAAGTACTAAAGTGACTTTTGTTTTTATTTCATCAGTCGGATACTTGGGGAACAATTGGCTGGACTTTCATGTAGTAACTGCTTTCAACTTTAAATGCTACCCACTCAGACTTCCTAATGCCTTGAAAATTTGTAGTTGCAAAATAAGCTGTGATTTTTACGAGGGTGAACAAATAAATTTAAACCCACTCCATGCTTAATTTTGCCATCCTTGTAAGATTTTGTACCACCAACGAGGAGTTGTCACAACAATAAAATGTCAGCCAATTTTCACTTACCTATTTCACACTGACATACGAAGATCTTAGGAGTAATAAATAAACTGGGATCGAATGTTCCCAGCGGATGCTCGAGTTCATCTTGCTACCTTACACGGGCCGCTTGTCCAATTGTTATCTCGTTATTGGAAGAAAGCCGCACATGTTTGTGGTCAAGTGAAAGCCACCCTTTACCTCGGCTGGACAGTTAGGTGAGAGACTAATAAGATGACAAAGGTGACAAAGAAAGGGTTGACTGGGGCTAGAAAGCTGAATAATGACACGCGAGATGAGGGTTAAAAAAAGGAAAACTCATCCTCCCATATGTATGTACGAGTAGAGGAGGATAAAAAAATAGTTGGAGGGCGAGGAAGACGGGTTTTGATGAATGTCCTCCGGTTTGATTGTCACGAAAAGTAAAGGGTATCTTATAAAAGCAACGAGGGATAGGAACAAGTAAAAGGAAGAGGTAGGGATAGTGAATTTGGCTGAGCTAAAGGCAGGCTCTGTTGAAAGTTGGTCGATCTGGATCCATAAGCCCAGGAGAAGACCTCCACACACACATAGTGTCTACACTACTATACAGAGTTAGAAGGTCTCGTTGATAGGACTAAAAACCTTACCTAGGCCATCCATAGGCTTTGAACCATCGGAGAGCATCATTCTATAGGATGGAGCAGCCAGTTTCCCAGCCAGTTTCCCAGCCAGTTTCCCAACCAGATAGAGAGAAAGTGCAGAACGCGAAATCGGCCCAGAGCCAAGTTGTCTTTCCCCTCGCCATTTCTCCTCTCACATTCATGTGAAACACGCACCTCCATCCACATCAACTTTCTACTATTCCTTATCCACCAAGCTAAGATAAGGCCTTCCTACTAGCTCATTCCTTGCAGTCCGTGTGTATGTGTGGACCAGTCCTATTTAGCCCTGTGTACTCTCATTACATCCTTCAAGGCTCAATCAAAGAGTGTGTGGTCCTGTTTGTAAAGTATGTGACACTCGAGTTCACCACCAAGTAGGCTAAGGGATCGCTGGTGGAATAAATACCGAAAACTCTCCTCCACTCTCCTCAGCTCTGTCTCCCCGTGGTGGTGTGACAAGTGGGAAGGAAACCTCTTTGTGGAATTACCATCTTGTCGAATTTTTAATCTCTTCCATTTACTTATCACACTCGCATGTGTGAGGGTGAGAGAGAGGAGGGAGTGATAGAGCTCTTAGAGGTAAAAGAGCATCAGGTGAAAAGTCAGTCGTGGTTCTTCCCTTCGTCCTCTCAAGATTTCAGCGCCAGTTCAAGCTGTTTAGCCACAAACGGTATTCATTCTGATTAGCAGCGTTGATTCAATCATCCCAATTACATTAGGGCTCTCTACATATGTGCATTTCATCATAGTTTGTGGCAATTGAATCACTTCAGCATGTGTGTTGTTCACTGGCTTATATTTGTCACCCTCGTTGGATTCCTACCACCAGCATACTCTGGGAACCCAGATGCTAAACGCTTGTATGATGATCTCCTATCCAATTACAATAAGCTTGTCCGACCCGTTGTCAATACATCGGACATTCTGAAAGTGAGAATTAAACTGAGGCTCTCTCAGCTCATTGATGTGGTAAGTCGTTTCTAACTATTTCCTTCCGACCAGTCCGCACTGGACGGTGGGGTCAGGATTTCCACCCTTGCTTTATATGAATTCCATTCTTGGAGCTCAACTCAACAGTTTCAAAAGGTTTATTAGCTTCAAATAAAGTAGGAAGTCTGGAGTACCTATTTGTTTGTAATTCTCTCATCCATGGATAACTGATAACTTGGTCTTCAAATAAAAGCTTAGCCCATCAGAGTTGTGTACTCAATAAGTAATAAAAATATTACTGTCTCTCAAAACTTACAAAAATGGGTTTTTCTTATTATACTCTTGGATGGAAGAGCTTTCATCATATATTTTTTATTTATTAGATAAACTTGACCACTATACCAAATGATAATACCACACTATAGTACCCTTATTATCTGAGATCATGATCCCATGTTACTTTAAAAATTACCCAGATTTTAGCTCAAGAAGTTTTCTTATATACTGCAAATAAGTGGAATACTCTTAGGACCTAACTGTAGTGATTTTTTTTCTAGAATTAAGAAGAAAACAAAGATCTTACTCCACGAGCTGTAGAGTTTGTTTAGAAAATAGGTTCTTCTAATAGAGCAAACAAGGAGAATGAAAAAGAATGGAACGAGATGGCAAATGAAATGATAGGATATTTGTGAAATGAGATTGGGGGTATCAATGGCAGAGTATTTGTACAAGGGAAATAGAAAGCAGGTAGGGGGATTGATTCTGAAAAACCTCAATACTCCATCCAAGGCTTCATGCTCCAGGTCATCTGCATATCAGAGCAATATGAATCCAAGTTTTTCTCTCCTCAGTTCTGACAAAGTTTGTCTCCCGCGAACGTTATGGAATAAGAAGGGATTGTGGAAACTCGGAGTCGAGACTCAGATACGGAAAATGAGAATCCCTGGAGAGATATTGATGAAGTCATGGTAATCCTCCTCGACATCAAGGAAAGACGCTTCCCTCCACGTTCCCAATAGGAATAGATAATACACATATATTATGTGCAACTACAACCTCCCCGAGTAGGTAGGACAGGACCAGTTTGTTACATGATTATGTCCAAATAGTCAAAAGAAAAAGAAAGAAGGTTATCAGACCTACCCTGTATTGATCAGTGCCTGTGTGTATGTACTAACACATAACTCTGGAAGTGTGTGGGATTTCCCACGCTAAATTCTGACTTTGTATCGCATTTCTGAGTAGAGAAATCCTCTGATGGAAAATAGCATTCTGTTCGAGGTTGTTAGGATCTCGAATAAGTTCTATATCTAACTCTGTATGGGTCTGATAGAAAATGATCAATCTTGTGCACCCTCCTTACTAGAGTCCTTACTGCTTCTTACCTTCGTTTGAGTGGCTGGATGCTGGAGAGAGAGAGAGCCTAGGTATTTTTCTCCAGTTTTTTTTCCCTCCGAGGTTTTGGAAGAAGGAAAACTGTTTTTTTATTTCACCTCTCCTACTTTCTATTGCTAACCGAATGCCTGGAGCCCTCTCCTGTTACCGGCTTTATTTCGTACATTTTAATACGACAGAGGTTCCTGGTAATAGAAACCAACCTCAATCTAGAGGAAGGCAGAGAGAAAAGCCGTTGGTCGTCTTACGAGGGAAAGAACTATCCTATCTGTACTTTCATCTAATATCATCTTACGACTGGGAAGGGAATATCTACTTAAACGAAATCTAACTTGATTTCTCTCCGATCCCTGATTTCATGATAAAATGTCTTGGTAGATCCAATTTGTTCTGTCAATGAAGTATGCCCTAAAGTAACACATCAGCATGCACTTCTCCGCCCGTCTTTATGACACTGACTGATAGTTCCACTTCCAAAAGCTAGCTCACCCTTTTAGCAGCCGTGTATATTTATTGATCCCGTCTTTTTCTCTACTTTCAGAATCTCAAGAACCAGATCATGACAACTAATCTTTGGGTTGAGCAGGTAATCAAGTCCTAGTTTCTTATATTCAGTGTATTGTTACATTGTAACTCGTGTTGTGAATGATGTAGAACGCCCGTCTCACTGTCGACATTTGGCAAGATAATTGGCGGGTACTGTGGCTGGATAAGATTGAGAAAAATTACGTTTTTTGTTCTCCTTCCATTTAAATGATTGCATGCAAATTTGGGATTACTTACCAAGTTACCACAACAAGTAGGTTTATCTGTCTCATTCACGCGTGGGTTGTATAAATGCATAATTCCATTTCATTTCATGTGACACTCTCCCAACAAGTAGAGAACTGTGGTTTTATTTAATGCGAATTCTTGGTGGTCCTCTACGTAATGAGATGGTTAAGTTCGTAGACTCATAAAAGGCTAATAGGTAATTTCTCTTGTGATATGCAGGCGCGAGGTCTGATAATGACATTTAACTGTAATGCCTAGCGGCACTTTTAACCCAAGCACTGTGGTATGATTGTGGTCTTACAATTAGAATAACCATTGTTCACTCGGGTACTAGTAGGGCCGTCAGGGGAACCTCCAACTTCCACCACCATACAATCCCAATGCCCTTTCCCAACATGGATATAAAAGCTGTAGAGTTCCTATGGAACAGACGGAGTCTTTAGGAACCTGGAATCCACTGTAAATAAAACGGAGGGTGAGGAAAGCATGAAGAGGAATGAGCAGAATAAATCATCATTAATGGACATGCTTTCCTCTCTCTTGATATGATTGTGGCCAGTGGACGGAGAGTAAGCGGAGGCCCAGATCTCGATGGTCGACTCTGAGAGACCCAGGTCCAATGCATTTCTTGTACTATGTGTCTTAGTTTAGTCCGTCATCTAGGGAACAGAAAACACTATTGTGTAAATGTAAAGGTAGACTGAACCGTGAAACAAGGGATTGTACAGCAATAAATCGACAGTAGAGCTATCAAACTCTCACCATTTCCGTTGATATGTTCAACAGAATCACTAAACTCCTCAAAGAAGTTTACTTACTTGTGATATCTTCAGTTTATGGATTACTTTCTCTCCTCAATTTCGAAACGGTAGCTAGGGAGGTTCTGTCAGCAGGGAAGAGAGAAATAGAATAAGTGTGGATAGATGGGTGGGAATAATGTATGCATAGCTCTCTCCAACACAAGTCTGTGTGCATTGGATCTCTGCACCAGTGGGGAAATATTTTCCATCGGGATGTAATAGGCTGAATGGGATTTCTTAGAGTTGATACTGAAAGGTACTTGAGCAGTCACAGCCATCAGGATTGATCACCGACCTTTTCTACAGTTGAATCATTCATTGGAAGTCAATCCTTTCTTCATATACCTTATCCCTGGCTTGTAAAGCAAAAATCCTCCTACTCCCCAACCGTTTCCGCTACATCCATTATTTTCGTACAAAAAAGAGTTAAAAAGTTGTTTTCATCAACGGAGAAAGTCTCTCGGTCGAAAGGAGGGTAATGGCTGCCCATGTCGACTGTCATGTAATATATTGCTATCTGCTTGGTAGTCAAACAAGTCATACTCTTGGATAAAAACATAATGCCAGGAGAACAAAATTTCGGGGAGGAATTTCACATGAAAGTTCCATGTCCTTTCCAACGAATCTTTGAATGAATAGATTTAATAAGGCTGAAAGAAGGAAAGGGAGGAACCCAATATTTCAACAAAAGTATTCTTTTATCTAGATGGGGTTTGTAGAAATGGACCATTTGCATGGAGACTGTATAATAGTCCATTGCAATTGAGGTTGTAAAATATTTAATAACTTTTCTGTGTTTAGTTTTGGTACGATTACAAGCTGACGTGGGAGCCGAATGAGTATGGTGGTGTCAAGATGCTTCACGTGCCTTCTGACCACATTTGGAGACCTGACATAGTTCTCTATAACAAGTGAGTCTAATCTGATCTCAATCAAATGAAAGGAACAGGCTCATGTATGATTTAGTTTATCTCGTGTTTATCTGTGTATGACAGCGCTGATGGAAATTTTGAGGTGACTCTGGCGACGAAGGCGACTCTGTACAACAATGGCCTTGTTGAATGGAAGCCTCCTGCCATATACAAGTCGTCTTGTGAGATCGATGTCGAGTACTTTCCGTTTGACGAACAAACCTGCATCCTTAAGTTTGGTAGCTGGACTTACGATGGATTTAAAGTGGATCTTCGTCACTTTGATGAAGTTGAAGGCTCCAATGTAGTTCAACTAGGAGTTGACTTGACAGCGTTCTATTTCTCCGTCGAATGGGACATACTTGATGTTCCTGCAGTTCGGTACATCTCCTACATACATAAAATCTATCTGTCCTACTTTAATTCATGTGTTCAATCCCGATTCCGGTCACCGTCAGTTATCTCTCTTATCCTTCATTGCCTATATATTTATCTATCCATGAGGATAAAACTCAAGTACTATCAAGCTAGTTCAATGAGTGTACAACTACTACAATATCCACTACCACTGTTCATAAGCTTGTCCCTTGCAGAAAGGCCGGTCCTTTCACTCTCCTACCTACTGTCTGTATTCAATGGAACAGTAAGCGGAAAATCACAGAGATAAAGAGGACATGATTCTCCCATTTAAAATCTTTCCCTGATTCAAGTATCCCAGATTCCCAAACCTCACTTGTATAAACTTTCGTACATTTTCTTGACTAGGAACGAAAAGTTCTACACATGCTGTGATGAGCCCTACTTGGATATAACCTTCAATATCACTATGAGGAGAAAGACGCTCTTCTACACCGTAAATCTCATCATTCCATGTATGGGCATTTCTTTTTTGACCGTCTTGACATTCTACTTGCCGTCAGATTCCGGGGAAAAGGTAAATATCCTCAACAATATTGCTTTTCTGATAGTCTTTCAGTGTCACAGTCGAGTAGTGGAACTCTCCATGCTACTAGTTTCAAGAGGTTAAACAGAAACCGCTAGAGACTCGAGACATTTCGGTTGAACATTTATTTATCTACGAATATCTCAAACACGGTATTTTCAGCTTTCATGGGACCATAATAGTTGATAGATTCATATAGATTTATTGAGATACGTTTAAATTTTAATGTTTGAGCAATTCACCTACATGTGGATGCACCTTTCGGTTCCTCCAAAATGTTTATCTTATCTTTCTCTCTCTAAAAGATGTCCCTTTCGGTTGCTCCATAATATTTCTTATCTTTGTGCCTAAAAGAAGATTGAGTAAGAAGACTAGCGAGCCTAGCTAGACTGTTTGCAATTACTTCAGATCTCTCATCTTATGTTTTTTTTTTTTTTTACGGCGTAGAAAAGAGATGAACTTTGAGTAATGACTTGTATACCTATCTACCTACAGACAGTAAATGTTCCCGTCAAATAATGGAAGGACTAAAGAGAAAGGAAAGAAAGTAATGAAGGGTTTATCGATTTTTTTTTCAGGTGACACTGGCAATTTCCATCTTGATTAGTCTCCATGTGTTCTTCCTGCTGGTGGTAGAGATCATTCCTCCTACTAGTCTAGTAGTTCCACTTTTAGGAAAATACCTAATCTTTGCCATGATCCTCGTTTCCATCAGGTAAGAAGCGTTCTTGAAGCCTTACCTAATTTTATTTACTGCACACTATCATTGGATTAAGTGCCTTCTCTGTCATCTTACGAACGAATGTTCATTTTCCACTTAAGCAGTTTCACCCGGGGTACCGTTTCTCTCTGGCTGTTCTTTGAAATCTAATTTACCATTATTAGAACGATTCTGGAGAAAGTGTACCGATTTGGCTCAAACTAAGGTTTCGGGGATTATATGGGAGTACATTCCCGAGATGACTTTAGTTGCTTACTTTTATTCGAATAGGATTTTCCTGTGGGATAAGCGAGATTTATAGCACAACTTTCCTCATAAAGTTATTGACGAAGCTAATACGTTCATTTTCACCCAATTGTTACAACTTTTACAGCTGGAGGGAAGAGGGGGAGGGTGAAGACTCGCCCCAAAATAAAGGGATGAGATAAAGAGTAGTTTGATTTTAGAGTTGAATTTTGGATTATGTCTAGATTAGTGTATGGATTATAAAATCGATAATACAAGGAATGTCTAACAAGAAATTTGTAATCTAGTATATGTGTGACGGTAGTCGTCCTCAACGTTCACTTCCGCTCACCACAAACCCATACAATGGCACCTTGGGTACGCCGTGTCTTCCTTCACATTCTACCCAGACTACTTATGATGAAAAGGCCACACTACACTATGGAAACGCATCGGTAAGTCCTTATCCTGTTCCTCAACTATAATGTAATGTAGTACATTGTATATTACATTTCCTCCGTAACTACTATTTGTATGTGTTTGCAATTTGTAAGTATGTACATGCTCTACTTCTCAAAGCCAGGGTCCAAATAGAATAACATTCGTGGCACAGTTGAGACTGAGGTACAAACAATTTCATGCTCATAGTCACCGAACCATATAATCGATCTGGAACTTACAACAGGTCATACAAAAGGATGTCCAGAGGTGCCAGTGATATTAGAGGAGCATCTGCCATGAATAGGTTTTCATTAGTTCAGCTCATTAGTTCTTACCTCACAGTCTCCTCTCTAGTAAGTTTAATTATACCCAAAAGTCATGACTTGGATCCGTTCCCAGACCACTCGTACTCTGCCCCTACTGCAAAATGTCAAGCATATAACCTTCCAGGGTTCCATGTCCTTTGGTCTGATATGTGTGACGGCACCAGTAGATATCATCATTCCAAAACCTCTGTAGTTATTAACACTATGCAAACAATGCTAAGGTGAAATATCTAATGATATTTCTGCCTTTAATCTAATCATCCACCCAGAGACGAGAGTTATACGCTAACCCTGCCTTGGGCTCCCAATTTCATAGACCACAACATAGAACCATTTCGACGAACTTACTCATACTTGGGCGGGCCACCGGTGGCATAATGACAAGACCACCATTGGATTCCAGACCTTATGGTGACCTTTAGCCAGTGCGATCCCAGATTTCTTCTGCTAGCAGGGGAACTGGTGGTCCGGTGGCCTTCAAGATCAGTTTGGCCTGTCCAACTGTTTTGCTGACTATTTCCTTTACATTATACAGGCCTATAGGTTACTTTAAACGAATTACCTAGAGTTCCCACTCTGTGATATCTTAATAGGTTTTGTTGCATGGTGCGAGCATCTGGACGACGAGGACGGGGCTAGAATGACAGTACAGTCACAGTGAATACGTTCCAGGTCGTAAATCCATAGGAGAGCTAATGGGAGATGAACTCTTTAGAGGAAACCTTTCGGCGCATCAAGATCCTGTTTTTTTCTTTACATATGCATAGAAGATTCCTTAGGGTATACATTAGAGGTCTAATAAAGAATTTTTAAGCGAGCCCAACAACAAGAATAGCTGAGCTGGATGGTGAAAGTATGCGTTTGTATTGTAAAGTGCACTGAGGTAGAACATCATTACGATAAATTTAACAACGGAAGTTTGAGGTATAGTGGGACAGTGGTGGTGGTGCTATGCGATCGATAGCGTATGGGAAATGTGAAGGGATGGGAGATTCTAAAAACTTGGATAAAATTTAGCCTCCTGTTATCCAACTCAAGAGGCTGCAGGTACTGCGGTGATGCGACAAATATGCCAGGGACATTCATGTCCAGACAAATATTTCCAAGGGAAAACAAACGTTTATGCGCCTAGGAAATCTCTCCAGTGACAAATACATCTAAAGAAATATAATTTATGAATTAATTTGAGATTCGTTTAAAAAAATAGAAATTTGATTGAATTGATAGAACATAAAATTGTCAACCACATTTTGAATATTTTCTTAGTAACTATGCATAAATGTAAAATTAAGAAATGTGCACAAAAAATTAATAGCAGTGTCCAATAACTATTGATAAAACAGTGCATTTAACCATAACTCAACAAGCATTGTTTTTAGCAAATTAGCAAACAAAAAATTGCTAATAAAACTAAAGTTCAATTCCTAAAATTTTTATAGGAACGAGAATTCATCCAGGTTTGTCAACACTGTTCGGTAACTATATCATAACATTCATAACGTTTAAACTATTATTGGAAAGGAAAACTTTAGAGCTAGTAAAAATTGTTTTTCCTTATTTACATTCAAATTCTTCGAATTTTAAATTAACTATTGGAGTCGACTCTGATAGTATATATATTTCCCTGCCACATTCCTGGACAGGTTGTCAGTCAGTCACCAGTGGCGGAGATCGATTTATGACTCGATCTATTCTATTCCTATTTCAAATTTTTAATCGGTAACTTAGAAGGATCTTTCTCATCATTTTTTTTTTGGTTTAGTTTTTCACAGATACTGATAATTATTTTTATAGATTATGGCTGTAAAATATCAATTTTATGGGGAGAGGAAGAGGAATCAACGGGAGAAGAAAATCATTTTTCACGCATATTTGTCGATTTTCCCCAATGCATACATGTCGCGAGGCATATTTTTGTCGGATATAAATATCGCAGACGAATACTTCGCACATTCTATCCATGTATGTATAATATGGGTAGCAAAACATTATTCAGCTGGCCTGACATTTAAAAACTCCAATGCAAAGAATTTACAAAAAAAAACTCTTCGGGGATTCCGCTGGTTTGAAGGGCTCTCCATATATTTATATCAATAAAGACAGTTTCCGAGGGCTTGCTATAGACTATATTTCTTTTTCCTCAGACACAAGAAGTAAAACATAGATTAAATGAAAAACTTTTTACGTTGCTGACTGTGACCCAGGATAGGAAAAAAAAAATGGCATGATATTGAAAGTTGCTGACCCCTGCTTGATAGGTTTTCTGATGGAGGACGTGATTTGGAAACAAATCATAAAATACTTTATTCAATAAAAATAGGAAATTTTGACTGTCTTTCCTTGAAAAAGGTACAATTGTTTGATCTTACACATCTTATAGGATGGAAAATTCACTCACAGTTGCATTTATTTGGTTCAGCTTAATGTGTCCATGATGTCGAGCCTTTATATTTTATCTCATTGTAGTTATGTCTTTTTATTGTTTAATCCAAACATTCGTTCTCATTCTGTGCAGAAGTACTACGACCATTAGAGAGGCTGAGGAAAAATGATACATTTGCTTGGTGTGGTGGTGGATCATAATATTACGATTACCTCAATTTGACAATGTTATCCTTCTTCTCAGGCTGTTGCACTCGGCAGACAGCTAGTAGTACATTAGACACTAATATATATATATTTAAGTGATTTATATTATTTCAATTTAGAAACAAGTGGAAAGAGAGTGTGATGATGATTCGAGCTGGAAACAATTCCACTTTCCACCATACCGACAGTTACTGGCAAGACGACAGCCCATTGGACATTCCGCCAAGACCTCAGTCTCCATTAGAAGCCTGTTTACGAAGGTACATCATTATAACTAATGACATTTGAAGGAAATTGTAGCTGAAATTACTTTTACCTAAGAGGGCTTAGCTTTTAGGGTTGGGTGAGTGCATGAATATATGCCTTCGAGGGATAATGATTTCAGACATATTTGGTAATTATAGTTTCATGCCACCGTACAGAATGGCTGATGGGAGTACAGGCTGCCGTGTCCATGGGGGCTATCCAAGTCACGATGGGTCAACTGAAAGTTGGCTTCCGGACGATACTGTTCCGCTCCCATCACCTTTATTAACAAAGCCCTCGATTGCTTGTTCCAATCGTAATTGTATTCCAGATGTCCATGTCCATCGTGCCTGTGCCGGTGTTCGCTTCATCGCCAGACATACTCGTCTTCAAGAAGATTCAACCAAAGTAAGAAGCTCTGCTTTCAGTTTTTGTGTATTTATCGGATCCATCAAGATTATAGGATGAGGAGCTATCTATTTATAATGCAAAAAGAAATGAGGTGGCATTCTATTATATTCTAAACGACTTGATAGAAGTTTTTAAATCCTTTCGTAACATCTTGAGGCACAAAAGAATAAGAATGAGATTGTGAATACGGATTTATATTACCAGGTGAAAGAAGATTGGAAATACGTGGCCATGGTTCTTGATCGACTATTTCTATGGATATTTACACTTGCCGTCTTGGTGGGCACAGCAGGAATCATCCTTCAAGCTCCTTCATTATATGATGACAGGGTGCCTATTGACAAAAAGTATTCAGAAATCACTGGTTCCCGAGCAACGATTCGTCGAGGCCCGCAGTAATCGCCTATTGACACCCCAGATCGTTTTTATACACGGAAAGCTCTGACTACGAGTGTTCAGTCGTTTGTGCAAATATAGTTTCCCTAAGGTAAACTGACATACAAAAGGATCGAAAACAATACATATGTGGTTTTCCAGTGCTTACCAGTGGGCTAACTCTGTGGGAACTGTGCGTATCCATTTAACGGTGAAAACATGTTTTATGTATACGTCTTGAGGATTGCCACCTTCTATCTAAACCCGTGCCAATATTATAAAACTTCTGCCAGAACGAGATATAAAAGGATATCGATTTTAACTATTGAATATCTCAACCCCGTATTCCTGATAAGGACCTGGTCCATAAATTCCACTTTTTAACCAAAAAGGAAGACTTCTACTACAAAAGCTTAAATATAGAGGGAAAATGCATTTAAGAAGAGATGAAGTATTATGTATTCTTATAGAAGTCCTATCTTCCCCATCAGTTGCACTTCCTCAATTTCTCTGATCGTGACATAACAAATAGATAGAATCACGGTTCAGTTTCGGAAACGCGTTTCTATTCAAAAGTAGTCAGTCGCTTTATTGCTTCAAAAAGGAAAGTATTAACTTTCTCCAAGGTGGAATGGAAACTTCAAAGAAGCAAATAATATGTAAGAAACGTACTGGGACTCTTTTTTGATGAATTTCTGAGACTCTGAATTATATGGTTCAAAAAGCTAGTCCTTCTGTATAAAGTATGATTTATTCCATACCAGATTACCAGTCCCATATAATTACTATATAAAATTTGTGGAAATAATTCATAGAAAATTCTAATCATAATCCCTTCCCTTGAGTGAAAAGTACAAGTCTAAGAAAAAACCCAAGTATTATTACACACAGAGAAAAATGATTCCACACTAACACTATAAAAGCAAATGATGAGCAACTGAATTATTTAGTACTGTTGTATACGGAAATATATTCTAAATTTAAAAAAAAACTGAATTGTGGATTTGGATAAAAAATCGTGAGCTCTAACTCGATATTTTGTATTTGTCCAGAATTGCAAATACCTACACCCGTCCTTTATCCTAAAAAATTGTCAAATCTACTTTGTACTTAGCTAAAGCTCAATGTAAAACAGACTCATTCTCCCAGGATTCTCTCCACGCATTATAAGCATCATCCCTCCTCATCCAAAGATGATTACCAAATGCTTCCAAAACTTGTGACCGATTAAGAAAGATCCTCCCCACACAATCATCCTACTATCAATACCAACTATGCCAGTCAATATAAAAGTGGCACACCATACTGCAGAGGAGGATGAAACGGTTATCGGGAAAAGGCTCACTTCCAACAAGCCAAATCCACACGACAAGTTGTGTCACGAAATGAAAAAAAATAATACAAACTAGTCTTTATTGATGATGATGACATTGTTATGTTGTAGTTTGTGCATTGGTAGTCACTTCTCTCTCTCTCTGTAGGGAAGTAAAATGAGGAAAAGAAGACTAAAAATCTCATACAAGTCCATGTACACATATTATATATCATTATATATCTTCCCTGGCTGTGTTGTGTCTACTGCCAGAATATGAAGACCAGAGTTTTTTGTAACGGAGAATCGTATCAATGTCACTTTTGTAATACAAAGACGACCCAGAAGAGAAAGTAGTTTGTACAAAATGCAGGACTTTCTTTGGAGAGACAGGGGAATCGTATAGAAGGAAGAGAATCGATTGTGTTACATGCAGACAACTTCTTCTATCTAGTCGGTTTAACTTCCCCAACAGAGATATATCGACTGTGTCTCTATACTCCAAACACACAATATAAATATATAAAGTAGAATGTACAAACCCTAATGATACGTAGGATACGGTTAGAATACACTTATCTATGTGTTTACACTACCACAGAGAAATAAGTTATTTGTGTTCCAAATGATAAACTATACCTACCTCGCCTAACCTTAGAATCCCTCTTACTTTCTTCCCTGAGATCATTTTTTTTAATACCCTGAATGGATCTTAAAATATATCTCACTGCATATATATATATATGTGTATGTATATTGGTCCACATGAAAGCTACTTGAAGCACTTGTGCAGCTACAAAAAGTAGAAAGTAAAAAAAAGAGTTCTAGATTGTAGAATTTTTGAAGGGAAGGTGGATCCAAGTCCCTTATCTATAGTTAAAAGAGACTTGTTCGATAACTAGAGAAATTTAAGTGGTTACTTTGTCCCCCAAATATACGGCTCTGGTTAAGAAAAGGACAAGAAAGATAACATGGCAAAGGATGAAGCCGGATCTTCAAAAAGCCTAATGAGGGTACATATATGGACACACACAGTGTACGAGACTCAGTGAGAAGAAACTAGACCAAGTCTTCTTCTTCTCTGTCTCCTCTTTCACAAGTGTAAACATAAGAGAACTTAAATGGTCTTGCTGTGTTTCACAAGGCTCAAGCTCAATATGTTATTTTTCATCCTTACTTACTCCAGTTCCAGTTACTTTTCATGTAAAATACTACAATCGGAATACACATTATTATTCCTTATCCCAGAGTTGTCCTTTCCTCACTCCGGGCCCTCTACTCACGGAGACACACACACAGACACACACAGACACACACAAACGTATATATATAAGAATATACACATGGTGAGAATCTATTATAATGTACATTATCGTTCATGATACTGGTAGTAAGTGTGCTCCAAGGATGTAAAATGGAGGGACGTTCTATATCAAGAGAAGACATGGATTTTTTTGAGTCCGAAGAAAGTGAGGATGAAAAGGAGCTCAAGACCTGTGACACACAGAGTAAGAGTGAAGCCTACTTAGTTTGTTGAAATGTTGGAGCGTTGAATCCTCAAGAATTTAGCATTAAAAAACCAGTGACTTTCCATTCTTATGAAGAGAGGAGAGAGGACAGGGGAAGATGAGAGGAGGTGAAAGTTGTGGGAAAGAGCGGACAAGTAAAAGGATGAGGGAAGGACGGGTTGAGTTCAGAGTGTTATTTGTATTTGAGAGAGAGATGAGGGAGGAATTCTAGAAAAAGTAGAGATGTGAAAAACTATGTCCTGTACTTGTACTAACTTAACTGTAAAGTAGTATCTACATCTAAGAAGAATTGTTTAGTGAGCTCGAATAATATTTCCATATACACGCATATTACACGGCAAAGTATGTAGCGTTGAGTTGATGGAAGACCAAACAAATCAAAAGAAAAGAAAATAAACCCGTGGATCGATATGGTTTTTGCAAAGGCTGCTCTTTCCTCAATTCTCATATCTCTTGTTTCACTTATTTCCCCTTTTCTTAGAGAGGAGAGAGAGTGCTCTTCTCTAGGCCCAACATGGCATTCTCTCGACTCCCTCGTAGCCCCAGACAGGATGAGAGAGCCAGGGACCTTTCTCCACACTTTATTGCTCTTGGTTTCAAGGTGGAAGAATTCGGTGAGCTGCAGTTCCTCCCGTTTTTAATGAATGAATAAAGACCACCCATCCATGCTTATCTCTTGATGCTTACACACATCTAGTGAGAGTAGCACTTGGAGACTACAACTGCTCCTCCTCTGATTGATTTACGACCCTTTTCATTAGAATCTATAGAATACCCGGCCGCATCCTCCAAAGTACACACACACCGAGGTGGAATCTCGGACTGGAAATTAGTACATGGAATTCTGTCGGACTGAAAGGGAAAGATAATACGACTTTGGCCCTTCAATCAAAACAACATGATGCCTCTGCTTAGAGAGAGGGATATATGGACTAGATATTCAACCCCTGCTCCACATTCAATAGGTAATAATAACTGGAGGCAAGTGCTACTGCTCCTCACGAGTAATATCTGGCCAGAGAGGTGCTGGATTGGATGTGGGTAATAATGCCTACACTTTCCTCACAGATTCCACGATAAGGATTTCATTCAATCTCATTTTCAGCTACAGTTCTAAAATTCTATGAAGAGAAGGAGAGAACAGTGCCGAGAATGCTGGATTGCTATAACTGATCCCAATTCTAGTACATACTGCATACTTAGCAGTTGGCACTTTGGCTCCTTTCTTTCACTCTCTACTACCCTCTCACTGGTCTCACTCCCATATAATTTCAGTAAAGGAGTTGTCTTGCCATCCAATTCTCATATATAAGATGTGGGAAGTTGATCCATGGCTCAAAAGGAATCACTTCATTCAGACGTAAATAGAGAATATTGTGAGGAACACACTTCTCGCTTCTTATTCGCTTGAATTGGCATCTCTCATCCCAAGATGGGATCCCTGAAAGATAGATTCGTTTCCTTTGATCTCTGGCTATTTTATGTATGTCGTAATTCGGAAATTATTGCTCCACTTTCCATCCTCATGTCTTATGGAATTATATTTTATGTCGCAACATAATCTAGTCTGTAGGTACAGCTCATGGGGTGGAGTGAGGGGGGATATCCTGGTCGTAATCAAAAGTGCCATTTCAGAGAAATTAATTAACTTTACTGTTCACAGACAGTCATTAATTTCTAGAGCACAGTCGGCTAAAAAGCAATGTGGTTTCTGTTCAATTTCACTTGCTCTGATGAGTGTGTGAGCATATCAAGTAGATTCCTTTCAGGCCTTTCCTCATGTATACAGAGTGTATCCTACTATTCCTACTTTTTGATCATTAAATTTTTGACAGGTCCAATTCCCTTACGTGATATCCAATTTCTGCTCTACACTAATTCCTACATTAATTTATACTACGTTTCTTATACCCTTTTTATTACCTCTGCATTCTACGAGTTATGACTTGCTATTTAGGCTGTATTTTCAGAGCCTGTTGTCCTGAATTTACATTTGTCACTGGCAAGGGTCCTCAAGATAAAGTCACGTTTACTACCCAGGCTATAAGACAGATAACGACCGACCGACATTTGCGGAGTGAAAGTATCAAATGGGATTCATAATTAGATGCTAGTTAACCTTGCTTTTATTTGTATTGCATTGAGTAGAACATTTCAGCTGGGGGAACTTAAAGAAATTTATAGCGTTGGGTACAGTTTTACTTGTTACAAGGATCCTGTGTATTTGAAATAATTTCATAGTCCTTTATTTCTTTTTGGGTGTAACCGAAGCTTAGACTTGTCCAAGGGCCTTAAACAAAACCTTAAGCTTTTTCAGTCTCACAGTTTAGAATTTTCGGATCGATAAAATACAAAAGCCTTTAAGGTCTATTTGGTGAGAGACGAAATGAATTTGAATTAATGGTGAGCAAGAATCTCGTAATACAGTTTTGAAAAATTTTCTACCGAATATGAGTACACGGTTATTTTAGAACATCAAAATTCGTCTCTGGCTAGGTATTTATTCATTTCAAAATTACAGGAACTGTAAACATTAAAATTATATCGCTCCAACAATCCTCTAAACAAGGTGCATAGGTTTTTACAACCTAAAGACAAATAAAAACCAACAAGAACTGTTTCGAGTTATAAAACCCCTGTGCAAAACAGATAAAGAACTGCCTCTTTCTCGTGAAAACTTTTCCAAAAGGATGATGAGTTTGGTTGGAAAGCTTATTTCAGGCTCATCCTTAGATAGAGATTTTCTTCATGTCTTGAGTATTTATATAATCATCCGCACCATAGGGTTCCATCAATTCCAAAACTTGAGAATTGCTTTTATAGAGCGACAGTTATTTTTCATGATACGAAGCATTTTTGCATGTCTAAGTCCCAACTGCTGTCGCTCTTTCCTGTAAAGAAACAAAAACTTGGCCCGGTCTCGTTATCTCTCCCCAGATAACTCGGAAAACTTTGCTGTCTCAGAAACCAATTAACTTGATCGGAGGACCTACTACGGACCTACCATTCGATACTGGATCAAATATTTACAACTATTGCAATATCACATCAGACACCTCCGCATAGTACATACATCATCATTACAGAATAAGATTGGAAAAAAAGATCTCTGCCTTTTTGTAGTTATGATAATGGCAATCAGAATGTGTTTCTTTGACGAACATTTTGCCAACTATAGCACAAATCCTCCAGCACAACTCAAAAGCTTTAATGAGGTGTGTGTATAAATCTACTCAGTTTGAACAGAACGACAGAAAATGCCGTAGGAAATATAATCTATTCTGATTCATGCAGACTTTCTTGAGTAACCCGAGACCTGACCCAAGATCCATATAGAATTTCATACACTTGAGTTCCAGTGAAGACGCTACTACTGCACACAGTTCACCGATACTGTCAGAGAAACAAAATGTGCCGAGTCTCCGCTTTCTCCTAGTTTTTCCATCAATTATACACAGCTTAATAATTTAAATGCCAAATGTGCCAGGGAACTCGACTTTCTCTGGAATAAAAAATAAGTTTTTTAGTTGAGCAGAGAGACAGGAGGAAACCTTAGAGAATGGAACAGATTAACGGCTGGGGAAAGCAATTTTCCTTCCTCTTAAATCCCTCGAACGAAACCCAAGGAAGAAAGTCTTTGAATTAGAAGAGGTGGATCTCTGCAATGCAATCCAAATACCACATTTCCCATGCATGTTACACACACAACCATTTCTTCAGGACAAATGCTTGTGTGTCTCCCTATATTGCTAAGTTAACTGCCTCCCGCTGCTGGCAGAGTTATACATTTCACACTTGCTCATCTCCATCAAAAAGAGGTCTTACTGACTCGTATGACTACATATTTGTGTTAGATATTTGTATGAAATTCTAGCAAACAGGGTCTCCTGTACGATAGACTTTAGACAAAATCTCACATTCATTTTCAAGTAATATTCTTTTTTCTCTTAAAGCCCTTTTTCTTAACTGGGACACGGGATTCTTCTCAATTTTGAAATGGGTAGTTTTGAAGCCAGCAATACTCAGGAGTGTAGACGAATACACTGTAGAGAAGATGGATGGAATGAAACTTAATACGAAGAATCCTCCTTTTACCAGATGCATTTGAAACAATCACAATTTTAACACAAAACTACCCTGTCCCATTAAATAATTTAACTTGAGTTTTATTTCGCTGGTCTTATCCGACTTGACTTAAACTAAAGATAAAGTATAAAAAGTAATTTTTTTGTTCTTTAAAAACCGAAAATATGTCTGTGAAGCAGAGAAGTTGTAAGCTCTATGCAGCCATATGCAGTCATTGTTTTATTATCACACTCTGGATGATGATTATAAGATCATGAACATCTCTGCATTTTCATTCTTTAAGACACGACTACCTCCTAAATATAAAGGAACATCTGTCAGTGACAAGGTTGTCAAGCCTGAATTGCTTGTGTAGGCAGGGCAGGGAATTTTATCACTTTTTTTCTCGCATCATACTGTCACAAGCGTATAAAAATATATTTGAAATAATATTAGTACCTACAAGGCATATTCCTACATTCCAAAAAGCTTGATTCCTCTCTATTTTTTAATAACGTCAATTCAAATGGATAGTCATTTACGATTTGTATATTTGAGACTATTGACATTTGAGTATGGGATCATTTTATAATCTTTGAAGGTGTGAAGCGAAAGTAAAAGCTGATGTAAATAGAGAAGTGACATGGGACCCTTTCATCTTTACTTCATACATCACTAAATCGCTATTGCATCTTTTTAGCATCATTTATGTACGGCTTTGAGTCAATAAAATTTATCATAGCATGAGACTAAAATGTTATGATATGCTGAAAGGTAACTATTCTTTGAAATTAATACGAGATAATGATCAAATGGGAAAGCGAAATCAAGCACAAAACAAGAAATACGACACACCTACCAAAGAACCTTTTGTCCTATTTCTATGTCATCTGTTCAGCTGTGACTGGAATCAACGACGAGGAAATTTAAGTTCCAGAACAGACCTTACCTCTCCCTATTCTACAAGGCTCTATAATTTTTTTCATAAAATCAGCATCAAAGTTCTTGATGGAAATTTGACTTCTTTACATCTCCAAATAAAACTTTCCCACAAAGAACTGACTGTTCCTTTGCATTTCAATTCATCTGGAGTATTCAAGGAATGAGAAAGTTCATGGGTGGAATATTCCAATTACTGGTCAACCGTACAAAGCATCCAGTAACAAACAAGTCTAAGAAAAAGAAATAAACTTTGAGTTGTTTTTCTTTGACTATTTCTCATTCAAAGGGGCTTCAGACTCTGAGGTAGAGATAAGAATAAAACTAACTTGAACTTGAGATATTGGTAAACCGTAGGGAACTGGTTACAAATCCTCATTGTTATTGTGTCATGCATAGAGGTGATCCGCCTGTGATGCGATAGAGAATTCAATGAAACATGTAGTACATGGAAGCTCATCATCAAGCCATTTTCCATGGTTGACTTCGTAACTTTAAGGAAAGAAATGAGTGAAATTGTTATACGAGGTGAAATGAGCTTTTGGCCGACCAAGGTATTTTCCTTGGACTAGTCTGGAAGATCAATCCTTCTTCTAGCAAAAGAGTCTTTATGTTGGAACGGTCGTCTTGATCTAGATTCATAGGTAGATCGCTACTAGGTCGACACTTTACTCTGGAAGAAGGGAAAAGCTTCTGGGCTCGTTATTAATAATTTTGATCACAGCAAGACATTCCGTTTCCTGAACTTCTCATTTCCTGTTTCAGTCGACCCTCTCCCCCCATTGTAATCCCAAACAAGCTGAAAATCTCTTAAGAAGTCTATGCACATCATTTGAGACATCAATCATTTCACAACAAATGTGCTCTCCCACCATTATAAACCACTCACAATCAGGCAGTCGTCCTTCTATGAAAACTAAACTTGCCAAAACTCTGCTTCCGATGACTCCATTGTGTGCTCCTCTGCTAACCCTCAGAACGTTGCAATCGAATCGTAGTGCCAAGTATAACTAGGATTAACAATAATCTTAAAACTTGGTATAACATTTCAAAAACATACTAACTCAGGATGTATGTATGTATGTATTTATTTTTTTTTTTTTTTTTTACTAACTCAGGATGATGTGTCGTCTTAAATGGGAGAACCGGGTTGATCCTCGCACCATGCACCACTTGGTCTCACAAGTCACAAGCTTCGAACTTATTACAATTTATGCCCACTCCCTTTGGGATCTTTATTTCTGCATGTTTATATTTGAGGGTAAAAAATACAACGACTTCCTCCCATTTCCTTCATAGTTCATCTGGAGCAAGAGTAAAGTATAGGTGTGATGGAAAGTTGGGCGTGAAATACATAATTGTCTCCCTCTTTCAGCTCCAACAGTTCTCTTCTTCCTTTAGAAAACACATAACATTTCATCTAAGCTATTTTTTCAAATCAACATCCCACAACTACTATATATACGTTGCACACTAGGGATATTCCATTGAAATTGGCTGTAATTTTGAAAATACTGGCAGCTAGAGTCAAAACTAAGGGGATTTCAAGACAATGGGTGCTCCGTAGTGTGCAGTTGAGTTTGTATGTATAGTTTAAGTCCACCATTTGCTAAATATTATGCATGCTGGTGCAATTTCTGAACAAGCTGAAAAGAGTGAATGGGGAAAGCCTTGATGTGGGAAAAGAGAAGACATTACTTAAGCCTGACGCGTAAAGCCAAGCCAGGACTCTCTGGAATGAATCCTCCATCACAGAGAGTGAGCTCAAAACGTGTAAATATCCTTACTTCTTCCTATCTCCATCAAGAATGACTAGAGGAGGGCAAAGAAAGTCTTGGAGAAAGTGCCTTGACTCAAACACATCGGAATCCTTAACACTGATGTGGTATGTTCAATCTATTACCCCACTGCACAATAATAAGCAGTGGTGAAAGGACGATGGAACGGCGGGGCTAGTCTCAACAGTCAAGTTTCCTTGTTCGCCTTTCTGCATACTTTTACACTAACAGTACCACCACCATCTACATCATCTAATGCACACGTTACATAAGATGCGGCACCTTTTTTGCCTATCATGATGGAGCCAAACCATTTTATTGATTACAGTAGCCACTGCAGGATGCAACCTGACTTAATGTAAGTCGCTGTCGTATTGACTTCGGCAACAGAGATGCGATGGGAGTTAAATTTATTATATCTTCATTGCTTTCCCTTTCACTATCGCTACTACATACATTGTTCGTTTTGGCTGGTTGCTCCCGATTCTTCTTTACTTGCCCCGCTGGTCAACCTTTGAGTTAGTCTTCTCATACCATGCGCTACAGAGTTTCATGGACACGTTCCGACACGTTCCAAATATTATGTTTCATGGGGTTTTAAATGTAATCTAATACTAATCGACCTCAGGGGCCAAGGTTTGTTGTACTTAAAACAGCTACACATGACAGAATTTATAGATGGATGACCCCTAAACTATTCATGTAACCAAGATTAGCTGTAAACATCTGCAAGAAACTTACTCCAGCTGCTTATTAAGATGCGATACATCATTTAGAGAGAATGTCTAGGCCAAAATAAACGCCCGGAGTGTTAATGTTGTAGAGATTTGAACAACTAATTGTCTGTTTATTTAGTTTTCATTACACTAATATGAATCCGTCTTGCGTAGTTTTTCGTTTTCTTCAACAAATGCTCCTTACTACCCCAAGTTAATGTAATGCAATGTTGATTTTGATGAAAATGAATTCATGGGATAGTAATAGTTAGCTTAATGGTTATTTGTTACAGTAAAATATACTAGAAAATCGATGATTATTTTTATTCGAATTTTAAATACCGGCGTTTATGATGGGTTCTATCCCCACCTGACGTTTTGTTCTATTAAAATTCAGCAACAGTGAAGCACTGATTCATCCACTCAATTAGTACCGTGTGAAACAAGTGAAGCGTAATATTAATCTTGAGTTGGTTTCTACTCGATTTAAGCTATAAGTAGAAATTTGAACAGAGAAAAAAACATACTACTACATTCTATTAGTTCTTCCAACGCTTGAACTCTAAGCTTAGAAATGTACACAGAAGGGAGATATTCAAGTATTCATTGAAGTCCAGCATCAGCCTGTCTCATTTCAAAGGGCGTTACATAATACTCAGTATCCATGCAAGGATTATGAACGTATCTATAGAAAAAAAATGTAGAAGTCAGTAAAATATGTGTTTGCGAACAATTTCTCACAGGGCGTCCACCCAGGGACTAAACTTCTTTTCCCTATTCTACGAGTGCTCGGTGGAGCCTTAAACTCAGCATCACTCCTATTTTAGTCAAGATCTTGGCTCCAGGGGATCACTTTGACTTTATGCCTCCAGGTCAGCAGTTATCAAAAGCAGTTATCAACTTTTATGGAAATCGGACGGGATCCCACTGGGCTACAAGCTTAAGGGCAGGTTTTTTCAGTATGAGTCACATCCTCATCACTTCAATTCTAGCAGGAGTGTCTTTTCTTGTACGGGCTATGCAACTTTATACGCAAATTCGTATGTACAATGTATTTCCTTTTATATACAAGGATTTTTCTGGTTAAAAATCAGGAAAAAGTTGAGTAAAACTCCCTGGATCGCGATCCAAAGGATACTCAGACTTTCACTCCGAAATTGGCTCGTAAGAAACAGGCAGAAAAAAGTTTCAGAGCTTATAACTTTAAAAAAACGTACAGTAGACAATATATAATGGATGTAGACCGTAGAAGAAGTCGGAAGGACGCTTAATCCTTTCCATCTATAGTTTGAGGAGACAATTCTCTTAGCTAAATTAAAGATATCATAGAAGCCTCATTATTATTCATGCTTACATCAAAACTTTAAATCTATCGAATGAAGAAAATTGGTTGATTAAAGCATGGCAAGGATTCCATGATGGAATGAAACATTGGACTCTCTACATTTCCCAGTCTATCAAACAGTTTTTCTCCTTATCTCCCTCTGTCTAAGAATCCTCTTAGAAGCTCACCATAGTTTTAGAGTGTTTTCCACTACATGGAGGTAATAGGTGGATGAGGATTTGGATAAGATCTCATATCTGTCCTCCCCACCAAGTCAGCATGCACATAGGGAGTTTATGTAAACATCTACCCCCTTCGCTTTTGACTTCAGCACTTCATTCACGTCTTAAGGATGAATAATAGGATGAGGAGGTTGAGCCGGTGAAAATATGATTCGTTGCTCCCAATCCTATTTGCCTCAAAGTTTAACGGAATCTTGTGGATATGAATTTTGTAGAATAATATTTATCCTCTCCTGCCTCCCTAATTGATTTAGGTTGTCTTTAAGCCCCACCACTCAATTCAAAACTCCTCTTGTACGAGTCTCAGAGGAGCCTTCTTCCCAAAGTGTACAAGGCCAACTTATGACGAACTGTAGAGAGAACTGTACGAGTTGGAAAACTTCATCAACTGTGTTCCTTGTTGTGTTTGCTACTTCTCCACTCTCCCTGTTCTGGGATAAATAGGAATGTGTGTGCATTAAGCCATGCCTTGAGCCATAGCTCAGCCTTTTCAAGAGAACTCAAAGCCATTCATTCACTTTCAAAGCTTTCAAATCCTTTGACTAATTTTTCTTATATGTTTGTAAATATAAATGAACTCAGCGTCCACAGCCGCTAGAGATGACCACTAGAGATTTCATTCCTCCAAATGATCTATCATCCAATCCTGACTGACAGATGCTCATCTCTCATCTCCTCTATTTAATGCAACTCGGACTCAATTTAATTTCCAACCAATCCTCATAATATTACCGAGGCTTAGGTCCAATCTTCTCAATCCCCTTCATGATTTATCCAAGTCTCGACGATAAGGGAGAATTTATTGGTGTCACACATCCCCATGCTCTCAGCATATGAAATTAGCCATGCCCTATAGCTTCCCCATGTCCACACCCTGTTATTCCACAATATTGCCTCTGTCTGTGTAAAGCTACACCTCTGTTGGAAATCCAGTCCCACATCAGCTCGGATACTTGTAAACAGACTAGCCTGAAGCTAAGAGGGATTAATACGTTTTGATGGTACGAACCTTTGATTCCCTTTTATACCCTGTAGGACACTGTGGGCTATAAACTCAAGTCTATAAAATGTTTCCCTTTTCCAAGGGAAATTGGAGGAGTGGGCTCCATTGTGATTTCAGCCCAACTTTACGCCGAAAGGGAATGTATTTCTTGGGGGAGAAAGTTGTTGGATGGAGAAAGTTGTACAGGCACAACAAGGACAATTCACCCGGAGGAGAAACTGGAGAAAGTCCATCTTTGTGGGGAAGGAGTCCAGACTGGTTTCTCTTTAGATTTTACCCAACCTGCCACCTCTCTGCTCAATACTCTACTCTTCATCACAACCAGGGAAACTTTGAACTCTGCATGAGATGAGTAGGGTGAACATATTGTGGATCTCTTGCTAAGTTTCTACATTGCCGAATACACATCGTGTTCCAGAGTTGAGAAGAAGGGAATCGAAGGGAATCAAGCAGCGTTCTGTAGGGAGAGGTTGATGACCTTTCACCCGGAGGTTTAACATGGCAGACGACCAAGAGAAGGAGAGTAAGAAGGTGGCTTATTATGCCGACCTGCTCAAGGCCTCGCAGAATGAAGACTATGATAAGATTGTCAAGATTTGCAATCGGAGTAAGGCTCCTTTTATTTTAAATCTTGGGTTGTAGTAGAAATGACTGGGAACAGTCCAATTAACACGTTTTCTAGATTATACGTCGAGAAATCGAGCTGATCAGGCTCCTGTGTCCTGTGGGCTATGACCAATGTCTTTTAACCCTCTTAACTATGGTTATAAATGTGGATTTTGTCGCTTACGGTGACAAAATCTTAGTTGTCCATCACCTTGTCATCTTCCCCGTCAGTCCCGTTGTACATACATTGGAAAGATGGGATGACAGATGATACTGGGTCGATTTTATCATGCATGCTGTAATTAGTCCTTATTTTTGTGTATGCTAATTCTTTGACATTGGATTTTTCAGTTCTCCATCTCTACCCTAATGAAGTTACTGCCTTTGAAACGAAGGTGGTTTCTTTGGTCAACCTTAAAATGTTCGTCCAAGCGTTGGAGCAATTGGAAAAACAGCCTAAACTTAGTGGGTAAGTATAAGGATGGAATTCATGCATAAAATAATTATCTGATTATTAAGAAAGTGTGCAGTCGCAATTTATTTAATTACAATTGGGTTTCACTTCAATGTAACAAAAATAACATTCGATTATTCTGATTACTATCCATCTCTATTATAAACTTGAGCAATTCAATGTCATTGCATTGTATTATTTTTGCTACAGAAATCTGCAGTACGAAAAAGCCTATTGCTACTACCGCCTACAACGTATCGAAGAAGCGAAAGGGGTGCTTGATAAATGGAAAGAGAATTCTTTTAAAAAGAAAGAGTTGATGTGCCAGATTTATTATCGACTGGAGAGATATGAACAAGCCTACGATATGCTAAAGGACTTGATCAAGAACTCCGATGATGATATGGATGATGAGCGGCAGACAAATTTAACTGCTATCACTGCTGCCTTACAACTCGTTGGAAGTGTAAGTAAATAATATGGAGATTGGTTTTGTTCGGAGTGATGAACCTAATAGAATCTTTCCTTTTAGGATGAGCCAGTGCCTCAAGTCATGGGAGATCATTATGACAATTATGAGAAGAAGTACAACTATGCATGTGGATTGATTGGTCAAGGAAAGATTACAGAGGCAGAGACTCTTTTGATAAAGGTTGAAAAGCTCGCTCTAGAATCCTTGACCGAAGACGGTATTTCGGAAGAAGACTTTGCGGATGAAGTTGGCCTTGTGGCGTAAGTTTATAAGTGAAAATATAGTCAAATATTTTAATTACTAAAATGTAACGATCTACTCTAAAGGATTCAACGAGCCTTTTGCACTCACATGTTGGGACGCGAAAAAGAGGCAATGGGAATTTATTCTCGTATCCTAAAGACGAAACCTACTGATACCGGACTGATTGCTGTTGCTTCAAACAACATATTGTGCATAAATAAAGATCAGAATATCTTCGACTCAAAAAAGCGAATTAAGACGATACATACCGAAGGTGTATTTCCTAGATTAAATAACGTGCAAAGACAGGGCATACTCGTCAATCAGTGCCTATTCCATCTTTATACGCAACAGGTAATTTCAATTTTTTAAATGATGATAATCTAAAACTTTGATAAGCTTTATTTGAAAAAATAAATCTGAACATTATTTTTTAGATAGAGGCGTGCAAAGAAACATGTGCCGAGCTCGAGCAAACATTCCCTGAACTTTCTGAAGAAGCCATCTTGATCAGGGCTGCCTTAGCTGCCAAAACTGAAGGAATCGCTGCAACGAAAAAGTTAATAGAGCCTTTTGTGAAAAAAAATCCAAAAACAGCTATTACAATCAACCTTGGTTTAGTGCAACAAGCTCTTCGAGAAGTAAGTTTTACGCTTTGAATTAATTATCGTGTAGTCTAAGGTATATTAATGCTCATGACATAAAACTTAATTAAATTATCATATATTAGGGAAAGAAGAACGAAGCTGTAGCCTTACTTAAAGATTTGGGGAAAGATAACTATCGTCCAGGTGTGATAAGTTCATTGGTTACGATATACCAATCTCAGGGAAACATTGCCGATGCAGCAACGGTCTTGAAAGGTGCAGTTGACTACTACAGAAAGAGTGGAGTAAGTTAGAGCTGATATTTTTAATTAATAAATCAGTATTGAATGGACTGTCTAAATGATGAATCTCATATTAGGTAAATAAAGACAATATGAACATGCTTTGGAGACAAACAGCATCCCTCATGATGCAACAAGGGGATCACGCAGAGGCTGCCAAAAGTCTTGAGGAACTTCGCCGTAGTGCTCCTGAAGATCCTATCACCCTTGCCCAGTTAATTGTCGCCTATGCTCAAGTATTTAAAAATCTAAAAAATTGCATTAATTGTTGTGGTAGCCTTAGGGATCTTATTATTTTTATTTAAATACAGTACGACATCATCAAAGCCAAAAAATTGAGCAATGAACTTCCAGCTTTAGCTCAACCCGATGTTGACATTGAAGTCCTTGAGTCCCCCAATTGGCTAGCTAATGTGCGGTTCATTAAAAAAGCTGGAAAATGTGATTCAGTTGCAGCTACACCTGTCGATTCGAAGCACACTGGTGAGAAGGAGAAAGTGAAGAGCAAGAAGAAGAGGAAGCCTAAACTTCCTGCCAATTACGAGGTGGACAGACAGCCGGATCCAGAGCGTTGGCTTCCCCGCTTTGAAAGATCAGGATACAGGCCGAAGAAGACCAGAAAGGGAAGAGTTGATGTAGGAAAAGGAACACAAGGAGCTGATTCTGTTGCTTCCGCCATTTAGTAAGAGTCGTTATGTGATTTTGAGATTCTGTTTTTAACGATAAACAATTTTCTGTATTTATCTATTTAATTCCCTATTTTAGTGACATGTCAAGTAAAGTGGGTCAAGCAGCCAAGCCGGAAGAAAGTCCCGCTCAAACTGCTACATGGAGAAAGGATGCTCACAAAAAGAAGAAGAAGAGGAAATGAACCACTCCCCATTTAGACCTAAAGATTTCACACGGGTCCCTAAAATCTTATCAGAAATATATACCCCGTGTCTTTGAATTTCCACATGATGATTCTGTAATAAACACTCGTGTTACTTTTTTCTGAATTTATTATGTGGGTTTTATTCATTTATTCGATTGTGATAGTTTTTAAATTTTGAAGATTTAAATTGGAATCAAAATATAGTGACAATTTTAGTAGTGGATTGGCATCTTAGGTTTCCAGTTCAAGAAAAGTCAATGCGTTAAAGAATAGTACAATATGCAAGAGTTAAGTGTTTCAAATTGATTATTATGGTTAAATTTATTAGTTAATGGTTTATTAAAATTGAACATATTTGATGCTGCAGTGTATTAGTAGAATTGAGGACAATCTAATCTAACACAATATATTGATGAATAGGCTTAACAAATTACAATGAGATATGAATAAATATCGCAAATAAAAAATAAAGTACGACTTAAAAACCTATAGCGAACGATAGCGTGCTTTTTAAATACAACATATTATTCACTAATATCCTTAGCGCAGAATATTTTCAAAAATGACCACTAGATTGAAAATATCCATGAATAAAATACGATTGCATTTGTTGTGCATATATAGGTATGTGTATGGATATATTATAACGAAAAAATATCACAGTCAGCAAATATAAAATTAAAGTTAAATAAATATGGCTGGGTCTAAACTAAAAAACCTGAGTTATGGCTGAGCTACTATACGAGGTAAAGGATAGTGAATACTTGCTTTATTTCCCACTTCGTTCTACGAACATTTTCTAGCATCTGCATCTCTCATTTAATCTATGTCCTAAAGACAGTTTTTTCATCTCTGTTTATTTTTTAACTCATAGAAGGATAAAAAAAGCCTTTAAGTTCTTGGGCATAAAAATGTGCAGACGGGAATCAAGTTACTTGTAGAAAGCTATTCAATTAAGGGCTCTAAAATCATCGAAGGCATCTTTGGACTTGGACTTGGCATCGTGAACTAGAAATTTCATTCGCAACTATTCCTATATGACAGGTTGAAAATATGGTATTACAATTTCTTATATTGTGAACAACCCCCCATAAATGCGGACGATTTCTGAACCAAGAAAAACATTTTAAGAAAAAATCGCTACAACGTGCTCAATTTGATTATCCAGGTTGATCTGGTGCAATTTATGCTCGATTCTCAATTTTTTGTTTTTAGAAATAGGTAGCTTTGCAACGGCACAAATACAACTTGGACATTTATGAACCGACGGTGGATAGGACACATAGATTAAATAGACTTTTCTACCAACGCCGACAATCAATGAGGACTTGACAAATGGTACATTTTCAGATTTTTGATTCTTCCACTCCACTTTCTTCTCAGATCATTTGTACGGTTTTTTGACGAACGAACACTATCAGACAGATCAGACTAATTCTATCTGGTAGCGTTCAGGTTCAGGGACTGGTATAGGTGGTGCTTTTTGAAGTTTTGCTTAGGGATTTGGATTTTTTTCTTTAGTTGAGTGGAGCGCTTTCACTCGGATCTTCGGGATAAATTTTGCACTTAGCTTTCCATATTCCTTAGAAAGAATTGGAAAGATTGCTGAATGTATTCCAATGTGTTCACATAGTCACGAAAAATAACCCAGTCCCGTATGTTTCGAATAGTACTGGAATCAATATCCCTGTAATCTCCACTCATGATTTCCCGAGTTACGTCTTCATGCTTGATTCCTTTCTCCAGCATAGCAATCTGAAGTTCACACAGAACCTGTAACAAAAATAAAATTTAACATCAGCCCATTTGTTAAGTCATAAGTACTGAAATAAATGAGAAGTGTCGACGATAGTCTGTAGTGAAAGGTAATAAACTACATAATATAGTAAAGTAGGGGCTACTTGATAATTTTATGAACTCATTGAAGCGTTCTGATCCGAGGATTAAGTTTCATTATACAATCGATTGATTCTAGTCCTATTTTTCAACCAACCCCATCCTATTAGGTATTTTGTACTGATAACAAACTTTTTAATACTAAAACACTAGTACTATTAGAATTGGTACTCAGCAACGTCTCCTAAGGGCCAATAAACTATGCAGCCGGCTTGTGTTTTTCGGTCGAAAGAACAAAGCATCTTTACAAAAGAAAATGGGATATTGAGGATAATGAATTTATATAGCAGCAGTGAGTCTGTAGCTTGAAGCCATCAGTCAGTCTAGCTACCAACATCTTGTAATGATATATTCGATTTCCAAGAAATACAGGACAGTTCTTAGCATGATGGGCTATTCAATGAATGCCACTCGCAATTATAACAGGATAAGAGGGATCGTACATCAACATCGGCAATCATTAATGTTAGACTGTCTTTCACTGTACAAGCCTTCAAATATTCACCACCGAGCCATGCACGGTCAATAATAATTTACATCCATTCTGCACTTTCCAAATCTTCTGTTTCAATTTAATGATGGGCCCCATTCTCAGCGGCTCCCATGTTTTCTAAACTAAAATTGCAGATCGATGGTTTTCTTACACTAATGTCTATTATACCCCTTCATCTTAGGTCATTCACTAAGGAATTTTTATTGCAAAGGCTTTCATGTCTCTTGGCTAATTTCATGTCTTTCAGATCCTTTGGGCTCTCGATTGTGACTATGTTAGACATCTCATTACTAAATCCGATAATTAATAAAATTCAACAGGTATCGATTTTAAGCTGAGTGAGTCAATGAGAAACTTTTGGATGATAAAAGTAGAAATGCAATGTAGTAATCCATGTAGAAAGAAGTTTGAGTGAATATTGATTTATAGAAAAGCTTACATATTTCAACTGGTATTCCGCCTCTTGGAAATCCTTATGGAAATTTCCTCCATAAACAGATTGATCTAAAACGATCTGCTCCAATCCAACAGCAAACATCTGAAGTCCAGCATACATGGACCTGAGTGTTTCAGCCACCTAAAAACACAAAATAAAAAACCCTTGAATGAATTGATTTTAATCTGACTAAAAAAGTACGTTCAGATCCATAATTCATACTTTTACAGATATTTCAATAACATTTCCTCAGATACTGAATACTGAAACTATTTTCTCCTACACAACACGATGAACAAAACTTTTCCCCAGAAGTGTCAATACAATAAGACTCGTTACCAAGAAACAAAATAAGACACGAGCTAATTGCTTGAAATAATCCTACACAAATCAATGACGGGAAACATGGTCAAATACACTATCTAACGAGGGTTTCTCATCCCAAGTTTGATAAAAATAAGGGTTTGGTAAAATTTCCAGTTTTGCTCCTCCAAGTCTCATTTAATATTAACAACAAAAACAATGCCAAAAGCTCACCTTCAATTCTTCCAACTCTTCTCGTGACATCTTGGATCCAAGTGACTTACTCACTTTATCATTGATATCCTTGAGGAAGTCATAGTGCACCTTCGTAAATTTGTCTCGCAGTTGTAGCTCTTCCCCAAAGGTTTCTTGATACTAAAAAATAAAATAAAGACAAACCGTTTCATTAAAGAGTTTCATAAAAGGGCCAATCACTTTCATGGATTACACTCCTTCTTAAATCAATGTATGGAAACCTCTCTGGAGTCTATTTATTATTTTTATGTTCTATCTACCACTGCGTTAAGTATTTTTCTGAGCTTTTCCCAAAGTGTCAAAGGTATAACCTTGAGGTAATTGTGTAAGCCTAAAACATCCGTAGAACCAACTCATTGAGAGGTGAAAAAATGACCCAGGTAGATCCTTCAAAGGAAGAATCATTTCTTCGACTTGAGTTGACCATTTATCCATGATGATAATAATACAAGTTTGAAACATTGTCTAGAGGCCTTCCATTCTTTTGTGTTGCCATTCTGCCTCATACTGACTCTTAATGTGCGGACCTTTTGCGGTCTCTCAGTTTTCCCTTCCTTTGACCCCTCCCATCTTATTAACTCAATGTATCAGATCCCTTGCATGTTTCTTTACTCAAATTGAAATTATTTTTTAAACTCATTTGTTAAAGAAACGGTCCAACTCACCATCTACTTGTAATCTACCTCATTGGAGATATAAATTGTTTTTCCTGCCTGAGGTTTTACTTCCCTAACCACTACATCAACGTTGCGTATCTAAAACTAAGACCTCTAACTCTACATCTAACTTCGTCACAGAGTCACTCAGTCCAAACAGTGTATGTGTATGCTATGATTGAATTCAAATACCAAACTCACGCAAGTCCTAACTTGAAATAAAAGCCCTTAGAGTTTAGGGAACAATATTATAGGCCCTCCAAATCCTGTAAACTCTCCAGCAACTCCATCATAATATTTCTCTTGTATTCTTAAAGCGAGTAATCGGTTTAGTCCCATCACCGAAAAACATACATAATCGTCTATGATTCTTTTAATAGAGTCAACTAGTACTAATCCACAGATAATCGCCCCAGCTCCAAAGTTTTGAGCTTACAGGTGGTAGGCTCAGGAGTCAAAAGGATATAACGATACTAGTACCGACTGATTGACTAAAGGGCGAAAGGGTATCCACCACGGGTCAATTTATTTTCCAGTGCAACGTTCCTTAAGATGTTTATTAAAGAATACGGACTTTGGGCGGCTGCCAGTAAAGACACTAGCGGAAGGGTTGGCCTCGTACAGTTTAAGTGGACCTCCGATGACCAAATCGTTAACCCGAGTGTAATAAAGTAGAAGAATATCATATTTATGAGAAGATTGATAGATTTTGTAATGGGCTGGTAAAGAGAAGATGAGCGCTTTGGGTCTTAAGGCATCAACTTAGCAGTTAGTAGAGATCTAATATCTACAGAAAGGATGAACTGTGTGTATAAGGAATAAGAAAATGACTATGGTGTGGTGAGAACAGACTGACAGCAACAAATGCTGCCGCTCTAGTCACAAATTACAGATAAAAACTTTTTTTTGTTAAAAAAAGAAGTCTCTTCCGTGGATATTTTTTCTCTCTGTAATCAGTGTCGGAGTTGACCAAAATATTTCAAACTTTCCAAGGTGGTGAATGGCTTTTCGGCAAGAAGTTAGGTATTTTCAAATGTTCTCTGACGAGGACCTCACACCAAAGTTCACCTTCCTATCTATTGCTTTCAAGTAGATGTAACTAGCCCTTATTTCCAATCATTTACGTATTAATTCTCTACTTGTTTTTCATAGACACAGCACACAGCTTCTATTTGTTTTCGAGTTTCTCTATAGTTTTATTTTTACCTGCTTTAGTATCCTTAAAAGATCTGCAAATTCTTTTGTTTATCATTGACCTCCTACAACTCCAAGATTCTTTCAAATCACCTTCCAAACCCCTTGCTATTTTCATGCTGATTTTCCAAAATCCAAACTGTTAATTAAATCCTTCCCTATACCCTTGATAATGACCCTTGTGGCTGTGATTAGTGCACACATTCTTTCCCTCGCAATCTACTCTGATTCGGACGAACCTTGTTACATGATAAGACGGATTGTACTTGGCAGACGGGAAAAGTCAAACTCCCTTATAGTTGCTAACATGCACAGATGGTAAGGAATTTCTAAAAATTGTGAGACCACTGGCACCTACAATTTTTTGCAAACCGATGATTCATCCCATACCACAGACGGAATCTAGTCTATTAAATTAAATTCCATCACCTTCTGATGCCCTCAACCTCATTGTATTTGCCGTCTGGCTGCTCTTAATTATAATATGTCAGACAGGCTAATGTTGATGAAGTAGAGCTTTCATAATAATGTGCTTGTCCTTTTTATAAAATTCTTGGATATTTGCGGCAGTTTCAGAGTACTTTACAAATCAGTTAGATCATATCACAGTCCATTCTGCACGGTCGGTCGCAAGATATTTGACATGAATTAGAGCTGACGAAAATGACGAATCCGTGGAACTACAGGCTGGGTGTGATTGCGTGGGAGTTAATTGGATGTACTATGCAATATAAAACATGCCACTACACACATATGAAATAGCATATTAGAATTTCTCTGAATTTCGGTAGAATTACATTTTCACACGCATTTTTTCACGTAAAGCGGCGAGTTTCCCTGATAATTTAGTTTCAAACCTGGATATGAGGGATTGGCCTAAAATTGAGCTTCCCTAATCCCCTAATCAGAATTTTTTAATTTCAAAATGCAATGATGTCAAAGTTAAATTTGGTGTCTCAATCTGACAGTTCTAAAAACTCCAACATCAATACTGCAATTACTACATATGTGATCACACTCTAGACTTGGAAAAAAACCACTTGTTGATTCAGAATCTTTAGCTTTCTCTGCAGTTATTGTATTCGTGATATTTTCATAATCGTTGCAAGTTTCACACATCAATAACTCTTTAGGATTAGTCATTGTATTGAGATGAACACGATAAGTTGTGAGGTACTTTTATCGAACGGGAAATCATGCTGGGCTCAATATATCTCAAGAAGCAAAATGATCAAAGTTAAGAACTTACGAAATTGTTCATGAATCCTCTGGCTTGATGCAAAGCTTTCCTGACTTGTGTGATTATATTTTGGATAATTTCTGGATCTGACTGGGTTATGATTTCAATATCCACATCCACTGGGAAGGAAGGAATAGAACTGGGAATTCTGCATGGATTTATCCACTTGGCAGGATGGTCACGATGACTTCTTGGGCTCCGACCGGATGACGGTCCAGCTTCTTGGTCATTTGGTAGTACTGGACTTGACATCGTGGACGTAGGAAATACAACAAGAATCCAAAATAATGCTACAAATAATGTCCTCCACCCTGAAATACCGATAATTAGAATTTATAATTTGAATAGTCATACAATGAATTCCTAGTTCAAGATCAAATTTTTTAAATGTCAACCTGGCCTAATTGAATACCAATTGAACTACTCGCCGAGAAATACCAATAATCAAATGTAACCTCACGATCTACTGCCCCCGTTCTCTGTAAATTTACTTTGTAGTCCGTTTCTTAAAGACTGTGGACTGTCGCATTATGCAGATTACAAGATAAATGAATCTGGGTTAACCAGCAATAAATCATTTAAATTGAATACAACGTGAAGAGCACCTCCATGAATTTAAAAGCAAGGTAATTTTAAAATTGATTCCCAGCATTGATAAAGTCGTATTTCATCATAATTTATGCATGGATTGAATTTGCTTCTATGTGTGTAATCTTAAAGGACGGTTGTATCTGACCGGGGTTGAAAAACTATTTACTTAAAGACTACATAGATTAGAGGTGAATTTTTGAGTAGAATTCCTAACATTCCTACATGTGAATTGATCTGAATGGTAAATCGTTGAGTAAGCGGGGCATCCTGACACAACTACGAAAAGTTATGTAGGTAAAGGAAGAGTAGATTTAGAGTATTCATTGGTAGTCACCAATCACCATAAACATCCTCGTATGGCTCAGACTGATTAGTCATGAAAGGATATTGGCTAAATTTTGTTAACAATAGTTATATATATAAAAGATTATAAAACTAACCCGAATCCGTGAAGGAATATAATTTATAATGTGATGAGAGTGTCGAGGATGACACATTATGAGACTTAGGGCACCGGCACGGTTTTGTAAAGGTAAGATGAGACCTACACTGTTGAGATTTAGTCAACATAAAGTCGGCAATAGCTCCCCGACAATTCGGACACACTTCCGTAACCATTTTGTCAATGGTGATAACTGACGTTCGGATGGGAATGACTATTTCGAACATCAAGAACGACCTAGGCTGAACTAAGTAAAACTCGTGTTTATCCGACACACTGATCGCGATTGACAAGTTTGATTTGGTATTAAAAGTGAACTGTGGATTGTGGTTTATTGAGCAACCACACATTGGATGCCTAATGATAATTTTTCAAACTAGAAAGGAAACGTTAGGTTTTCGTAATTAATTTTCTCCGAGAGTCCAACTTCAGTCCGACTTAAAGAAGAAGAGGTGGTATGGTAAATTTGAGACACACACTATTGTACTAAACTTCAGTGAGAGTAAAATGACTTGATCAAGAAGGATGATGACCAATGTCCATTTCATTGCACTAACTAGTTGGATTGTCTGAAGTACACTAATCATGAGGCCGGTTGGCGATCGCTTATAAATGAATGAGCTTGTTTCCAAAATGCTTGTGCATTGGATACCTCGGTTAGTCTTTGCACCGAATTTTCTCACCTGGTATTAATACATGACTTACAGGTACTTACATATACAATTCTTTCAGTGTATACCTGCAAGTGAGGGGCCATTGTAATATGATCCACAGGTACCTATTTAGCCTGCCTCTTTCAATTCTGTGCAAACCATCGGCCAAGGATTCCGTAGCCACATCCTATATAGGATAGGAAACAGTGGCCGGGATTTAGTTTTATTTTTTACTACTTGCTTATGGACAAATCCTCATGCAAGAAAACTATGACATCACCCCTGAATTCACCCTTCATTCATTGTTTTCTCCGTAGCCGTGACGTAGACTGGGTCAGCACTGTCTTGCTAAAATAGTAAATTATACCCTTATCTTAAGTTACCAACGATCTAGAAAGACGCTCTCAGTTGTCATTACCTTATCAACCTCCACGCCTTCAATTCCATATCTCTCATATCTCATAATACAAATAATAACAAATCATAAAAGCAGCACTTCCCCAGTTTCCCTAATTTATTAAACGGCAAATATTAATAATGTTCTCTTATTTTCTCAAACCGTGCGTAGGAGATGGCCAATACATTAATTGTTTTTTCAAAGCTAGAATAAAGTTCTTGTCATACATAGTGTTATTTTTACAATTGACACTGTCCTTTCCGCCCTATTCTCATTATCCCTACTTATCTACTAGCACGCTTCATTTCATCAGATCAATTGTCCACGCGTTGGTTCCTTCCGTCCCTCATTTGCTCATCCGCAAAATTGTGCCTATTATTAGATTTACAACTTCTCTCATTTCGCTTGGAAATCCCTTAAACCTATGCAGGCGGGAGCTCCAGACATATAGCCATAGATGACGACGTCACCACTCATAACCTAATACAATACATGATGGATGAACTAAAGAAATAAATTCCGATGGACTTTGCGGATATTCCAAAATAACTTTGTTAACATATGCAAATAAGTCAAGGGAATTTACCACACGATCACACGAGTCGTTACTTCGTAGTCGTAATGTGTACGAACAGTCATCAAATCATTGAATTGGATTCCAAACCTTCAGACGACTCATTAACGTATACCTGTGTGTGTGCATTGTCCCCAATTTCTAATAGGGTAAATCCCAGAAAGAGCAAACAGTGATTACTTGGTAGTAGGTCCTTTAAATCCATTTTTCTTATGTATGATCTTATTGCAAATATAATACAAACTTCCCTCGTCTCCTTCCTTGAATTTAAAATACGTTGCACAGGTATGCGATATTTCTCCTCCCTATTAAATCCCTCTATTCTAGTACCTCATTGATCATAATTTTTGTTCTAAAAAAATGGCTTAGATAAAGGAAACAAATTCCCTTGGTTGTATAAACATGAAATGAATCATGCATTGAAGATGATGTAACTTTCTTCGTTCGTTGATGGGCATAAATACACAGTAACAACCCTCTCGCCTTAATTGCTCGCCAAAACTCATCTCATACCTTCCTGCCTCATACTTTATAGTCATCCACCTCAGACAAAACCACCTAATAGTATTATGCATTGTAAACATACCAACTACCAAGCAGAATGAGACTAGTATCAAAGAGAGAGAAGTACCTGTCATACTACAGATCTGACTCTACAGCTTGAACCCACCAGGATCATAACAATGAGTCAATGAATAATAATATAACCATTTTTCCCAAGTGTACCGATACAACACGGATTATATATATCTCTGGTCCCTGACCTCCAACTTGTTAACCTACACATAGTACACATCCACATTCATCGCGTGGAGGAAGTGGAGGAACTGAATCAGCTTTTGCTAGAGACGTGAAAACCTGCTTATAAAAATAATTTTATTTTCATCTATCTTATTGCATCCGTGTATAGAGGCCTACATAATAGTCAACTCTTTCTCCTATATAGTTGTAATAAGTAAAAGATTCACTGACACGATAACAGGCTATAGTACAAAATTTTCGATACATTATACGATGCACTAAAGTGCATAGTGCTGAAGTCAAAGTCAAAGGTGCTAAATGAATTGGAAACACTTAATGAAGGTATGACTGAGTATTCGATATTCCAATCCCCGGCCTACGCACGTCCTACGGCTACACCAACACCGTAAATAAGGAACAGACCGTGCCAACGTATGATAGTCTAGTAAGATTACAAATACCGCGTACGAGACAACATTTTTGTCATACACAACCGTTTCATTTTCATTCATCACTATTTATTGGCATCGCTGACTTTTGCATGGATATTTCCCCTATTTACCATATTATGGCCTGATAACCCACAGAATAACCTAACCTACTTCCTTCGTCGTTTTAGCAAACGTTTAGCCACCCTGTGGGACACACAATATGAAGAGGTGGTAGAAGAGGTGCAGGTGAGAGCGAGATTTACAGATTGTAGTAGGATTAGTATTAGTTGATTAATTCAGTCAGTGCCTTCATTCACATCAGTATGTAATACACCGTAAGTAGTGACTCGTATACTCAGAATCTGTCAGCAAGAATCTAGTAGTATGCACGGATCCGAACTCCTAAAAATAATCTAGAGATCAACTTGAGATTCTTGAATTAACACAATCTCAACATAAAGTTTATGATGAATGAATCATCGAGATAAAAAGTGAAGTTTTACGCAAATCGGCTTACTAGCTAATGCAATGTCACAAACTCACACAACTCCTAACAAAAGGGAATGTATATATTAAACTATTATTATACATGGGATACGAAATTCATCTCAGGAATCTCTTTCATGAATCATAAAGGCAAAAAATGAGCAAGGACTGAATGAGTTATAAAAACCAACTGGTGCGGTGTGCATGTATAGATATTTTAGATATTCTGCTCAAGTTGTGACTTTGTGTCGGTATGTTCTCTGTATGCAATTTAAACAGAGCTGGCCACACACAAACTTCTCAGTCTCACTTTAACCTGCTACGTGATGTATGATGATAATTTCTTAGAAGTCAATTCTAAATAACGCATTTTGGCCCAATCTACCTACAAAAACGAGCTGCGGTGTTGGATTCTAATCTTAAGAGGTAGTGCAGAGTAAGTCTGCTTAGGAGAATTGGTTCTTTATTGATGACGAAAGCCAGCTAGACTGATCTCACTGATTATACTATTTCCGTGAAAATATTCTACGTTAATGGCTCCGCTCTGCTGTTCTGCCTCTGCCCAGCACGCTAACTACAAAGTAAATCAAACTTTTATACAACAAAGGGGGTAATCAATATTGGGAATCCCAGTGTCTAAGATTCATCATTTCTAGCCACATCACATAACAGGATTTCCCTGCCCTTCTCAATTTATACTTTCACTATTCAAAATTATAAATAATTGTCGTCCCAGAACATCTAATGGAAATCACCCTGGAATATATCACATTCAACAGTACGGAAAAAAATCTAGTCAATGAATCTACTTTAGAGTTTAATATGAAAATGACATGATGAGTATCCACTATGTTTCCATCCCACACATCCAGCAAACACGATCATGTAATATGGACATGTAACACATTCTGAATCCTGAGCAAATATTAACTAGCATCATCACAATGGCCCACTATAACCAAGAATTTTCTAGAATCGCATGGATGAGTTGCCTGGATTTTTTCTGGCAAAAGCCGATTTGCCGCTCCGCATGATAAATGCATAGGAAATTAGATCCATGACCTTTCTCACCAAATGTAACTCTTTCATTTTGATCTTCTATCCCCTTACCTCCAAGATTTTTCTCCCACGCAAATATATGTGACGCCGATGACATGGCCCCTGTCTCGCTCTTTGCCATTTCCATGCCTGGCTAGACTCATCGATGAATTCATTAAGTTATGAACAGTCGGCTTGTTCAATTCAGAGACGATTACGTCATCGGATTTATGCTAAATACTAGACAGGAGGTGCCAACATCAACACAGAATGAGTCCAACGAGGTAAATATCCGATTAGTAATGAAAATATTATGTACCTCACTTGGCTAAACTAGAGCCACATGTTTCAATTAAGGACAAGATAATGAGGTATGACAAATCGTTCTTTGTAAACAGTTGCTGTCATTATGTTATCAAAGGTCATTTAACTTGGCGTTGGTAAATTGAGGTATGCACATTGGCATTGCATATGATTTATGAACATATGCTAATAACCTACCTTAACTTTTCCCTAATTGCTGCAGTTTTGACTTATTAAATCTCTACCAAAAATCATCCACAATGCTGGCAGCGTCAGTTGTCACGCCGGCTTCTAATTTCTAAACATTTGCAAGTTGGTATTTAGACAGAAGGTACCACAAGACGAGTAATGAAGTCTCATACTTGGGCAAGTCAAGTCAAGAGCAGTCCTCGATTATGCCTTTATTCAGTCCTACTATGAATTTGTTTTGACTTCAATCATTCAATTTAGTAGCATGGAAAATGGAAATAAATCTGTAACCTGATAAAAAAAAGTGGCTAACATTGGTCGATTTTAAGTATTGGTTCTTAAAGACAGGTAGTTCAATAGGAAAATCGAATTATTCAATTTGACGATTCATAAGAAATTAATGGGTTCAGCCCTCAACGGCCTTTCCACAATAAACTCAATAGTTTCAAAGTTGTACGATGAGTATACTCGATTTCTGAATAATTTAAATATCTTAGTACAAACAAAGCAAACTGGTCAAACTTACAAACACAAATCCTGTAAAGTTAAAAAACTACCAAGCTGATGTATAAGAGTATTTTTGAACTTTTTATAACACAATCTAAAACCTAATTAAGTAAAAGAGAACAAATGGATTGAAATGCAATGGTAAAATACTTAAATATGGTGTTAAATAAAAAAGATCATCAATCTCTTCTCTTGATAAAGATCTGACTCTGAGGTGAGAATCCATTCATGAATATGAAAAAGGAAATGCAACTTTTTTCATGAATGAAGCTAGTGAGCGACAGGTTGTAAAAATGCATGTAATAGACCAACCTATCTGTATGCAGAACGCGTAAACGTGAAGTGCACCCAGTGCACCTCAACGGCCACCACATACTCCAAATTCTTGTGTTGAGGATGAGTCAGTGGAAAAAAATTCCTCGTGTTACAAAGGTATCACACAAGTGACCACATCGTTTAAACCCATTATCAGCATATCGACACCTTTGAATTTCGTTTTTTTTAAAGGAAAGTCCGTATCTGTGCCCTGTACCATCAACTATCAAATATGACAGGATGAGCCTATGATGCCGAGGCAGACTGGTGAACAGTCAATCATACCTAATTTGTACCTTCAGTTTTTAAGAATCTTAGTTGGCGATTACCTCTTTTTCCCCAATTACTTCACGTGTAGAAATTCCTGAGGAATACTTGAGAAGAAATCGAATACCTAGAACTCATCATTGCATCCACGTCCTTGTCACTCGAGTAGAATGAACCACAGGCTCTCTATTGTAAATCGGAAGCTTGTGCCATAGCAGTGCCTATATTTCAAGCAAAACGTCAGACTTGCCATATAAAACCTTGGTTTCTCGGCCTACGTGACACTTCTGGAAATTCAACGTATGACTGAAGGAGTTATTAAAGCCTTTGAATGTCTTTTGCCATCCTTCCACTAGGTCAAAGGTAATAACTAACTATATGCACAAGATATATAAATAAAACACGTTGTGAGCATTGATATGTCCATATTAGGTCAAAAAGTTTCATGTGGTAAAGTATTGAAAATTTCCAGTGGTATTTTTTAAAGGAATTATCACATTTCTTTCCTATTGTTGTCCAAAACCAACTCCTCTGTGTGGCAAACCTTTCCTTCCCAAATTTTTGTAAAAAATATTACCTGAAACTGTCCTAATCCTTTCAACTCTTGACCAGCTACATTGCCCATACCCACCAAAATACTAAAGAAATAAACAGCTCGTCTGGTTAGTGGATCAAAAAAATAGGACATTATATCACAACATAATATTCCACATTCTTACAAATCGTACTATGAATACGTTGGGGCATTCTAAACTAAACGTATTTAAGCCCCCCATGCATGCACACTGAATCCCAGAAAAAGTGGAAGCAATTCACAATTGGATACTAGTTGTTACTTGATCAACCTTCAACCCCATGCTAATGATACTAACTGTCATATTGTACATTTTTAAAGCTTTCCTGTAAACTGCTCGACTCTCACAGTTGGATGTGTAATAAATCTATCTATCATCGCTTTTTCCATCCTCCTCAAGAAAAAAACTTATCTAAAGTGGAATCGTTTGAACGTACGAGAGATACTTCTTGGCCATCATATTTAAATCTAGGTAGGTCAATTGTAGAAGAATATCACAGTACCTTCAGTAAACGTATGTCCACCGTGGAGAAGTTTCATCCCTTAGAAGTGAGTCCTTTTCAGCACTATCATTAATACTAATGCTGTTAACTTTCACGAGTTTGCCATGTGGCTTAATATTAATCTCCATATGAGATGGAGCCAAAAGGATTCTCGTACCAGAACTTAATCCCCTTCTCGAATTTTTTGACTAATTAAAACATCCTTCCTTGACACATTCCACACTGCGGACTGTGAGAGTTGAAGGTATGAGTCCAAGAGTCAAAATATCAGTTCTCCTCGTCAATCCTTGACACGTTTAGTACAGAATTATGAAATAGTACAAGTTGAGACCAGATTTTGATAGGTTTTTGAGGCATTACCAAGGATTCAGGTAGAAGTTGAGCGTATGAGGATAGGTATAGAGGACACAGAGGGTTTCACTACCTTTCCGGTTACTTGCTTCTCTTTAAATTGAGAATCTGGCTAGAATGGTTTATCACTTGAGATAATTTAGCGGCCCTGTTTTCTGGGTTTTTTTGTGGATTCTCCACAAAATCAGGGTATTAAGATGACAAAAATCACCTATGAAATAAATTCAGCAGACCTTAAACAAAACAAACCAAAAGAACTACAAAGAAAACTGTGTGGACTGTAATTGGGAATTTTAACTTGAAATTTTTGTTGGCACTCTACAAGACCTGTGCAAGGTTTCTCAATAGGCTCGTTCCAAAAATTCTGTTGATTTCTTGTAGTATTTCCAAACTTTTAGTTTCCTAGTCAACGATTGTAATCTAACTGGACAACCAGGGGCTCCTGCGGTCCTTCAATCGTTGAGAAATCAATTCCACTTTAAATTTACTTGTCGAACCACACTACCTTTTGTTGTTGCATCACTCAGAATCAAGAATCCCAACTGAACTTGTAAATTCAGTTCTATAGTTATCATCAGGTTGGAGACTGGCTGGATGTCGTATGAATAACGAGAGAGAACGACGGGTGCATGAAAACGTTGAACGTTGGAACAGTTACAGATTCTTGGACTTCCGAGGGAAAGGACAACTATAAAACGGGGCTTATAATTTTTCTCTAGTTAAAAATACTTTTTCGCCATCATCAAGGCCTTATAATTTCGAATAGATTTTTATGATAAAATTTATCCTTTAAAAACTATGAAATGTCTTTAAAATTAGAGCTATTTATATTTTACAGATATAACAGTTCATGCATGTAAGTACCACACATAGTAATTTGCAATGTTGAAGATTGAAATTAATCATAACATATTGAAAAGATGTACAAATAACGTGAGATCCCAATCATCTATTGCACACAAATTATGACAAACAGTTGGAGAAATTGGTTTTGGATGTGCTTATAAAATTTTAAAATGAGTTTTAGTTATGTTCCATATGTAACATGGTTAGTTATGTAATATGGCCCATGTGTCGATTAAACTTAATAAATAATTGGAAATGAATTTTTACGGATGGATGATGATGTGATTCGACCGATTCGATATTTCAAACACCGGGGGCTGGGTTAACACACAAAGTCAAAGGCTACATATGATCCCATCGTTACCCTTGCCTTGTGGCGTAAAACCCCGGTTTCTCCATGAAAGTAACAAATCTCCGTTTAAAACCTATAGGTTGAGAGGCCCTATAATATTGTGTCATCTTGAGCAATAAAACCCCGGATTATACTCCTTAAGAAATAATTCGAAAGGGTTTTTAAATCTACTGAATATGCTCGTAATTCCTAATCTCATCCCACATCTTTAGAAATAAGGGCTACGACTTCCAGATTACATAGTTAGGATTTGGGATTATTTGCTTCAACATTTGATGGATTACTTAAGCGGACAAGTTCTTGTAAAATCTCACCAAGTGAGTAGAAGCTACAAATGCAAATCCCGGAATTAGTAATGCTGAGCTGAGGGTGCCCTCAGTGAATTAACGTGATGGCACCCTTAGCTCAGCATTATCAATCCTGGCCATAGAGAGCTGAAGCCGGTTGGCGCTCGTTACCTTTATTGGGAGTCCCGCCAGCACAGATTTATAAATTTGCAACACTTCACACTTGAAAATAGGTTGTTTAAATAATTTCTCACATCGACACTTGAAACCTGAGCTCTCCGTCATCTGGATAAGTAAAAGGGGGAAAGAAAGTCATAAGGTTCTTGGAATTTAAAGCAAAGAGTATGGTTCTCAAAGGAATATCTCCAATAATTTCCCCCGACCTCCTGCGTGGCCTTGCTATGATGGGTCATGGGGATGAGATCGGTAAGTATTGAATTAGTTATATTTTTTGTCTTCTTATTTAATTGTTTGAATTGGGAATTGAATGTCTCTCCTACGAATCTTGTCTTTATTTGATTCATTGAATTGAAAATATCGTAAGTGGAGTTTCTTCATAATATAGAACTCACTGAAAGGGACAGTGGACAAGGATTAAATGGAAAAGTAAATGTTTTAATAGTTGACATTCATTGTAATTTTAGAAAAATACAAAAAAATACGATTAATAATAGAGATAGTTCGGATGGTTGCACTGGGTTAAGATTTAGGCAATCAAAAAATAAATAAGTAAAGTAATTGTGACATTGTGGTATTGTATTGTGGGCGGACAAATAAAATTTAGAATTAAATTCGGATGGGAATTTTAAAAGAAAAAGTTTATAATTTTCCAAACAAGCTTTTGAAAAACGTCCTGGAATGTCACAAGAGACCTTTGATTAGAAAAACCACTGTTTTTAATAGTCTTCCTGGTCCTACAGATTAAACGTGCAGAGTTAATTCAGTTCTTATCAACAGTTTCATGAAGTTATGAAGTATTTCTTATAGCTTTGAGTGAGTGTAGAATTTGAATGAAACGCAGGGTATTATCTCAGCTGCTATTATGTGCAGATGTACCAAATAGCAATAGCGTTAAAAATATTACGGTCTCAAGATATTTGGTATTGCATTTCTATCTGACTTAGCAAAGTAAGGGGATTCCCATTAAATTGAAACGGTGTTAAATGGGCAAGACAACCAGATAAAATAAGGTAGTTAAATGTCTGCTGCTTGACGTGAAAATAAACTCATGAAATAAAGTAGGTGGATTATTTTAAAAGTTAAGTCAAACTTGGGGCTTATTATAAATTTAGAATTTGAAAAGTGCAAATAAACCTTAGCAATTTTCGGCCATTTGACTGTCCATTACATTAATTTGAATAATTGATTATTAATAATTTTAATAATTTTATTTTAAAATTCGATTTTCATAGTTGTAAATAGACATAGAAGAAAATGTCACTCGAGTTAAAAAGAGTACTTGTACGAGTATTTGCATAATGTCTACCCTTTTAATTTTTAATGAGCACCCATAATTAAAAATTTCGATCTGATTGTGAGACATTTTGGTAAATTAGATTAATTATTTATGATTTAATTTTGGACAATATAGACCATAAAAATAATTCTTGTTCAAACCTATTTCAACATTCCGTGTTTGCATATTAGTCACAATTTGTAATCACATCAAAGCTGTACAAGTTGTTTTGTATTTGACTAATCATCTGCATTATAAATGTCGTAAACACTGGACAAGCTTTTAGCCTAAACACATAAAGTATTCTTTTGATAGATAAGACACATTTTTCAGTCCGTTAATTCGCAGTTGATAAATATGTGGTGTAATTACTAAAACTTTCTGGTCTACTAGCAGTGACAACCATTATATCTCGTTAGTTCTGATTTTTTCGATCTCTGAATCATAGAGTTTGTTTACTTTTTTATTATAAGTGTTAGATCATTTTCTATTAAATTTCCTTATTATCTGTAAACGTAATTAATTCCATATTTTCCCAATGACCACATTCAACATTACTGGGTTAAAACCATATTGGTATTTTAATTGAAAAGATATATTAATGTGGACAAATCCAGATTTATAAATGATGTTAATCGGTTGGAATTTATTTATTTTGTAAATATTTGCGTTTCACAGTTAGGTGGTAAGAAATGTTCGTATAATATACTATTGTTTTATAATCCGAATATTCCCAATGATTCATGAAACAAACATATTTGTCCAAACCATAGTGATGCATAAAACATAGAAAAATTAAGCCAATTTAATCTACCCTTCCAAATCCTCACGCCTTTGTGCTATAGTAAACATTGCATGAAGGAAGCTCTTTAACTTAATTTGATTCATCTGTGTTGTTTAACAATGAAATTGAAAATATCGATGATATGGGATTTAGTACTCGTAGAATGTTGATCAATAAATCTAGCAGCGACTGTATCACCTCCCACTTGAAGTAAGATACAAATTCCGACCAGATTGTTTACAATAATATTGAACAGGAGTGTAAAGACATTTTAAAATTGTGCTAAATGTCATTTGCTTCTCAGAAGCCAATTGTTTAAATGTTTGGCTTTTTGTTAAAGCATCATCAGTATACATACAGTACACAGTATGCTGTATCTTTTAGAACACGGTATACCAATTGAAGTTAGTAGTGGTGGTTAGTTTGTGATGACGGTTCCTTAACTAAAGTAAACATCGTGAGCCGGGATGATGCACAAGGAATTCCCTTTATTCTTAACAAATTAATGAAGATTGACTGATGATAATACTGAAAGTTATGCTATTTTGATCCTTGTAGTACCTCTACCCACGTCTTCATCTTTCATCTCCCCTTCCTTGTTAAAAATAACTCAAGAGTAATGTCCACATCCTGATGCAACAGCTAATGTAAATTGTGAATAATCATTTCATAAGTTGTATTCAAAGTAGATATTTTTAGCCTCATAAAAACTGTAATAATAATCTGGATGGTTGGCATTGTTAAATATTTCACCTTGATCTTTATTTTCTTTATTCAAACAAAAATGAAAGGGAAACAGAAATTTGAATAGATGATTCCGACTAGGTTAATGAGGATGTGTAGCATAAATATGTTTATGATCTTACTGATTAGATATTAGGACAAAGCATGTATAGCAAGAATAGCAACTTCCTAGAAAGCGGATCAACTCGGGAATAAATGCTTAATGGATGGAAATCTGAGAGATGTTCAGGTATTATTTTGAGACGAAGGTGTTGGTAGACTTGAGGGATTGTGCGACACGACTGCTCACAGGTTAATTGGGACATGAGATTAAGATGAGTAGATTATGCTTGTCCGGTACATGTCTTTGTGGATCAACAGGAAATGTGTCATATCTTTACCAAGCTAAATTAAGTTCCTGTTCCGTCTCCCCTCGTAGACATTGTTCTTCGTCACACGTCTTTCTGTCAATTAGTTTGCACTGGACTAGAATGACGGAGTAGGTTACAAGGAAAGTAATCTTCAACTGATTGCTGTCTTGTACACATTTACGTCAACGTAAACCCTTGTACCAAAATAGAACTCGTGGCTGAAAAATAACATCAAGTGTCTCGACATCAGGGCTTTTTATACCTAGCATACACACTCTGTATTGAGGCTCAGCGCTGAACTCGGCTAGACACAATTAAGTTTCCTAAAGTCCTTCCAACTGTCAACCAGAATTATATCATCGCTGACGCAATTGTGAGACTCCAAAATTATCATGTTAGATAACTATGCGATTGAAATACTTATACGTTACCATTTTTAACTGGGTATGAAATTAAGCGCTTTTATTGCGATTTATAGAACACTAAAAAATCAGAATGAGTAATTGCTGTGATGGAAGTTTCTAGGAATAGTGAATATGAATTCTTTTGGCAGTGAGTTTTTTTTCATTTAGCGATCCTGGAGAAAATTGGAGAAAAAATGGGAACATTTGCTCTTCTGTTTCTATAATTCAGAAATTTTAGCAGTTCACTATGCCTTTCTTCAATAGAAAATTTGATGGGTAAATTCGTTACTCTTGTGGCACTAACTGATAGAAGTGATAGATGCAGGAAACTTTTACGCCTGATTAAATAGTTTAGGAGAAAACTCTTCATTTGTAACATCAATTATGTGTAAATGCTTCAAAGAAAGGAAAACACTTATTGGTAGAGTTTCAGACTGACCTAAGACAAAGTTAAGAAAATCGATCCGTTCGACATTAAGTTCCAACTATGCGGGTTATATTTTTTTTTTCACTTCTCCTTCATTGTGGAATTGCAACAATTTTTGAAGGATTTCTTGTCATGTATTCAAATCTATTAAAAAAATTGAGATATTTCCACGTTGACATGATTTTGAATTGTATCGTAAGGCTAAAGAAACTAATAACTATATTGTTGTACCGATGAGGGGTTTACTGGGCCCTTAGCTAATTTTGATCATTTATAGATACTTAATCGGCACTTGATTGTATAAGGTAAACCAAATGAGTTATTTCTTATGTTTTCACTGGAAGTTTTAAGAAAGGTGTCAGATTATTCAAGGAAGGGGCTGCGGTCTCCAGTGAGTTTCGCTCGTGTGAAAATCATTTATTAGGCTTCGACTGAAGAGCTTAAAATTCCACATATGTATTCCAAATTCAATGAGTATCGATTAGATAAATTAAAAGTTAACAATTAGGCATCGTTGAAATTTCACGTGTTATCAGACGATCCACATAGAATCATTGAAATGGTGTTAATGAATTGAAACAAGTATTTAACGAAATACAATTTTCAAAAATTTAAGAAAGCCGGTAGCATATTTGGGCTTGTCACCAATGGGAGAAACTATATACAGATAATCATTTTAGAAGTCGAGGGTTAACTTAAGAACTTTGGATCAATCAATTATGAACCATGGAAAAATAACATCATGGAAACATGGATAAGTTCTGAAACTGACAATCACTTGTCCAACTTTATCAGTAGACATTAATACAGCGTTGTAACATGGTTGTTGCATAAGTATGAATTTGGATGTTAACAAATGCTGTCGGATTTAACCTGAATTTATAAAGTACAGACCCCTTTATGCCCCCTCGAACAAATTTACAACTAGTAGCTTTCGTTCAAATGGTATTCGATTCTATAAACCTATATAGAAATTTGCATACACTACATGGATGAATTAAAAAAAAAGCCCAAGTACTAAAATCAATAGCTTACCTTATCACAACGTAGGTTCCGGAAGTTGGGAAATTGTTGGACGGATTGCAGAGCCCAAAGAAAAGATTCAAGTGGCAAAGAGAAAGAAAGGTTAAAATTGGAAATGCAAAAGAAACAAATATATCTGGCTTTCGGAGCTGAAATTGTAACGGTAGTTGATTCGAAGGCAAGGAAAAGCAGATTGCTGGTAACTTGATGCATAAACTCCTTTATATCCAAAAAGGTTAATTTAACATTCATGAGTTTCGACTACTGTCAACTCTTCCTGTGCTGAAAATGTTGAAATGCCTATATCCTAGGGAAACTCAGACCGGGCTTTGCTAAACAAAAATGTACACTTGTGACTGCAAATACTCCTACATGCAGTATTATCGGGTTTTTGGCACAATCCTCGAGACTCGTACTCGTGGGAGCAAAATGTTGATTGAATTGGATAGGAGATTGGAACTAACTTGTAAATCTGAAATTCCAAGAATGATTAGTTGCACAATAATTCCCGATGGTTGTAACATTTACTGATTCCAAGCTCCAAATGATGAGAATCAAAATAAAGATTTGAGTCTGTTTCGTGCTGGCAGATTTATCTTGGAGGGATGATTTCCACTGCAGCACGTAAATGTTGCCTGAACAACAAATTAATTTACCCAAGACCTTGTGAACTTTAGTTATATCGAGTCAGTAACCTTAATTTCCCCCTGAGTGTAAAATAACAAATAATATAACTTTGTGTATAGGGGGCTAATGAACAGTACAACTATTCATTGTGCTCGGCCATGTCACTGAATTTGGGACATGATGTTAAACCTGTAATCAGCATTGTTCTACCTTGTTCTAAGCCTTAAAATCGACCCACGGGTTCTAATAGCCTTCGTTGATTCATAAAGACTTTACCTTGACGAATATGGACGATAAAAATTATGGTATGATCTAATCACTAAATGCTTGATATGTAATGCATAATTGTGTATCCACGTCACAGTCAAATAGTCTACGGGTGTTGTTAACCTTCTAAATAGGGGAGTTTATTTATTCTGTGTTTATAGTTTATGGGTTGTATGGATGACTGTAAAAACAGTACAACTAAAAAAATGCATCAAATGTGTAGAAAAATACAGTTTCAAAAAGTAGGGACAGGGCATCGAAAAATAAATAGGTTTTCAAATGTATCGAAATAAATGAATAAATCAAATTTTGATTAAAGTCTGATTAGGAGCACATGTCAGACATAATAGAGTTGCAACATAATAATACGAGTGAATTGAAATTAGCATTAATCGTAACATGAGACGAAAGAGTAGAAGAGAATTTCCTAGTTTCTGGTAAATTCTGGGAAATAGAAGTACTTCTTGGTATTTCATTACGCATAAAATACCTCAGAGTCATAAGTATGGAAGGATGTAGTATAGGACTACTAGAGAGTTAGGAGGCGCCGTATTGGGAATGTTGGGACTTGGACCCGAACCCACAGCAATCCCAATTAAATAGCAGTGTATTGAAGTTAACAATGTTTTCCTTTCTATGGGCCTTATTACTTGTTTTACGAGTGGACGATTAATGAATTGAAGACCGTTGGTTGTTGGTTGGTTTTTCTGGTTTAGAAAATTGGAAAAGGGAAAGGTAGGGTTTAGGAGGAGGTAACCGCCTCAAAATTTATTTTAGGTAGCCAATAGTTGATATCGATTACGGACTAGGCATATCAAAGGCATTTTTCCTAGGTGTCCTAAGCTCATTATGAAGTGATGTAATTAATTATACCTTGCCCTGGGGCTGTAATCAAATCGTTAAGATGGATTTAAAGGATTCTGTTATTTTTTGGTTACAGTGATTCTGTACTACAACTTACAAGAGTAGTTTTTGAGCCTGAGAGAGAGAGAAGTAGGTATTAGATATGGACTAGAAGCACGAGGTGTGAGGTTGTATGAATGCCATTTTCGGCCCTATTTCACAGAATTTTTCTATTGTTAGTCCAGAATAACGAGTCATCTCTATCCATAAAAACTTGCGTGCTCACAGTGTCTACTTGAATCCCCTTTCTTCCACTGTCCATTCCGTTTCGGCAATGACTGATTGGTGAACAAAGAAAGGGCTGCATATGATATTTGCATCGTTTTTGTTGTACCAAATAAATCCGCTTAAGTTTCAATGGGCTAGTTCTAAATTTAATAAATAATACGTATCTTACATTTTTTTTGTCATCGGAAGCTCGAAAATAATGTATGAGGGATGATGAGAGATTGCGGAAACTATGTTTAAAAATGGGAGATGAGGTATGGGATGAAAGAATAGGAAAGGGCGAGTTCGAAGCTCTTTCATGATTACTTTTATTGATACCAGAATTACACCTTGATAAGGAAGGTGGAGACGATCCCTAACTGCTTTTCCGAGAATTTCGTCTGAGAATCCATTCAGCCTTTACCTCGCAGCCTGGATTGAAACCATTCTCATTAGATTTTATGTAGATATTCAGAGGGTTTTTTCTCTTCCAAGCTATCATTCGATTATTTGATTAATTTATAAGAGGTAGGCAAACTATATATTACATAACTACGCATATATGTATGTGTGACTGGAACTGATAACCAATGAGGACTTGACGGGCAGTTGTCTTGTATTAGAAATGTCACTCTCTATCATCATCATTCCAGTAGCACTATTTCTCCCCACAACCATATGATTCTGGGTTTACAAGAAAAGACAAAAATTTGTCATCGTTGATATGAAATAGTATTTTATAAGTGTTTGCGGGTAAGGTAGACAACCTATCATATCAGAGAGAAGTATCTCATTCAGTTTTCTAAGCTAAGAACTCGTGTATAGCCATTAATATTTCATCTTTCCTTAGCAGTTGGGAAATAAGGCCATCAAAATTTGCACGCCATTATTTTACCATTTCTTTTACTTTTCCTGGGCGCTATCTTAACGGCATTACGTGCATCGTACTGCATCGTTAGTTAGTTAGTCGGTTTTGGGCTAAGAGCGAATCATACGGTTGTCAATAATTCTATATCTTTTTATAATGGCCAGTTACCATTTGGACGTATTCTTTTTAATCATATATGCTGCATGGCGATAATACCTTTTGGCAGCATTATTTAGGTCGTTTAAAAAGATTACTCAGAGCTTTCTTGTGTGTATGTAGATTTTCTGGTTAAAGAGAATCTAAAATGGCTCATTTACCCCTTAAAAAGTTTATAAACTATTTCAAAAGTTCTCGTATCGTAAGGTTGAAAATGTTACTAATCGAATCTTTGAATAGAATAAATGTAGCTTCGTCTCTACTTGTAGTTGGATAAGCGTTTGCTTGAAAATGAGACCGACTCATGGCGATCTAGGTGGAAAGAAATTAAGATTACCGTATTGACAGTGCGGATACGTTTTTTTAAATCAAGAACACGATGCGAGCATACAGACAGAAATATTTTTTCTGGACAAGTCCCTCTATTGAATATGTATAGATCCGGATGCAGAGGTTCTTCTCTGAAACATCCGCCTCTTTCATTAAAATTGCATAAAGCCCACTTTTGATTGATCGGATGGCACCTCTCCATCCATATCTATAAAGATGCCAGGGAACACATATTATTATGAATAATTACCACGAGATCCCCATCACAGAAATCATTCTTCCTTGTAACTCGTCCCGAGGCATTGTTCAGGAGTTGATGAATACATTTTGAGTATTATAAGGCATTTAAAATTTTCATGCGGATTCAGAAATCGATTGACCTCACACATCATAGCACAGCACAGTGGCTCATGTTACGGTGTTGAACATGAAAATTGAAACCTATGAGGAACGATGAACCCTTGAGATTGGGTTGCAGAGGAATCAACTCACCTTTAAAACAATTAGAAGGGTGAGTGGCAGTTTTGTTTGGGACGTTGTTGATATATTCGTAAGGTGAGGAAATCAGTAGGAAAGTCCGGTCGTGTTGTAGGTAAACAATAATAAGGATGACGACGAATGACGAGATAAAAATGGACAGAGGCAATAAGAGAAGCCCAAAGGTTTGCATTATCCTGTTTAACATGCCTCATCATTATTCCTGGAAATTTAGCTTCAGTCTTCCTATATATGAATATTCGAGAAACAAAGGCCTCCTTTTTTGTTCATGCTATTCCCTTCTTCTTCTGCTAATTAATTTATGCATTAAGGGGCTATCTGGGTCTCCACTATGCCTCATGTTCGTGTACAAAACCACGTCCGTCGGTGAAAACATTGTTGATGATAACATATATCCAACAATCACATTCTCGATACAATATCCATAACACTGCATGGTGGAGGAATTATAGATTTGATTCACATGTAAGTTAGGTAACATGCTTTTTACACCAAGGAGGCCTCCGAGTAAAGCACAGTCGTGTAATAATATTACGTCGATTTTTAAAAAGAGCCTGATGGTCATGTAATAAATAATATAACTGTTTCTAACTACAATCTCTTGTACTTTCATTTCTTGGCTTTAAAAACTGTATGATTGAACGAAAAAGTTGAGAAAAAAACGAACAATAGCAGTTACAGATATAATAAGTTGAAGGTGCTTCCACTGGTAGAAAAGGGTTAGGTAAAAGGGGTTTGGGTTAGAATTGCCTCATTTAAGGTAAACTTCAATCTCAAAGCTACGCATTATTGAATGTTTTCAAGAATATTGTTAAAAGTCATTTTTTGCAGCCAAGGGTTGGAAAAAAAATGTGTATCTGATTGCGTACCCTTTTGAGTGTTATGCTCTACTTGGGTCATCTGAGGTCTTGAAAAACTCCAAGTATGAATCAAATAGAAAAACGGATCTTTGTGTCAAAGGTTTCATTAATGTTTATTTTTATGGCGTATTATTTAGAGGGATCATTTTTTGCATACTTCTGGTCATTCGAAAAGAGAACAATCATTCATACTAACGGATCTCCTGTCTAAAAGTTCCCCTCAAGGTATCGTTCGTGGGAGGCCTTTGACGATGGGGAACAAATATTTTACTTTCGACTCAGGTGACAGGAAATACCATCTTCTCGGCTAAAAGGCTCACAATTTTCTAATACGGCATTCACACTTATTCAAAAAGAAATTAATCGGAGCTTTTAATTAACAGTACTAAAGAGCCGATAGATTTTTACCGCTATCTCACCTGTTTGATTTAAAGTTAACTTTTCCATGATGCCTTTTTTCATTGTTTTTTTTCTCAGCGAGAATTTATTGAGCAAGAATTATTGTGGATTATTAAAGGGACACGTGTCAGTCACTAGTATGCATTAGCCCTAATTTTTTATGAACCCTTCTTGTAGACGCCGTAGTAGGCCTTCAGTATAAAAAATGAATGGTCACCCTTCATGCCATTTCAATTTAGGGATAGATCTAATAAAGAAGAAACGGTTGTTTTGAAGAATAAAAAAAAATTTACACAGTAAAAACAGGGTTATCAATTTTTCGTTCCTGGGTAATGAAACTGTCCGCTTGGTTAGGGAAGTAGGAAAAGAAATTGAGTGGATGAATGAGAAGACAATAAAATGTTAAGATTCCTCCTTAAGTTCTTAAGTCATATTATTATTGTTTTGAATCTCTTTCCCTCAGATGAGTCCCTATGTCTGAAAGTCAGTGGCCCTTCATCAAGTAGGAAAATGTGAGTTGATAAGACGGAAAGGGACTCCACAGAAGGAACAAATGAATCTTGCCATTGAAGGAGTCTCTGGAGTTGTGTGTGGAAATCTGCTGTCACAAAAGTAGTAATTTAAGTAGTGTGCTTCATTGTGAGTTTGCAAATAATGAGGAGAGGAATATTAAGTGCATTTATGTTGTATGTGTACGGTAGAACACGAGATCTTTTCGTGAGAGGAGAGCTTGGAGGTGGATGGAGTTGAAGATCATTGTAATTTTATGAAAGGTCTATTCTCAGTGTGACCCACAGCAGAAGAAGGCGATAATACTATTTGCTCTAGGCCGGTCGGAATGATTTAAGGCTCCACTTGACCCCGTGCTGTGCTTTTACAAAGCAATCGAAAGTCAAACCTCCTTAATTTTCTTCTCTTACCGGCTCAAATCTTTTTCCTCCAAAACGTCTTTCTCAAACGCGGCATGAGCAAGATCTTATATAGAGATACATTCCCTAAAAACAACTGTTTTATTATCTCGCGACAGTTTTGATGTGTTCAGAAACATGAAATTCATCAATGCCCACACCTTCTTTCATTCTTGTGTTTTCCTCATCCTCTGGAATCCTCATTCCATTCCAGCATTCCTTACTCTAACTGCCCCCATGGACAATATATTAAATATTCCAGTATTGTTGTATCATCTCTTCCTACTCTTTCCCACAGTAAAATATCTAGTTAGGGCCGCGTTCTAGAATGTATCGGCAATGCCCAGATATTACATATAATTATGTTTTCTTTCCACAGTTTTGGCTGATGCTCATTTCCCGGCCCATTCGATCGGTAAAGAGGGACCCCTTGTCATCAGAGCTGATGGTGTCGGGATACCTGCCTTATTGGATGCTATTCTAAATCTTATTGAGCTTGATACCTACGTCTATTCCCCAGTGCGTGTAACTTTTAAATGTGGTTTTCTCATTTGTTTGAATGACTCGAAATAACAATAGATTATGTATTTCAACTTCTCACTTGGATTTTCAGGTGACATTAATGGAGATGGCTGAACAAGACCGTCGACGGGGGATGACTGTTAGCATTTGGGAGACCTATACCCAAATTCTGGAAGAAAATAATTCTTCAGGGAAAACTGTCCCATTTACCTACCTAGAGCGGTTCAAATTTTATGAAAGGGCTAAGAAAGCCTTTATAGTTGTCCAAACTGGGTGAGTAGGATTTTTCTTCAAGCTCATCTCATATTGATATTGAATGTAGCTATGTGCAATCAGAATTTAGAAGTTACTGAGATATCTAATCTATAATTTCTAGAGAAACAGCTCTTTACGGCAACATTATATTGAAAAATGGGCTTGTCTCAAAAGAATCGGGATCAGAAAACTTGACAAGCTCAACCCGCTCAGACAGTGGGGAAGTTCGAAGTGTCAAAGAGTGAAATCCTCTTTGAATACCAATCTATAAAATAATGATGAAATTATGCTGCCAAAATTTGTCTATAGTAATCAATAAAGAAATAAAACTGATTCGTGTTTGAATTAAACAAACATTTATCAAATAGCATTTTTGTATTATCTGTATGTTAGTTGAGTCGTTTCAAAGCAGGTTGATTGATTATTTGATTAGTTTACCAGGTATAAGTTTACCAAGCTTAAGAAATCCTACATATCCCCAGAACGACAGTCTTGACATTAAAGAAGTGTCACAAGAATCCTTTGTTCAAACGATTTTAACATACGACTTCCGACGACTTGAGCAATCGTTGAGAGCGAGATCTTTTGGACCTTTGGTATGTTAGTGTAGCATGTTTTGGGTGTAAAGGGGACGCCACAGTCCAGTATTGATAGCACCCTCTTAGAATTGTATTTTCTCTTGACACCAGCTTCGAGAAGGACTTTCCTCAGAGAAAGCCCATAGATTGGTTTGGAATTTTGTATGGGTTCAGCTAGGATTGAAGATAACTCAAATCATAGGAAATTTGCTGATTTTGAAGAGACTTCCTAGTGTAGAACACTCGTGCAAAACTGGAGAGAGGTTGTAAACCCAGGGGAGGAAATGGATTAAGAATCCATTCCATGCATCGACTTACTTTCATATAGTATTATTCATACAGAATAAAATGGATAATCTTTCAAAGGAAGGGACGAAAGTATGTTCACGACATTGTAACAAAGCCACTAGATTAAAAAATCTGGTTTCGATGTTCGTACTCTTCTGGATATTAGAGACAAAAAGAGATCAGAAATATGAAATACTTCTTATTTTAAAGAATCCATCCTTTGTTTTCGGACCTAGTTATCGTGGATTGAAAACACATCTGAAGTTCAGGTTTTGGTTTTGGAATTTTGATTGGATGAAAATTAACAGGCATAGAATTAGGGACTAGAAACGAATAAGAAACGATAAAATCATCAAATCTTGGGTAAGTATACGAATACCACAACTTGTGAATTTTTTTACAGCTTCAAGCACATCCATCCTCAACTTGTCAAATTGATGACAGCCAATAAGCGAGATTTGGAACAGAGCTAAATGGGCTATTCGTTTATCAAATGAGGAAACGGAGCTACATGACAAGCATATTTACAGCTTTAAAAGCTTGAGGCGTTGATCCGATTTGAGAGCAAGGAGAAAGTTGGTGTGTAATAATTTGTCATTCTATGTATATCAAGAATATGGTATTGCAAATAACATATATTACTTATGGCCGACCCGTGGTCACAGTTTGAATCTAATTACTGGGGGCGGAGGGCTGTCATAATACCCCTGGGAGTCTGCAAGACTTGAAATTGAAGCGGTGCAACTGAGAACATTCCAGTAGCGTCTTAATCATCCAGTTGCTCAATAAGGGATTCGAAATTTTTGGCAGTGAAGCCTTCAGTCTCTTGTCTCTACGACTCAGACTGTTCAGAACTAGTGCGGCTTTCGAGTCTACCCTTTTATTAAGCACCCCAGTGTAGTGAGTGTTGTGACCCTGCCCGAGGCTTAAGAAAATACCAAGTTCTCATTCCAGTCTCATCTTCTCTCTCCCACAAATTTCAACTAGCATGCCCATAACGGGGTTTGAATACCAAATCATGACTAATAAGCATGTCCCATCGCTCCCGTCAATTTATGCATACAAGTATCATCATTAGGTATTCTATCTAGCTTGGCAAACACATAAATGTATTTATTCCTTGATCACCTAACGGATGACTACACTTTTCTGATTTGTTGATTATCCAATTATTTGCAAAATCAAATCTCAAAGAAGTATACAAAGTCAGCCTTCAATTAGGATACATTTCACATGTATGAGAAATGAGAAACTCTCCTGTATATCGTGCAAAATGTGTCAAGGAATGTGATTACGTTATACAATTCAACTCTGCCTATCCACTTATTCATGAGGGAAAAGGCCATACAAATGTAATGCTATATAGCATAGCTCAGTAGTAGTAGTCGATGTATCTGCACCACCCATCTTTCCTTCAAGACAAGACGTTTTTAAGAACGACGCTGAGAAAAAAATGTGGGAGATTACATAATTATTGGTTACGTGTCAAAAGCCTAGTATCCATCAACACATTATGCGGCTCGTATTATTGGGAACGGCAGTCTTGGATAAGTGGAGCGATCCTGTAAGTTTGACTGATAAAACCCAGCAAGGCGAAGCCAAGTGCTCTTGAAGAAGTGCTGATGTATCATTGCATTACTTTCACTCATGTGAAGTCCTTCTTGTATGGAAAATTTCGAGATCGCGTTGACAGCCCACACCTCGCTCATTGAACTTCCGTGCAAATGCACATCACAAATGCGTGAAGGTTTTGTACTTATTGAAATAGTCTGGGAATCAGTATCAGTCATTTCCACCATGTGTTGAAGCATGACTTTTAGGTGTTACTTTAACGAATACCTACTATACTTCATTCTTTGAAAATGCATTGTGCAGCAGGCTTATTCTTCGAAGACCCAATAAGCCCCTCATAACTTTCCCCTTTCGAATTACTACCTTATGATGCGTAACATTGGTTTATTACATAGTAGTAATGTTAGCGTATCTTTTGAGTGTTTTGAGTGCGGCTGGTAGTCGTAAACAGAAATGGTTTCTCAGCATGCATTAAAGATTGAGAATTGGGTAAAGCTGGTAATCTGATTTGATCGAAATCCCTTGGTTCAAATCCCAGTGTTTACACGATTAAATATTATTGCACGATAATATATTCCTTCTTTTTAATATCTTTATTTGAGGATCCCTCGAAAATTAATGGCGATTTCGCACAAATTAAATATTTACTGACGCTTTGCTGATTTTGGAATTTCAGAAATTTTTATATTGAATTAGAGGCTGCTAAGTTTTTAATTTATTTCCAGTTCATTCAAATTTAATGGCAACATGTTTAACAGTTACGTAACTGCAATTTTTTGCAATTTCGTTAGCTTAATTTTCACATGCTAATTATGAAATTCTAGCAGTATGGATAACGAATTTTTCCAGGTCCTCTACAACTCATCGCAATTGATTCATCCCAGTATATATTTATTGAATTTTTGATTCATCGCAATTTAAATTCGACGCATCAAGAATAATTTTTATTTGAATGAATACGAATAGTTAGTAACGACAAAGCATGGTCTTCCTGTAATTCAACGAGTCTTCTGCTGTATCCCTATCGGCAATCTATGTTTGTTCAAAGTTTGACCATAAGGGTTTCATAGTTTAAATCATGAATTAAAACCGCAATGAATAAGTACTGCGACGATTTTTTTTATCGAGAGGAATTAACACTGCGATAAATTAATCGCGACGAGTTGCCTGGCATTGCCTGTCGCATACTTGAGATATTACTAAATCCTTCGACTAAAGGTTTTGAATTTATTTCAGTAGAAAAGTTCAAACACTAAAGATTTTTCACCTTACCCCAACCCTTTTTTTTTATATGTTTTACTAAAAGAAAATATTTCAATGAGTTAAATCTTGACTCTGTACAAATTATTTTGTCTAGTTGAAACAAAATAGAGACATAAAAGTAAGTCTCCATCCAAAAAGGGTGTGCTGTAATAAAAGGATGTATGAGATGCTTATCCACTCTATTCTGTTGACAAGGCGAAAGATATGCTCTAAAATCTTGTTGCAGCAATTTGTTAATATAACCCAGTATTTTGAATCTGTTAAAAATTAGCTGCACTGAATAGGGATATAATTTGTACTAAGCTGGCAGCTGGAGCAAGGCTGATGATAACTAACGTGTGCAACACACCGCATGGTCAAGGTGTGCCGGAGGATAAACTTAGATAATTAAAGTGCTATGAAGCCCAACGCCTATTAAAATGGAATCCTTACCTAAGTCAAATGAATTTCCAAATTCCCAACTCATCACATTAACGAGCATGATTGCCAATTGCCATATGGGGAACTGGAATAGAAGTTGACTTCAGAAGATAAGTAAGCCCAAGGGTTATTGTTATAATAATAATATAATCTCTCATCCACTTAATTGGAGTAAAATAGCCAGATGGTCAGTGTTCCCAAGTGATGATGACTATTAAAGTAGCTGGTTCAGTATTAAAGATAACCAGAGTGGAGAAATTCTGCTAAAAGCTGACTCGTTCAGGGCAGGGAGCTGTAAGGAAATAAAATGAGACGCTCCATATCGACGGAGTCAACCGTCCTCGTGCACGAACCATGCAGCCATCGACTAACTACCACCACACATAAGACTGCGCTATTTCCTCGGAATCAAATTGTTGGAAACCTCACTCTCCAACAGTTAGTTGCCATTTGTCCCTTCTCTCGGACTCATCACTTTTTAGCGTAGCTCATCTTATTGCCCTCGATATTAATTTATATTCACATACTCTAGTTACTTGGTCATTTCCCACAGACTTTCTCCTCCAGAAATCTTCCTCCAGTTTTCATTTCTAAAAGTCAACTGTATTTGCAACTGACTGTGCTAGTCCGACGCTTTTGTGGTGATGTCTCTTTAAAAGTGAAAGTTGTTCCCTCGTTCCTAGTATTTAGCACCGGAGAGAGATTGGACATCTGTAAATATATATGTGAGAGTTGCATCCGTCGAGGCCGTTTATTGCTCAATCAAAACCCCAAGCGATGATAGTGAGGTGACAGCGTACTATTATGTTCACAGACTCTATTTCCCTTTCAAGCCAGTAGTGGCAAGAAGAGGACTAACAAATCTAGCAGAAGAGCAGGAAGCAGACCACATTACTCTCCATAGATATTTCCTCTGTACATTAACAACATTAAACCATTCCATCCTCACCGTCAGACAGAGGCTGTTAAATTTTAAATGACTTGATTCAAAATCTCATGAGCTTACCTTTACTTAAATGGGGTCAACATTTTCGTCTGATCTTGAGCTCTCAGATTGTTTCTAGAAACTTATCCTGTATCTCATGAGCCGGGAATTGTGATTTGGTAAGATTTATTAGCCAAAAATCATCATTAGAGTTAGGCTGAATGGGTGAAAGGATTTTTCCTTTATGCTCTATCTTGTCTAATGACGACATTTGTGACCATTTGTCAGGCATTATGTGTATCACAAAAGTAGGAAAGTAAAAGCCGGTTAAACATCTTTATCTCATCCTGTTCCATAAAAGGTTACTCCGGGTTATTATCAAGGTTTTTTTTTCAGCTACACAGTCACCTAGCTCGGTGAAAATTTTGTAATATTATTTGTCACATGAGTAATTGTGTTTCAGCCTCTCAAACTCTGCAGTCGTATTCTCCACAGATATTGGGTAAGCTGAACCTATTGTAGTAAAAAAATAAATGTCGACTTAAAATACGCAAATAACTCATGTCCTGTTATATTTTTGAGAGCATTGAGTGCAACTATTGGATAGTCCCAACTATTCATGATACAAGTGACACAACTTTTAACTAATGCCAAAGTGTCAACTTTTTAAACATCAAAATTAATGGTGGCTTTGAGACATAGAATCCCCAATCCACTCATTCTTTTCTGTCAATACATATTACCACTGCTTGTTCTTAACAGGACCTCGGATCACTATACATTTTTCTAACTGTTGGGTTTCCTGATCAAAAATTTTCTCTACTCTATTAAAGGTTATAAATATATAAATAATCGAAAATTTGTTTTTAGCAAAACAGAAAATGTTAGAAAAAGCGGAGTGAAGTGTAAAAAGTCAGATTAACTCCTTTCTGCGTGATTTGCTCCGTAACTCATTTCCATGATTTCGATCAAGGACATGAATTTTATTTCTATTCCAGGCAGAGATTGTCTTGAATCTTGACCATAGTGAAAAGGTCCGATATTATATATTCATTGCAAAGTTAGTAAATTCAAATCTTTTCCTTGCCATTGTTACAAATGCCAAGAACACATCCGAATGAAAATGGCAAAAAAATATGTAAGGTTTGATGAGAAAGGGAATCATTCATTTCAATGTGTGTATGAATAAATTCCTAGTTGAATAATAGCAAACTAGATACTGTAGAAAATTTATATTCAAGGAATTAGAATTTCAATAGAAATTCCGGAGATGTTGAAATTGATTTGAGGAATCAGATTTGCAAACAACTCTTGGCTTGCCTGTTTACAATTCCGACTTTCTCTGCATGACGTTTACCTCATTAACGATTTGACTGAGTAGACAGGAGGAATCAATCCCACACTAGAAAACGTTACCTCAGCAAACGAGTGAAATATCTTTTGCAATTCGAAACCTGTATGAAAAGACCCGAGGTTATTTGCACACATTATTTTTCAACGCCCCGTGGTTATTTATACACATTATTAAAGAGTGGAAAAGTTACTATTGAGTTGAGCTTGGTGGAAGGTTCAAGTTAAAAAGAGCTAACTTCATTTCCTACGTGAAATTGATATGGATATCAAAGTCAAACTCCTGATTGGTTTCTTTCTCTTTGTGCTCCCAATTTCCTTTGTAATTCTTGTCAGAAACTCTTATTGAACAATCGAGCCTCTCCGTTTCAATCAAGGTGAAAAAATACGGTCTTCACCTTACAAGCATAGCCAAAAGTTCGTATGCATTATTTAATAGCAAATCTGCTCCTGATGCTTCCCGCATTATATTCCTCGTACACTAAGAGGCTTTCCCTTTCTCGTTCCTGCTCTCTTGAATCGGTTAGGAAATCTAATATTCCACATTCTTCCGTTTGACGGTGCATGAATTTTTTTTTTGAGAATTACACATGCCAGAGGTATCCTCATCAGAGCATATCATCAATATCTTCATACATCTCCATTGTTTTTCTTGATAATGTCTCGATATGCTCTATGAATTTGTGAGAATATAAGTAACTCACTCAATGTACCACCAAGTATGCTAGTGCGAAGATAGATATTCTCTCCTGTGAGTATTCCTTGTCGGAAAACATGCTAGGAGCCAATCCTGGCTGGTCTCTTCATCTCGAGGGAAAGTTCTCCAGTGTCAGCATCTCCGTAAAAGGAATCATGTGTCCTAAAGGGAGGTCGGCTTTACAATCAATGTCATCCAATCTTCCCTCTGTAGACTCTGCTGCTTCTCTATAGGAATTTCTCATACAACCTTCGATGATGTGTCACCCATGAGACTAGAGTTATTTACTTAAAACTAACCCTTTAAAGGTTTAATGTCATTTTCTTCCCATATCTCATGTGGACAACGTTCGATTCTTTCGAATTATAAAACCTCCATTGTGTCTATTTCTTTCTCTCACTCACTCTCACCCTCCCTCTATTTTTCTATAGAAGGTTGGACAATGAGCTCCACTAAATAGTAACTAACATCATTGATCAGAGGTTGACCTACTATTTAAATCCATTTATTAGAGACTGGCTTGTTTTGACCACGTTGGGCTTCGGCCCCATCAGGTTACATTAATCGAGACTCAGACTTCGTTTATGCACCAGTCGAAAACAGTCTCGTGGATACGCAGGCTTGCCCAGTATGTTGGTTAATCCACACGTTTTCCTCACATCTATTTACTAATGGATACGACAGCTCTAGGATGACAGTTTTACGCCTTTAACCAAGGCGTAGGACAAGTTTTGAGTCCAAAAGAATTTGTCTGTGCTTACAGTGTTTGATACTTTAAGCAGGACGAGTGGTCAATTTTGTGGTGACATTTTATTTGCTTATCCTAATCTCTTTAACTGAACGATGAAAGCAGACTGTACTAACGAGTAAAGAAAGGTTTATAATATAAGGAGATGAAAGGTAGATTGTGCACGCTTGTACGTAGGGCTATATACCTTTCGTCAACCTTGAGGAGAAAGTGTTTGCTGTTCCTGTGTAGCAAAGGGGCGTGCCTGAGATTTTTCTGTTGGACTTGTATGAAATTCAATCAGTGCACTTTCCATCCAAGAGGAAAGACTCCACATAAATCTAAAATGACAAGCCTTCCTTGTTTCTCAGACCCGCATGGTCATCCTTTACTCCTTTACTGCTTTTAATTGCAGGGTTCTCGATGTTTTTATCTCCACACACTAGAACACACATTGCCTTCATTGCTATAAAAAGAGCGTAAAAGGTGGGGACATTGGTTGGAACTTTGTAACAGTATAAACCGTCTAGAAGTATTCAAATTCGATCCCAGGTTGGTTGAATCTTTAAAAAAAACGGGCATGGCCGCGCTGCGCTGCACACTGTCTTTTTAGACGGAAAACCTTCGAGGATTGAATATTAATGTGAAATTTTTTGAATGTTTCAATGCAATATAACGCTTGAATGAATTTGCGGACATATTAAGAGTAAACCTTTGCTTGGTTTGCTCGGTTATGAAATGGGAATTGTATGTAGAATATTTTATTATTGAATCATCCAAAAGGTTTCAAATTATATCGTCAAAGCTAAAGGTGCATATCTAATTAGATTAATTGTTACCGGAGTAAGCGAGAGTAGAGTTTACATAAGCTGTTGTAGAAAAAAGTCAACACACTGCAATGATCTGCAAACATAATTTTGGTAAAGGATTTTTATCATTAATTGAGTCGTATCGTTTTTTTAATCTTTTATGCATTGATCGAGTTTCTAAATAATGTTTGCATTACTGCTGACTTAATAAAAATGATTTCGTCGAACTATTCATTTTATTTATTTAGAGATACACAAAAGTTGTCTACCCCTTTTTTAATTCCACGAAATCATTGCTATTCATTTGCAAGATATCTAAAATGCAGCTCAATATCTTTTCAACTGGTCTTTTCTAACACTAAAGGATAAAAATTTTTATTAAAAAAGTATACTACAGCCATTTTTCCTGCTGTTATGTCCAAACATCCACTCCATTCAAATCCTTTGAAACTTAGAAATGAAGTTTTGACTTTATGAGTATGATCATTTGAGCTACATAATGCATTATTTTCTAATTCCTACATGAATTTTGAACCTGACATTTCAAATTGTTGGAATTTTGGGGTTGATGTAAACACAGTCGGACTCAAAAGCATAATTCAAATCATTGGTATTGCAAAATTTCAAGAAAACATGCCACAAAATGTCCCTTCTGATTGCTTGATGTGTAAAATATATTTTCATCAGTTTTTACTCGAGAGGACTGGTTCAGGAAATGATCGGAGATTCAACAGAGTTTTGCCACGATATCATAGCACTCTCAGTATCTTGCATTGGTGTAATCTATATTCTAAAAAAAAATTTAAACTCAAGTTGAGTAAGTACAATATCCATTAAGCAATCTATACTCATGAGTAACTAAGCTGTCAAGGGATTAAAATAGTAGAAAATCGGATTGAGAATCTACCTAATTACAAAGTTAAGGGACCCATGGTTGCAGAACTACTCAAATCCGAAAGAAAAAGTTCTAAAAGCTACACCACGACAGAAAAATCAAGGTAACCTTCTCAACCCAAATTTTTTGCTCAACTTTTAATTACACCCAATTTAAGAGGAAGCTCAAGACTTTTTGGTATTTTAATTATCAATTTGAAGGGAAAAGAACTCAAAGCCTCGCTTTCGAGTACAGCCTGGTAATTGGTGTCTACTCGTCATCTCCGTGATTTTATGATCGAATCACATCAACTACACACATATCTTATGTGCAGTTCAATCAAGATAGCTCTGCAATCAGGCTCTTTAATAGTACAAGTCATAAATGGGCAAGCTTCTGGCGAGGCTTCGACTTTCTAACATCCAGATGCTATATCTTGTGGCCTGTGGACTTTATTTGAGTTACAGTAAGGCCCTTCAGTCTTTTGACTTCTGAATAAGTTGGGGGCCGCCAAGTGCCTGTCAGGCAGTCTTGCTTCTGGATGGAAGCTGTGTATTACTTTCAGGGAAGTTATCTGTTTTGTCCTCAAGCTGACAGAAATCTGCCCTCCTATGGGAGAAGTTGGTAATTCCAAAAAGTTTGGAGCTTCACCTTTCTCTTTTAATACAGTCTTTTAAAAAAGCTTCTTATTAAATACACGGATTTATAAAATTCTAAGAAAGGTTTGAGCTCCATTCCTATTTAGAAATTTTCAACTGCAAAGTTTCTTAGAAATACATATCTAAGCAAAAGGGACACATCATATTTGATATACAAGTATAAGGTTAGAAATTGAAGTATTCAATACTTTCCCATGTAAAATGAAGAAAGTAAGGTAAAAACCCAAGGTTAGGATTTTTTTTAATGCAGCAGCTTTCCCCCAAAGATCTACCAGTGAGTGACCAATGGATCTTTCATTTCTTTCAAAGCAGTTTTAGTGTACAGTACTGGAATCTCTTGAACGTCAGATGTCTAATGCTGAGTTCTCAGGATTCGATTTTCTTTCGAGTTTTGCTTTGATAATAAGGTTTTCTTATATAATTCTAAAGCTTGTCAAATTCTTTGAACCTGATCTCCGTATTGAAGCTTTCTCTTGCTACCAAGTAATCCAAACAATGATCCAACTAAATCTTTCTCTATTTTATAAAGCCTCTACGTGTTAAACATTAAATGGTAACGTTGGATGGTTCAGTTTTATAGGAAACCTTTCTAATTGATAAAGATTTATTCCCCCATTGATCCAAAAGCATTTTTAGGCTCAATTTAATGCACACACATTCTGTGCACTTAACTCAATTGAGCTACTCAGGCACGGGAAAATACTTTTCAGATTAAAGACTTAATTTTCTCCAACAAAAAATCTAGCAGGGACAATTTTCATCAATGTATATGATTCCATATGGACAAATCGCTTCTCTACCAATCCACAATCGAACCAAACAGCTCAAGAAGTAACCTGGGATATAATAGTAAAGGAAGTGTAGCTATCATGAAAGCATTGTAAACAATCGTGACACGTAATAAAGTTTCTCTTTGAAATTGCTCAACAAGCTAATGTAACTATGTCGTAATGTCATACATAGTACGTAAATCCAAATAATTTTTAATTAAACGCAAGAAAATTATGAACCTATTTTTATCAAAGTCCAACCCATCCATATTTTGACAACTCACTTTGACAATTTTAAAAGTCTGCATGGATATGAAATATGCGTGGGTCTTGTTTAGGATGATTTAATCTAGTCCACCTAAAAAGGCATATGATGTTTACAAGAAAACAACTAACCAAAATGGTAGGCAGCTAGTAGAAGTCTCTTGAACAAACGTAGGTAAATAAATCTGCATACGAGAATTAGCATTGAGATTTCCTCAAAAGGTGAAGACTTTAAACCCTTTGTAAAGTCAAAGGACGTATGGGAGTCCCAGCTCATAAAATATTTCCCTCCATTATCAGTCCATCTAAGTGGAAGGACGGTGGAGTCCTATAGCGCAGACACTGAGCTGAAATCGCTCTTTTCAAAGGCTGCTAGGAAATATGGAAAGTTGTCCATATTATGTTTCCCCCCACTAGTGCACCAGAGAAACAAAAACAAATGGTACAAGAGACACTAATGATGCTCAACAGATAAGTGAAAATAAAGTATTCATGGATTTATAGTTCTTTTCGCAAATGGAGTTACAATCTCTTAGAGTATTAGAAGAATTGCATGTACTTTGTAGATAATTGGTTTGCTTGACATGGCTGGAAGTAGAGGAGTTATTTGGTATTCTTGAACTCCTTCATTTCATGTCCTAAGTTGTAGATGAGGAGACTGAAGGCGGTAGTAGAACAGAGCCATTTTGCCTCCTTCCTCTTTTATTGTCAGTGGCCTACATTGTACATATTATCGTACAACTACGAGATTACTGCTGGACTTCCTTTAGCAATTTATCTCTCAGCCATGGTTGGATCTCACGACTCGAGCTCTCAAGATCAGAGATTTTCCGGAATAATATATAAGCTACTCATAGAAAAGGAAGCAGTAGGATTCATACTCACAAGTCACAGCAATATACTTATCCTTTCTCCTTTTTTGCGCGTACATAAGATCCGTGGATTGAAATAAGCTCTTTAAGAAGTCCTCAATTATATACGAAATGAAAAAAAGCTCCTTCCCTATTCCACCACAAACACACTTGTTGCTTTATGTTACTATAGGTACTATAAGTACCCCTGCTCATATCAAGTATATATACTCATGTCTAATCTCATAAAAGTCGCCAGGATTAAAATTAAAACTCAAACTACTTATCTTGGCAATTCAAACATCTCCAACTAAATCTTATATACATTCTCCCACTTATCTCCCGCTATTTGAAAAAGCAATAAGCACAACTGCGACCCGAACACCATTGAGAACGGTTATAAAAATAAAATCCAAGAGCTTGTAATTTGATTTGAATGAGAAAGGGGAGATATTTTATTACGGAAAGTCAATGGTCTTGATTGACCAGTAATTTAACGTAATAAAAGAAGCGTATTGTGGATGAAGTAAATTAAGTTATGACTATTTCATGTATTTTTTTTGTTTGGAGAGAGAAGGGAGGGGGTAATTGCATCTTTGTTGGATTGAAAGTTGATTGCATCAAATTGAAAGCATCCAAGAACCACTAGCACAAAGCTCATAGGTCATTATATTACAGTTTATGTTCATCTCTGAAGGTCTGTTACTTTCCTTAGTATGTACTAATTAACTCTTTCCCCTTCATATGTTCATGTAATTAGCCAAGGATCATATACAAGGATGAAATGAAGGAGGGGATTTAATTAGCAGCATTAATTGGCAAGCGCCTCTCTCTACTTATTAAAATCGCGTATATTCCAACACATGGCGCAAAAACTGACTCTAGTACCAAATGCTATTAATGCTATTAATGCTACTTTGACGTCCTCCACCTCTTAAATTGCAATTTTACTGTCCCATAACCTAATTTTGTCAAAATTAATTGAGTGCATCACTTATGCTTTGGTAAATAAATCTGATCGTCTTGCAAAAAATGAAAAAAAGCATTTGAAGAAAGTTTATTATAAACAGTCGAGAAGGTGAAATTTGTGTATTGATTTTTATTCTGAGAATCAGATTGGAAATCCCCAGCTGAGAAAATGTCAAAACCAGATTGGAAAATATTGTTGCCTTTTCAATGTAACCCTTTTTGTGTTTATACAATAGTTACAAGTTCGGAGGATAAATCAATGAGGAGAGATGTATGGAATGGTCAGCTCCGAACAGCCCAAGCCAAGAAAGGAGACATCTCAATCACAACAGCAGGAAAATAAAAGCAGTCGGCCACACAAATCCATTTATGGAAGGTTCTTGAATTTCATGAAACAGGCCTGGACTGGTGTGAAGTTTGCTTTGGGTAAGCCTCATTTCTTTCATGGTTTAGCAATCCACAAGGAAATCGGCTGTCCAATGCCATAAAGTTAGTAATTAATTTACCAAAGTGTTGGAGGATCCCTAAATGTTCATAATAATGAGTCAAGTGAGTGCAAAGTCAAGTCTGCTCTTAAAGAAAGTATGCATCTCAGCCGCCCTATAAAAAAGTTCCAACACTTTCCGTGTTACAGTAAAATCTCTTTTTACGGCTCTTTGTTTGCGGATACTTTTAGCTTTCGGAAACATTAACTAAAATAAAAATATTTGCGTCCCGTCAACCAAGTCGGAAAAACTTAGTTTCACCGCAACCACACCCACTGAAGAAAAGTAATAGCCTTTAGTTCAGTCGACCTTGATTCGAATTGTTTTGACCCTGTTTACTTTCTTTACCATCATTATTTTTCAGCTGCTACCGTTCGAAAACGAGGGTTTACTGTACCCCTAGTGTGTATTGATAGACGTAGCTTTACCGTAACATTGCCTTTGATTAACAAGTTGATGCTGGCTTGTCTATGCGATTACAAGGTCTTAAGTTCGGATGAAATGTCAAGTTCTTTTAGCTTGTTTTCGGTCCATCAGTCTGGATTTTACTAGCTGATATCTTGAGAGCTTATAGTTGTGTGTGTTGGTCACTTTGGATCTGTGTCTGGTATATGGTACGATGGGAGTGTAAAGAAGCCCAAAATCGCTTATTGCTGTCGAGGAAAGTAGACTGCAACATTAATTAACCGAAATCTCCAGCGTCCCCTGCCTCCTTACTAGCACTTCAACCCTCCGTATCCTTTATTTATATTGTGCTGTCTTTCCTATCGGATTTTTATACTCTTTTACCCCTTTGGGCTAATTAACCTTGGCCAGTTCTTTTGCCAATGATGATTGGGAGCGTCTCCTTCATTACATTTCCTTTGCTCCCTCTTCCCAGAAGGAACTGAAGGATTGGATTTTATAAAATTGTCTATGTGCTTTTATAGATTCGGACCTGGACGATGTGGAAAGTCCTCCGAGATACAGACCAGAAAGCGTTAAAGCCCTCTGTCGTCTAACGAGATTTACGGAGGGTGAGATTAAGAGAATATATCGAGGTTTTAAGGCCGAATGCCCGTCGGGTATTGTTCAAGAGGATACATTTCGTGATATTTATGCCCAGTTCTTTCCTCAAGGAGGTGAGTGTCACCGTGATTTAACTTTTACTGCTCCTCATTACAACGTATTTGCTTATTGTTGTACTATCTACTAATGGCTCAAATTGGTTGTTTTCATCTGAAGCCAAAAGGGAATAAATCTAATTACAGAATTTTCAGTTGATCCGTTTTCATAATGTTAAAGAACTGTTTATTGCCAAGAGTTTACAGAGTTTCTAAAGGCTTCCTCCTTTCTATATATGTCGAGGTCCATAATATTTTCAAGGCCTTTTACCTTAAGAAAATTGGGTAGCTGTCTTAAGTTTTCGTATTGCTCAATTAAAGAGAAAGTAACATTCCATCCTATCAACCGTGGCGTGGCTCAAGAATAAAAAGCATATCCATTATTCCAATTGTAGCAGATTGTAAATTTGTAGGAAAAAAGTTGAACGCATTTTACGAATCTTTTAATTTTTGTGGTATTTTATAAATCTTCAAATAACTTTCTCAATGATGCGGAGTTTAAAATACGAATATGTATTTTTGAAACTTGAACATGAAAAATCTGATATTTTGGAAGTTAAATTGATGAAATACGTTTTATTTGTATTTTTGAGCAGCCAACACCAGCCACTACGCTCACTATGTTTTCAATACCCTTGACCAAGAACGTAGTGGACTTATCAGCTTTGAGGTGAGAAATTCTATTCTATCGACTGCATGAATGTGTGGTAAAAATACACCCGACACCACAAACTAGCACTTGAAGAAGAAAAAATATTGAGCTTTTATCATTCGTTGCTAAAAGCAAGATTCGATTTAGTTAAACAGGTTTCCCCATGAAACCATTTTGAAAGCCGCTTAAAAGATGCAGATAATGGATTTACATGTAAAAACGTTAATGGAATCGTCATACGAGAACATATACACACACGAAGATACGAAATAGAAAAAGCAGTGTCACTGTATGTGATCTACTCGTGTTCTATAAATATCTCATCATCTCAGATTAAATTTACTCTAACACCCTTAAAATATAAAGGATTTGACAAACTGTTAGAAAATGATGAGTTTCATCTTTGATAAATTCGTCCATATTTTGACACGGATTGATGAATTATGTAACTAAACATTCACAAATTACTCCTTTCAACTATAACCACAATCACTGTCAATTATGACATAATCATTATGTACCTTTTCAATATCCCAGGAGCTTTTGAATCAACGTCGTTTCAAATTTCGTTAAGGCTAATAAGCTCATTTGCAGCGAGGCTTTGCAATTGAAAGCCTTTATTAACAATGCATGAGATCTATTCCTGGTTTCCAAATAGGATTTTGTAATGGGTCTATCTATTTTGTCGCGTGGGACCGCAGATGAAAAACTTCGATGGACATTCAATCTATATGACATCAATGGTGACGGTTATATCACAAAAGAAGAAATGAAAGACGTTGTAACAGCCATATTTGAGTTGATGGGAAACTGTGCCGAACCCCTGCTGGAAGAATGTGCAGTTCAGGATCGGGTCGATCGGATATTTCAGGTTAAAATAAACCTCATTTAATCATGATGATGCCCAAAGGTTTATCCTTGTTTCTCATGAAAGCCTATTTTTTATTTTTCAGAAAATGGACCAAAATCGGGACGGAGTTGTCAGTATGGAAGAGTTTCTAGACTGTTGTACCAAAGACGAAAACATTACTAAGTCCATTTGTGTATTTGATTCTGTTATTTGAACTGGAGAAGTAACTATTTAAATTGAAGTGGCACAAAACATCCTTTCAAGACTAACAAAGGTGTTTTTATACGGACCAGAATATATTGGAAAGAATTACCTATTACTGTGTGCTTTTACTTATAAGAATATCTGTTTGCATTATGTCCAGCGAAGATGAATGCACTATATTAAAATTCGACGAGAGATATGTAAATTTTTCACATTGTTGTTCTACTCATCATTACATTTTAGTTAGAGATAAGTAGCTGCGATAACAATATCGACTAATGGCATTAAATCTCAGAACTACTTGAATATTTATTTCAACTTCACATGTACAGATTGTATATCTTCGACTCGAGTATCTCGATAACTTGTCCACCGGATCGTGTGCAACAGTAAACATGGCCAAATACCCGTTTATTTCATAAAACATTTTAGGTAAAAGGTAAAATACAGTAAATCCGTACCTAAAAACTTTAAAAAAAATCGAAATCCGTACTTAAAATAGTATCAATTCGACTAGTTCGATTCAAAGTCGCTGTAGACTGTCAACTTAGGTCGATTGAAACAAAGCACAATGTCTTTCAATAACAAAAGAAATCTACTTTGAAATCAAATCAGTTACAATTTTATAGGCTGGATGTTTCTATTTTAGAAAATTTTAGTATCCTTGCTAATTACAAACTAATGACCAAGTAAAAATCTCATCTCCTTGAAAGTTCACACTATGAATAATTCAAATTATGAATGCAATACTTTTTTATTGCAACTATTGATATGAATTATAAATTCCTTCTAGGTTTTGTCTCTTGTAAGAGGTTAAAAATCGAATGTCGAAGTTTGGATGTAATCATAAAGAACATAAAATGAATGTTTTGATGAAAATCGTTACCCCTTTTATTCTCGTACTTTCAGTTAAACTACAAGTAATATTTTCACAATATTTAGTCAAGTACACATCCCGATCTCAATCAAAGTTTCCACATTTACTTCAAGACTTTTTTAAACTCTATTATAAACTTAACATGAACGTGAACCTTAAACTACATAACATGCACAATGTGCATTAATACATAAGCATTCTTATGACGTGAATTAGTGCTAAAAGATTTTTTAATCACCCCTCCCCTCCATATTTATGTTTTTGTGGTCTATTACTTTATATTCCAAAAGTTTATAGGGAATTACAGGTTGATCTAATACAAGGAAAAAGTGCAAACTATGTTCTAGTCTATGGATAGGCTGCTCGTCCAGAATCGAAAAACGGTGTTTTCATCGAACCACTTCTGGCTAATGACGTAGCTGCTGAGGAGGAGTGATAGAAATTCGTAGTTAAGCGAGGAGAATACGTGACAGACTTTCCATTTACGGATGGCATGGGTGGAGCTGGGGGAATATATGAATTGTGGTTAGTAGAACTGCTATAATTCGGGTTTTGATGGTGAAGATAAGGGTGCGAGGAATTTCTCTTTTGACTAATGTGACTCTGTAGAGTACCACGATCTGAGAGAGTGGTAAATATCGTGGAAATAGATCCAGTATACCCAGGTCCTACACTTTTAAGCATCTTCTTCTTTCTAGCTAAGCTGCTTTGCTGGCTGATCGTGCTTAGTTTTGGGATGAAAACGGAAAAGAGGAGAACAGTAGCTATTGAAATGAAAGCCACACATGCAGACGGTTCCTGGAAATCCGAAGGCCCTGTGTGAACAGCCACAGCCCATGCCACAGCAATTGGAAGACTCAGGCACGATGCAAGAGTGATCTGAAATACAATAAAACACCATTCGTTAATTGCACGGATGGAGACAATATATACTCATAGCTTATTCAAACATTACTACGTACCCATTTAGCTTCATTATAGTTTCTCCTGATCTTGAGAACTGAAGTTCCATAAAAGAAAACCAGCATAATTAAACATCCCAAGTAGGAATGAAGGTACAAGTAATGATGATGGGAAAAGAAGCATTCTTGAATTACTAGTCCTTTTGCTAGCGTTTGGGTTTGGTAATCAAAGTTTTCGATTGGATGGGAGTTCAGGTACCACTGAACGTCAATAGCAACTTGGACAGCAACAATAAAAACAAGAGTTATGAACTGGTTTAACGCCGAGACCCGACCTCCAAGTCCAAGAGAGACTAACGCTCGAAGCTGCATTGCTTTCAAAAGCAATATTCCAAAACAAATTGCGGTGGCGATCGAAGGTAAGAAGACTCGAAGATTACATAGAAGTATTCCGGGTGGCAGAACAAAAAGGACGACACTGGCGTACATCATGATAATGCCCAGGAGAAGCAGAATTCCGAGCACTTGGTTCCCGTGTAGAGTTCCATCGCACATCCGTTGTAGAACGTAGACCAACATATACAGAGAGATGAAGACTCCTGTTATGGCAACCGCCGTTACAACCATGGCCCACACCCTAGAGATGTAAAACTCCGGAGGGGACATCATCCTTCTCACATTAACAGACTCTTCCAATTGTTGTCTCAGATATTCTTTACTTTCCCTCCCATGTTTCTTCGTTTTTCCTCTCCTCATGCTAACCCTTGCATTTCCGTTAGATCCTTTCCCCGAAGACTTAACCACAAGTCCGTTTCCGTCTTGCATTATTGTGCCACCTTCTAGATTGATTCCCACCATAACGTCAAGGACAAGACCGTCTTCATTCGAGTACTGCCCAATCTGTTAATTTAAATAATAATCAATTATGTATCAAAGTTTATCATTTCAAATCGAAGTAATTATTCAAAGCCATCCAACGACATCGAATTGTATTTAACGTGTCAAGCTGGTTGTCTAATGCTAAACCAGAAACTTTAACGGTATGGATGCTGGAACAGGGAATATCTTTAGTGTAACTAATTAGGTAAATGATTTACCTGAGACATAAGTCCAGATGCTTTACTTAAATACAAGTCGTATTTTGGACTGATCAATTTGCCGTGATAGTTAATACGCCCACGAGTTCCTTCTAATTCATGGCTTGTGGCTACCGTTGACTCGGTTGGATCTAACTCGTAGTCAGTGTCCTTGACTGGAAGATTGAGTTTCCGTAGTGCTTCAATAACTCTAGCAGATAACTCAGAATGGTCACAACTAGTATCGTTTTTGCAGGATTCTAGCTGAGCCAATCGAAGGGCGGCTGAGTAGACAGAGACTGCGTTTACGATGAATCCAATCTGTTAATAGAATAGATAAAAGAGTTAAACTTAAAAAAAAATCTTGAATTTTAATAAGTATAAGGTTAAAATATCCCCTGTGTTATTCAGCCCTTTAAAGAGCAAGAAACAATGGGTCAAGTATATTTTAATTAGAAAAAATCTAAATGTATGACTAAATAATAAATAAATACAAATATAGTTTACTAGTATTGATACTAATCGATAATCTATGATTTGTTTCAAGGTGTCTAAGGGATTAATAAAAACTAAGAAAACTTACGTCAGACTCTAGATGTAATTTCTGAGTAAAATAGGTTTTACTCAAATTCTTACAAGCCGGAATCAATGAGTTGGGCTTACTTCCACTCATCCTGTCATCATAACCTTGACAATGATACATTCCTTGAATGTATTCCAATATTTCCTTGTCTGGATTAGCAGCAAGAGATTCCTGTAAATAAAGTAGGACATTGACAACAGTTCTATTCCAACCTGTAAATCCTTGAGGAGAAAGTAGTAACACAATTCTTACCGATAGTTTTTCCACGAAATAGGAGTTGAAGTCTGAATTAATTGAAGCATGAGGTTGAATTACGAGCAAATTGGAGTGGAACTTTGAACTCCAGTCTTTGATCAGTTCATGATCTAATCCAACGGATCCTAAAATCCACGACTTCTGCAGGACGAGCTGTTGAAACTCTTCTACAGCTTGGGCATTGCCATCGTTAATCAAACCTTCAAGCTCTGTCGATTCCAAAAGAAGAACCACGCTCTGGACTTCAGCCTGTTCACAAAAAACTCAAGCTTAGTTTCTTTGAATTTGTAATCATGGAAAATTGTGTAGAATTTTTAAACTATTACGGCATCTTTCCGGAGGAATTTGATGAGAGCATCCAAAATTTTAGGACTGTCTCTTTCCAGGGTTAAGATGTTGTCAACCTTAATTGACCTGACTGCAGACAACTTTTTAAATCTCTTCAGAGCATGGGAGCATGTAGATACTACTGCAACATTGGTAGCTCCTAGTTGATTAATAAGGGCCACGATCCCCTATTAACAATCAGAAATAGGAATCATCAGAATCACGAAATCACGAACTTCTTCGTCTCAAGTTGTAAATGTAAAATTGCAAATATCACAATTTACTTCAACAAGATTGAGTGACACGATCGACACGGTAATTTCATATAAAGTTAGTACAGTAAGCATATTCAATTTGATGCAGTACCTCAGCCACACTGGAAATATCAGGAGCAGTCGTGAATACATTTGGATGTTTTGAAAGAACCAGTCCAGCAGCTCTGGCTGACGTGACAATGGCAGAAATGTTCTCATTATTCAAGCTTTCCAATGGTCTGTCGATAATTCTTTCATTATTGCGACTTCCGATGACAATCACCCCTGGAGAAAAATAAAAGTCATCAGACAATGCAACTTTGACTACTCATCCTATCGCCACCAAGTCGACGAAAAAAGCTTTTCATGGTGCTTAATTCATTTAACAACTCCAAATTTTCATTCCTGTCAACTATGGATTTCATTCTCTACAAGAATACCCTTGCCTTACAGTAAAACATGTCAGCCGTCATGAAAAAAAAAAATATATTGTACTCCGGATATAAATTCATGTAGTAAGTTTTCATTCAGGTAGCCTGAGAACTTGAACTCATCCACTCAAAAGTTATGCTTGTCAAAACTAGTCTTCATTTAAAATTTACTATTAAGAAATATCCACTTTGACTTGATTTATCCTTCAAAGCTCAAACTATCTACTGAACATTCCTTACTGGGAACAACAGTTTACCTAGCCAAGCGAATCGACTACAATTGCAGACATTTTTACGACAATCAGGGAAAACCGTGCGTCAACTGTCTTTAGCTGAACAGATAAAGGTATTGTAGTTGTCTAATGATAGTATTTATTACTTGACAGAAATTGGTACAATTCCAAAAAAAATTACTCATCACTCTCGCTTATTATATGTATTTCTCTGTGTAAAATAATTATACCTATACAAAAAAAAGCAAGGGGACATATGTCATTACCCCGTTTCTTTGAAAATGTGAGAATATTTTTGAAACAAGCCCCACGCTTAATATATTTTTTATAAAAATCTATCTCCTTTTTTATCTTCAATGATCATGCTTCATACATTTAAATGATTTGAAGGCTAATGCATGGCAAGTAATCTACAGCTTGGTAGTGCAATACCAAGTCCGTTAAAAATTTATTACGATGATTCAAATTACGGGAATCTGTATGCAGACAATTCAAACATTTATCGATATAAAGTGTTTTGAAAATCTAATTTCTCTCTGAATAGCTATCTGCTCTCTCAATTTGTGCCACAAATACAAATGATCATTCGTCCCTGGAAATACATACTTGCATACACTCAATACTCAACAGGATAGAAATCGAGGCACTAAGAAACACAGAAATAATTTATTGAGCAGTTACAGTGTAATACAATACAACTTAACAAGTAATGGCTTTTTAACACCTTTCCTGATAGTTACAGCCCTTCACATTAATAACACTGTAAAACGCCGGCATTAATTATGACTTTAAAATAGAACCACTTACCAATAAGAGGAGTTTCAAGATTTTCTTTGGCCAAATTCAATAACTGATGGGTTTCAGATAACGCAATCCCACTTTCTCCGCAAGTATCGTGAACTGCAACATCTGCACAAGATCAACATTTATTGAATTGAATTCTCATGTTTGAACATAAGAACGAGGCATGCATGGATGGGTACAATATTAATAACTGATAACAATTTATGAATTTGTTTACGGTTGTGAGCAAATATGTGCAGACAGTGGATTCATAGTCAAGGATTTAAGATATTTGAGCGAATGTGAATTCAAATTACACAACACAGCTTAATTAAAAGTTTTACGATCTTTTATAAAATGCTAAAAGCGAATGGAGCCCAAAAACTATTTGAATTAATAGATGAGCATTCAAAAAATTATCATACCTAATGCAAATTCACCCGGCCATGATTTATTATTTATTATCTCAGTGGCCCACTTCACTGCTGCTAGTTGTTGGTAAGCGTGAATATTTAGCGATCCACACGCATTTTTACGGCCAGCTTTTCCAATCCATGAGCCTGGTTCATGAAGATCGACAAGTACACCTGAAATGAGTTTACAATTATTATAATTCTCAATGAAACCGTAAGACAGAATATAGAGATTTTTTTAAGTCATGAAAAATAACTTCAGAAACACAAGTTTTTTAAGAGTAAATAGAAGGCTTTTGCATTTACCAATCTTTGCAATCTGGTGATGGCTTGACTGAGCCGAAATAATTGACGAAGGACCCAAAGATAGTCCAATTCCTAATAGGACATAGACGTATTTGAAGGGAAGCATGGCTTTATGCTTGAGTTCCGGTTCTCGTTACATCTGTAAAATAAAACATAAAATAATCACATGGTAAAATTAATTTTTGGTGCGTGTGCTAATTGCATTACGTAGGTAGCACAAATGTGTGTATGCGGTTGTACAGGATCTTATTGTAGGGGAAATTATAAGTTGTATTCATAAAGATTATATCAAACAAGCATTTCAAAGTCTCAAGTACGGGACCAAAGGCTTTAATTTTATCGCCAGTTTATTATGTCTCTAGAATCTTTACATTTAATATCTCAGTTTATGTTACGGTATTCATTTAGAATTACTAGTACATGAATTAGAAAGCAATTTTCAACCGGCTATTATTAAGATCTAAATGCAACTTCAGAATAACTTTAGAAAAATCATGAAGATTTCTATCAACAACCCACACTCCTCTACATCAAGCTTTAATGTCTACTGAAATGTACAACTAAAACACTTGCATTCAACATTTATAGACCATTAATTATGAAACGGAAAGGCAAGACACTTCGAATTGTAATTCCGCATTAGTAACTTGGCTCTCGATGGTCAATATTGATGCACTTTCTGCAAATCTAATTATGAAACTCCTTCGGTAGATATTTAATCCATAGACAACCACAATAAGTCACATGTAATTAAATGATTTGCCTAAGGTTTGGAATTGAATATTGAACTCTACTTAAGACTCAAGCTGGCTGAAAGTCGTAAGACATTCCATTTATGACAGTCAAGCATTACATAGAAATAATGTGAGGATTTTATTTCAGTAATTAAATTAAACGTGCACAATCTGCAATCTTTAAACGAATATATTATGCATGCAGGTCACTAAGTGCATGTGGAAATAAATATAAATTATTCCTTGATGTGCAATAACCATTCATTCTATTTTGCCATATGGGTTTTTCAAGGTTGGAAAAATAAATCGATCTTTGAATTTAAAGTAAATGCGTGACAGAACTAACAAGTTTCATAAATATTAATTGTAGGAAACAGTGCAGTAGTTTTCAAGTTTAGGGTCGGACTTATTAAAAAAGTACGTTAAAACTTGTCCATTTCTCAAAGAATGTGTTATTGAGTTGGGTGGAAGTGAATTGCTGAAATAATAAGATCATATTTCTAACACAATGAAATAATTGAAGGAAACTTCATCTTTTCTGCTTCAGTTCAAGAATTTTCAATTAGTTTCACCACTAACACGTACAGTCCAATCAAGAACTAACGGATTTTCAATGTTAAGTTCAGTACGTGCCGAAAAAAATAGTGCGCTGCTAATTTCTGACATGTGTCAGATTAGGGATGCCTTACTTTTTTAAGGAAAATTTTAATTTTTCTGATTTTTTCATTCAAGTTTTTGGGCGTGTGTTTCGACAAATCAGTGCGTTATAAAAGAGGATTTGTTCAAATTAGTCAATTATAGAAAAACGTACAAAATATACTGTTAACTACAACTGAAAATATTTACCTCTTTCTAAACAAACTTTTAACATTGTAATTCAACGTCATTATCATCACAGAGTTTAAATATTTATTTTGAAACTGCTCAGTTATGTACAAATGAGACTGATCTAAAAAAAAAAAATTCTCCCAATATCTGGAGAAACAAAACCGTTTCATGAAGTTATGGTTTTTAAACTTTCAAAGAATAGGTTTCAGGGTATTTTGAAATTCAACCTTAGTTTTTAAATCCCATGTAGCATAAACTAGATTAATTTGCGGCTGGAGTTACCGATTGTTAACTGAAAAAATAAAAACATTCTTAAGTTAGTAAAAATGATTTGATATTAGAGATTTTAATTTCTTTTAACTATTCTGGCACTACTTATTTTGTACTTGTTTTTGAATTTTCTTCAGACTTGGTTTCTATAAGTTGTAAAAGTTTCGGCCACCAAATAATCATCCATTTAGGCTCAAAGTCTAAAACATACAGGATGTCTAACTTTGCTGGAAAAGGGCATGGGATTCTAAAGTACAATAACAGCGGTGAGTTTCACGCCTTTTTAAAATACAAATCCCATTTTACCTCGTGTTTTGTAGACTTTGTACAGGTACCTCTTATTATGTCGTGTTCTATTCCTTAATCGACAAAGCTGAAAAAATACCTTCTGACAACAATGAGACATTTGATTGTTAGAATTTTAGGACTCTGAGCTCTTCCTCTGAGCTTGACTTTAGAAAAGGAGCCATGCAGAAATTTACTACGTTCATTCACACAAATCTTAAGCCCCTGTTGTAACTTATCCCTCCAGCGATGCAGCTTCCTTTCTGTGCATTCTATTATCTGTATAATATGTTTGTATTTATGCATAAGGAAAAAGATGCTGCATTCTGAATGATTTGACTGAAATCCCCTCATTACCTAACCTTACTTCCTGTCACGGTTCACGAGCTGTAATCCAACACACAAATCCAGCCCCATGCAACTAACAAATTAACAGAGATTTTGATGTAAACCACCTTTACCGTCAGCATGACCGAGGGAAAATAAAATGCGAGAAAGATCTACGAGTTTTGTAGGAAAATTCCAATTTCATTTTCATACACATTGGATAAGTTTTGTAAATCTAAGTATTAAATATTAGCTCTACTTTCTATCAAGGCTAAACGTTTAAATACTTTCAATTCATCCGATTAAATCCCATGTAATAAATAAAATATATTGGTCATCTGATTAGTTGAGCTTTTCAGCTTGAACTATGTATTAGTGCACAACTATTGAGTTAAAAGTGGGAGAAGTCTGCTCTAAGGTTTAATCAAATAGGTGGACGAGTTCGGTAAACCTTGACGAAAAGAAGACGGTAAACTTGGTAGAATAAACTATATTTAACCACCCTTACTTGTATAAGCAATCATAATCATTGCAAAACGTCTGTTAAAAACAAGCCTACGCCTCCAAATCAAACTGATAAAAATTGTTTAACCCAGTAATCGGGCCTATAAGCTTCAGTTTTTTTTCGTCGACCCTATCTGCCCTACGGCACGCGAAACTTAAAACCACTGTGAATGAAACGAGATGAAGATTTTTTATTATTATTATTAAGTCATACAATACAGAAGATTGTTGAGAATAATGAAAACCTTTAGTTAATCAAGGTGTAATATTTTATTTCGTAGGTTCGTTTAAAAATTTGAAGATAATTTTTCCTTGACATAAGAATTAAATTACGTACCCATCTTAAGAAAGGATATCTCAAGTTCTATATCGTATCCCATAATTGACTCTAATTGCAAGTACGATGCTGGCCCTTAGGGGTTCAAAATCCGTCATTAAAGCTTGCATAAGAAGAAGAGTTAAAATTGAAATCCGTGTATAGAACTGACATATGCATTTGCCTGACAATAAAATATTGGATGATGGGAACATCCTTTCATTCTGGGAAGCTCTTAAAAATAATGTAATTCCGTAGACATCAGAAAGTGACCTCTCACTGTGACTGGGATTGATATTTTTCTAATGTCTGTTGCATGTCATAGGGTAACAACATATTGCTATCACTTGAACTGGTTGTGTAGTAAAAATCTTGATTTCACGCAGGTGGACGCAACGGATAAAAAGCATATCAAATACGACGCAACATATAATAGTTATTAACTCCTCTTCTAGCATTACAGACTCTACGTTAGTTAAGTATTGAAAAACTCTCTTGAAGTCCTTGGAGCCCTGTAGGCTGTCCCACTTCGCTAGCAATATGTTAGATCCCTCATTACACATTTAAATTTACACTTCATTTTATACCATTGTCGAATAGATACATGCGATCATTTGGTTGAAATGGTAGGCTCATATACGTTTTTAGTCAAGACATTTTTTTAAGGCTGAAGATGATTTCCAGAATATCCATAAATTTTCATCTCACAAGTGGCCAATATTTAATTAATTTGTTGCAGGAAGCCTTATTATTTTGATTCCTAACGAAGGAGTGAAATTCTTGAAACCCATTGATGATTGACATTGAAAATCTATATGTAAACAAAAGGGGAACGATGAACAGTTGCACTACATCTAAACAGATGTGTAGGTGTACTGTGACCGCATGAATGCCCGAAATCTTCACCCAAAACGTCTGCTGTACATGCCCTGCCGTACATGTGTACAAAGAAAAAAACACACCACCAGGCAGACTGGGCTTAAACTCATCTTGTGGATGTAGCACCCGCTTTAAAAGAAAGAAATGCACCCACAACAGACTTAACTACTACATATGGTACTTCTGAATGAGCTCGAACAAGCCTTGTGGGATAACCATGTGGGATAAATGTGAATAGAGAATGAGATGAAGCCCAAAACTGTTAAAAATCAACAGTTGAGTGAGTGTTCCAAAAAGTCAACAGAATCTCGTATTTTATGACAAGATGCCGCATGCATGAGGCGTGAGTGTTACAGCAGTGGCAGTTGTCCCGGCCTATATATTGTTAATGATAACCTTTTCTGCTTTTCAAAACCATTACAAAAATGAGAAGGTTCTTTGGGTCGTGAATTGAATATCAACAAACTGAATCAGTTGGGGAAGAGTCTTTCTTCTATACACGTTCGTAGTACTACAACGAAGTATTACCACAAAGTATCAGAAGAAGGGAAATAAAATAATTGTAATTGCAGCTGCCGTTCTCCTTACAATCGGGTTTTCTTTTGCTAAGCTGTTTTCAGTGACTTGAACGTCTAATTCAGTGGTGAGAAATAGGGATGATGAATACTGGCACATTTCATCCATCTTCTATGACATATGACTGACGGTTGTTCATCTATGTGCAATTAGAAGTTGGAACTACTAGTTTGATTATGCAACTTTACCTTCAAACGTTTAAACTGTCAAAAGTAATAAAATATGTCATGAAAAGTACGGGTTCTGTAGTTTTTCTGCGAATTGCAATTAAAACTAAATATAATTACATAAACGGGCCACAGGCACTATCCATATTTGAAAAAAAAAATCGCCTATCCAAGTTTGAAAAGTTTGTGAATGAGCTTAAAAAGGCCCAGTTTAACACATTTTTAAACTTAAAAAAACTAACGGTTACTTGCGGGTTATTTTTTGCTGTTAAATTACGCAGCACATTTACAGGGTATTTCTAAACAGCAGTCATTAGAAGGCTTTAAAAATGAATTTTCATTGCGGCTTTCCATCATCGATGAAAATACTTTTTTGCGACTTATTGGGGAGGCAATTGGATCTATTTTCCCCACGCATGAGAAATTATGGAGATAGCATTGATAATCATAATTTGCAGGCTCAGAAACCATATTGGTAGTCGCATTGGAATTCAATCATGACAAATATTTTAATTGGACTGGACTGTTAAAATGTCTGTACTTCCTCCATAACTGCTGGATGGATTTTAAAGCTGAATAGCTCATTCGTTTAACTAGATCAAGACTCCTAGACATTAAATTATGATGCTATCAAAAAAATAACCCTTGAAAGTCAAGGGTTACTTTTTTGAGACTCAACCCTTCCTAGGACAGGCCTCTTTGCTAGTTATCGCATATGTTTATTAAAGTTTTTCCTTGCAGTTTCATTTTTGAATTATAGGTTTCAGTAGTAGATCAATTAATTTATAACACGAATTTTAATTCCCACCACATATTATTGAGATTAATAGCAAAATCTGTAAAATACAACAAGTCTATAGTTGTATAGTTAGGCTAATCCAAAAAAGGAAATATGCCTTCCTTGAGCTTAGAATTTTTAAACAATGGAAGAGGAACAACGTTTGTAAGCGATAAGGCAAATTTCTAACTAACATAAGTAATAAGGAGTTCCGGTTTACTTTACATAGACTGAACGATGACATGATAAATGAGTGTAACAATTAATTATGCCTATGTAATATGCTTGTAGTTGACAATTGACATCCTTGGACGGAAACTTAAGTCATGTACTTACAATTATTAGTCATTCATACTATTTTGACAAATATACACAAAAATCCAATTTATTAGTAATAATATACAACCAATCCTATTGGGTAATTCGGTCCACACTAAACAGAATACAGAGATTGAATTATACTCAGTTATGTTCAAGCTTAACTTTTTAGGCTGTTGCTCTGCCACAAATGACTTAAATTTGTCCTAGAGTCTAAAACTTTGAAAAGATAAGATTTCTGCAAGGAAATGGAAACAGAATAATACCTCAATAGCTTCAAAAGATGAGCCGTGAACCGACTGGATAGCTGGAAAACTACTATTAACGTTTTCAACCTAGTGAGCTCTTTAATACCTCAGCCAACTCAGCAGTTTGCCAGAACCGAATATCAGGTCTATTTACCTGAGAGTAAAATAATTGGTGTTCAATGCGGATGGAGTTACAAAACCTTTGTGTAATAGCATAATCATGTACAATACAGGGCATAAGAATTTTTATTTCCAAGCAGGATTGTTAATGCCGTATTTCTTTTGTACTTTCTTAAACATGAATCCCAGATTCCCATCAGGCACTCACACAATAACTCGATATAAAAAAAATGAACTCACATAGTTTAATTTGTGCTATCTTTTATGGAAATAGGTCACTTTTTAAAGTCATCATAAGTCGTGTGCATCTTTGAGGTAGAATTTCAATGAATTCATTCATTAAAGTTAGGACTAAAAAAACATTGTACAGAAAAGGACAACTTCAGTCCACTCCACATTATGGCGAAGTATTGTGTGTGTAACAATAAGGATCAATCGAATTTGGTCGAGTCTAGTGTTTCAAGATGAAGAGGGCAGATGGATAATCAAATCACTCCATTGTTTCCGCTTTGGTAAAATTCGTACAAACTAGTCTAATCTTAAAATGTATTGTGGGCGATGATCCGATATAAAGTAGATTAGTGGAACCATTACTATCAACCTACTCCACGAATACTCCTGGCGAAGTCTTTCAAATGACAATTGTTATGTTATTGTTATTATTGAATAAAATGCGTCTTCGTGGTAACAAGCTGCCAGCATTTGCTGTGCTTGGAAGATCTTTAAAAAAACAATTCCCTCAAAGCAATTGTTTTTGCGAGCATAAAGGTTTAGAACCATGTGTACTATTTGTGCTCCGTATTGTTTTTTAACTAGAACTTATTGAAGCTGAAGAACTTAATAATAGTTACGTTGGCAGAAAGTATTTCTCTTGCACACCCAAGCACATTGTTTTAAAACGGGATTTAAAGGCAGTTAGTTAAAGTTAGATGCATACTGAAACTGTTGTTAGCTATACTGTACCATTTTGTTTGATTCCTACATGTGCTAGCTGTTTAAGTCATGCATACGTAGATTTGGTTTACAAGTGCAATTTTTTGTATCAGGCCACGTTATGGCCAGGGACGTTATATTTTAAACTTGAGCATTCAATCGTTAGAAACTTTACTCCAAGTTATTCTTATTTCTTAAACTTTCCCATACATGAAACGTTAAAAACTCACCCCTTCTGCATTCATGCACGCCAGATCTATTATTCTGGATCTGGACTGTATCAGCTTAGACACATCTAAGATAAGGTTAAACATACTCAAATAAGCTGCGCAAGAACTTTATGCGTTTTGAGTATCAAATCAACAAGATGATATATTTCAATTCTTCAATATTACATCTACACCCACAACAATATTAAATACTATTTAAAATTTTGAAAACCTCTACAATCCCCCTAATTGTTACAAATACTAGCATTTAAACGCAGAATTCAAAGCTAAATGCAGGAACAATAGAATGAATTATTTGAATGGGTTAAAGGAACTTAACAACAGAGATGTAGCAAGTCAAAAAATTTAAAGTTGACTAATGAAATTATCTAAATATTTAACGTTTTCGGTCGATTTAAATTCAACCAGCAAACTAACAAGAAAAATATAAGGGTGGGAATTAAATGTAAATTTCTGTCCCGAAAATTGCATAGAAGGTGGCGACAAATTTTTGTTGATTCAGCTTCCATCCTGACTATTTTCCTGACCGAATGCTTAAGACTATTGAACCACAAATAAAACCAAAAAACTCAACACGCGAGTTCCTCATCATCCTCTTATAAATCCTTTCGCCCAAACAAAGATATGCACTTGTCTCAATCCCTTGCATACAATTTTGGGAAAAGGCAGTTCAGTTAACAGGATAAAAAATATGCGGAAAACGAGGACAGTATTGCGGAGTCCTCTAAAGTAGGCACGTTTAGCTTTTAAAACGTACCACAGGGCCAGGGTGATCTAGATTGCTTTTGCTGAACTGATTTCTTTCCTACAGCCTACTACTAACGTATCAACTACGATGGAGTTAACTTTTAATATAACTTTTTTTTCAGGGTAGCACAGAAAGAAATCATGAAATCAGACGAACAAATATTTGACTACAGCTACAGTGAGTCGTAACTATGGGTCTTGGTGAAATTTTGGAATAAATAAAAGTCAAGACTCGGAAGCTTTTAGTACAATAGCCACAGCAATCCTCAGTTTTTTATGCATTGAAAATCAAGGAATGTAAATGTTTCTACATACAACCACCCACCCTCTTCATTGAGTTTATCATGGTTCCGACAGTTTCCACTTCCGACTCCCTATATTTATTCCTACTGTAATAACACATTTTCTTCACTCCGATAATGCTCTAATAATTCCCTACGGGCTGCCCAAAGGTTTGCTTGAAAAACCTTCTTAATATTCACGTCAAAGGTGGTTGCAATCGACTGGATACTCCTACATCCTATTTCCATTCTTCTTTATTTAGTTACGAGTCAGTTCAACGTACCAAATTGAGCTGGACGTAATTTCACATAAGCGTAAAGAAATAGTTCAGAATACTACACACACATGAGACTACTATTGTACGTACAATGTTAACAATTGACGGTACACATCGTACATGCACGTTCGTGGAGATATCCTGGAACTTGATACTGGACGTGTCAAGTGTCAAGTTGTTAGCTTTTCTCCAAAGCCTTTAATTTCCCGTCAATTCAATAGCCTCACTTTCGTGGGTAAACAGACAATGGACACTTTCATAGTGATAAAGCCAGACGTAACTCCTCACCAATTGCTATTCATACTTAGCTAGCAAAACGTGCTACTCCAAGCAGCTACGAACGGCTCGTTCGTTCATAGTCTACAATTTAACGATACAAAAATATTTAGCTAAATTTCAACCAATTTTTCAATTCTTTTCTCCATCGACCAGCTTGAAATATTTATGAAATCAACTATTGCTTTTACCCTGAAAACACTAAAATTTGCAATACACATTCGCTATAATACTCTGGCGTCAAAATTCAATGATTCTAGTGAAATTTCACTGGTGACTGGGAATTATCCATGTGGGTACAAACAAACGGACAAATAATCTTACAAGCCCGAACGATGGGAGTAAATCCCTGAATTGAATAGTGACATGACATTCAATGATTTTTTTACCACCTGCCCATCGAAATTTGAGTCAACGTAAAGCACAATAAACATAGACAAAAGAGTAACAAATGGACTCCATGCATGAAACTAGAGAAAATACGGACGGGGGACAAAACCTTTACAACAACCCTAATTTCTTTCTGCAGTAAACCTGAATGTCTGTCAGAGAGTTCTGTCTTTGTATTATAAAACTGTGCAACTAATTTCAAAGGTCTAGCCATTACTTGAGCTTCTATGCTCACAGCTATCTTATTTGAGCGATTTTTTCAGAAAGCTCATTTCGATGCACAATTTGGAATACCCAAAATACCTTAGAATGCATTCACAATTTTCAACACAATCACCGCCTATTATTTCAATCACAGTTTTCATTTACCATTTCAAAAACTGAATCGTGTAATAAAAAAAGAGACCTGCCGTCCTTAAAAAAATCAAATGAATTGATATATTCTCGATAATCTTCCGTTTCCTTTCAAATTCTATGCCTCAGGACGGGGTTGTATAAATAAAAAGCACATCCCTAGAAATTAAAATCCACTTCCTTCCTTCCTTTTTAGTCTCAGGTTGAATACAAATGTGATTGTTCATCTATGTCTTTGACGATGACCTATTCAGCTGATTAGTAAATAAGTTACTTCATTAGAAAACAGATAACAGGTAAAAAGTATATGCGTTGTGTTTTCCTCAACTATATCCCAAGTATAGTTTGCAGCATAGTTACAGATAACTATCAACGGAACTAATGTTTCCTTTAACTACCTCCAAAGTTTCAAAAGTAATACCAATAAGGAAAGGTGATGATGAAATTAATATTATCTACAATAACGATGAGCTATTAAAACTATTAATTGTCTGATGTTTGACAGAAAGGATTAGTAATTACGCCGAAAGCAAACACTTTCAAGGCCTGTTGTTTATTTTTCTATGCATAATACATAACCTGAAGGAATTTTTGTTCTCCTTATGTCTAATAGACAATGCACTTGTAAATCAGTTGACTTATTTCAGGACAGGCTTAACCATCGAAAGCTATACACAAAATGCATAAGAATCTCATAGCTAGAGGAAGGCATACAATTCAGAACAAAAAGTCAATACTGACGTTGAGAGGAAACCCTACCTATAAAATGAATGGTTGATGGTGGAAGCGTTTTGTCACACTGTCGGAAATCGTCACTTCCTGAGATAATCCTAATCTTTTATCTGACTTGGTCGTAAATACACTCAAGCAGGTAGAAAAGTAGTTGAGTACACAGAAAAAATAAACGGGAGCAATTCTACAACTCGAAGCATTTCAAGTAAATCACGTACTCAAAGATTTTCAAGACGATCGTCAACTATGCACTATATGCATCTTAATCCATTGTCATTTAAAGAATAGAGCTGTAGCTCCTTTCTAACTCAACCGGCTAAACACAGGCTATATTTATATGATAATCTACAACAGGGAGGTCCTATAAACCAAGACAATTGGGAAAACCTGTCAAACTCTCTGTCCTTTTTAAATTCAAGCCTAAGGGAACTGGCTATGGCTCCAGTATAAAAAAAATCATCCGAAGGAAATAGCATCAGGGAAAATGTATAGCTAGAGAGAGCTGATGCATCTAATGCATCAAGCATTTCGTACATGAAGTTGTCTAAAGTTCGATAGGAGATTAGTAGCCCTAGCGCTAGCTAGTCATCAGTTTAACTGAATGAATACCTAGAAACTCTTAAACTACGACTGAAGAACTACACACATGCATGTCATTTCCACTTATGCATCCTCTTACATGTCATTTTGTATGCACACAGTGGACTTATGCATGGACTAACTTCTGTACAGCTACATACGTCTAATAGTGTATGCTTGGATGGAAACACAAACAGCTTTCAGCAGTCATAAAAACGGCCTTCGCGTTCCATGCATGTTCTGCAACCCTCCAGTACTGTAATAATAAGTGCCCTTATGAATTTATGATGTTACGCATTATTCTCTACACTTTTCTTATTCAAATTTCCAAATGTTCAAACTCATTTTAAAAGAGAGGGCTGCATTTTCCCTCTGCTCATATTCAACTAGAATTAAAAATACAAAGAAAATTCCGGTCTTCTCCCAGTTCCAACCACTTTTGATTTCTAAGTGATAACCAAAGACGAACCTGACCTGCCTGGATAGACTTCTTAATAGTTGAACTGCCACAACAGCAAATATTAATAGCAAAAATGCATAATACCCAATCCACAAACCTGCTTTGCAAAAATCCGAAAGGTCCAGTTCAAAGTCCTTGTTGGTATTTCCAAGAAACTCGTTTGGACTTTGGCAAACTTTTATATTTGCTTGTTAGTTTTTGGCTTCGGAGAATCACACCAAGTCCAACATCTAATCATAAAAATATCCCTTTATATCAAGTTTTTATGAACCCCGTCTCACGAGTAAATGCCGGTAACAACAATCCGTCAACATTAGTCTCTCCAGGCAGAGTGTCCAACGCTCTATGCACAAAGACTCCTAATACTTTCTTAGTCTGATAATATATTGAAAACTGACTATTCAAAACGAAAAACTATAAAAAAAATCACTGCGATTTCACTTGACGGGAACTTGAACTGAAATTGATTACAAGCAGAGCGAGTCTCATGCTCATCCTTGGAGAGAGTGAGAATTTGATGGCGTGTATGAGGAAAGTCTTAGTTCATGAACAAGGTGTGATTAGTAAATAATTTCTGTGAATAACGTGCTTTTCCACTATCTTGGAGTTAGTAGGAATCACTGAGAATATTATTATTACTGCAGTGTGTGGGAGTAAGCAGTGACGAGGGTCCGTGGTTGGTAAGTGACTGAATAGAACTGTCGGTCGCACGCGACCAGCACCGATCGTCCTTCTTCTTTCCACCACCTCTCATATATATGCGTACAAATACGAAGGAAAAAAAGCCAAGAAAGGTTGATGTTGAACGAAGCAACTTTACGATCCAACCCCTACGACTTACAAATCTTAAAATACTACCATCATATCGTAAGAAAACTTCACATATATAGCCAAGGAATACAAATGAACAAGCATTTCCAAAGTCATGCTATCCAATTCCAACAACTGGCTGTTGTACTTCCAAAAAACTCATAATAAACTTCAACCACTATCCTTTATTTTATTGCTTGATATCGTAGTGTAACTCCTCATCTTCACAATTATATCATTCGCCTTTCTTTGGAAGGTAGAATGGATCTAGTATTATACAAAATCCACCGACAAGACCACGGACCAGTCTTCGTGATACAACAATGCACTTTTTTGTCTCAACCACCCTGCATCAGATCTGCTACCATCCTAATTCTTTTCATTTTTTAACGAACACTTCTCTTGGAAATCCACCTCCTAAACTAATCACCCTCGATTCCGATGATGACATTTTCCTTCGAGTACAGCCACAAGAAGTACTGGACAACAGATGCTGTCTAAAGTATCCGACTACCTGGACTTTAAATCTTACATCATTTGTGAAACTTTAACTTAAACCTTAACTTTAACAATCGTCCATAATTTATCATCCAAAATTTTATCCAAAATTTACTCAGTCAATATATTCTGATTATAATTCGCAAATGTTTATAAAATTCAGTAATGTTTATAAATGTAGTATACAACGCATAAAAACTTTTGGCCACTACCATTTAGTTTAGGATATGCATTTTTGGGAATTTGAACTATAAACGGATGTTTAACTTGGTAGAACCCTACCTAATCCTAAATCCTAAAGATTTAAGTAACATTAAATCTAAGAGATTTAAAGAATAATATCATTCTAAACCTTTTGTCTTTTCAATTTGACTTTCTTCATATGAAAATCACTAAAAAAAATCCCTGCTAAAAGCGGTTACTAGCTTGAGTAGAGATTGTAAATTTTAGTTCCGCAGGATTTTCTTTCATCTATTTGTAAAGGACAAAAGGGATACTCAATACTTTTCCGATAAATACCAGGGGAAGACAAATATTTCTTGCTTACGTTGCAGTTGGTTGGCTACTTAAAGTACGTGGTAGAGGCTCATTCCAAAGACATGACAAAGTTGAATCGAGAGTGAAGCCACTTCCGTTTGTTTCATTGAATGGCTCACATCCTTCTATTCCTTCTATTAACATCGACATCGAGGCCGTTCCAATTGCTCTACAGAGCTTCCGAAACAACTTCTCTCATCATCCGTCCGTGCCATGGTAATCAAATACCCCTGAATTCAAGCCCCTCACCTTTAAAACTAAGCTAGTATTGAAGAACCTTATCGTAATCAAATAGCCCCACGTCACCCGAACAAATGCTCTGTACATCTGCTCAGAAATTTTCTAATTTCAGTCCTTCACTAAAAACTATGAGGATACAGCTAGTAGAGTAGTACATATTTTCCCTAGTTTCCGCTAACAATTACATTCAACCTAGGGCCTTCATATATGAAACCTTAAAGATCTGAAGCTGTTGCACACTTTCCACCCCTTACCTATGCCAAACCTTCTGCCATGCTTACAAATATATAGAGACTCGTGTGATATACAGGATAACTATAGATAAATATAGATCCATGTGTGTCGTTCATAACTCAAAACGGGTAAAATATTTTGACAATAGGATGAAAGTACATGAAGCATTGAAACATGTCTTGAGAAACAACCCCCATGTAAGCCAGAAGCATGAAAGCCATATGTGACACGTCGAGGGGACAGTGCCTTATTTCTTCCACGCTTGAAACTTATTTTCTCGGTTCGTTAACAACATGTTCCAATTTTTTTCTCATCCAGATGCATGCAATTACCACATCAAGGGATTTTAAGACTACACTCATTTACAGATAAAATTACTTGAACATTTTTTCAATTTTTTTCCATTCATTTTAATTACTCAGGAAAGTAGAAAACTGTGCACTGCGTTGAGTATTTTACTAGATTGAGCGAATTCTCCAGCGGAAATTCTTGATTAATATGCATTTTTACCTCTAGCCAGCTTATTCTGAAGGATATTCAAGTTCAATGTTCCCATTGGTAAGCATGATTTTCGTAAACTACTCCCCATCTTTAACAACTAGTAATCAGACATTGCATTGGGAACTCCAGATTAATTATTCACCCAGTAGCTAAATGAATGGATTGTGTATTCAAATATCATAAGACTGAAATCCGAGGCGTTCAAAATCCTTGATATCAATGATATCTTACTGCCATACTCTTAATTATGCATACTTATTATTAGTTTCCATTATATGAAAAATAACTTTGGGAACTTTCACGACTGATGCTAATACACTACTGTCCTTGAAAAATTAAGGAAATATACAAAAATTGTCGAGTAGAACTCTTGTCTGGTTTTTAATAAGAAATTGCTAACTGGGAATCCCAGCTTTGTTCATGTTCAGCCTAGAGGCAAAATTAGCTTTGGAGCTTTAAGTATGTTTATCCTACTGAAATTTGTTGTTAAGAAAGCACAAGCAGTTGAGACTCTCAAACTCTCAACTATTTCCTTGAAACAATGATTTAGCATTCATAGGAAAAAGGTGTGTAAATTATCAGTGATTCGCAAGTCCTTCGAAAAAATATTCCTGGACTGCTTAAATGTATCAGTACCAAGGTATGCATGTGTTGTTAATTTGCTATCTAGCCACTGCTTCAATTTCATATTACACCATAATCACATCATAATGGCTTGATCTGTTTTTTTAACGCATGCAAAAAATAGTGCCGATAGTTAGCCTAGAAACAGTCAGCTAAACTACGGCATTGCATTCACAGTATACATAATGAACTCTGACCTAATATTCATACCACACAAAATATGAAATTAAAATTCATGCAGCCGTTTGGCCGTTTCTCATGAGAATCGCAATTTATTTATTTATTTACACATATCACATTGGGGATATTGTGATGGACATGATCCTGCTTTGGTGCTTGGTGGGTATGACGCTTTAAATATGATAAATTATGCCAGCAAGTAAAAGGGTGAATAAATCCTGAATGGATTAAACAATGTTCTGATTCAGTCGTGTTGAAGTTGAGCATTTAATTTGAAGACTATTGAGCGTTGTTATGTAGCACATATGCATTTGTAAATTTTAATAGGCCCTTTTGAGGGCTAATCCCTGATGCAACTTCTTTGTATTATGCCGAAGGAGTGATATAAACCAGACGGAAACAACGCTCTCCTTTACAACATAATATGTTCCCATCATACATAGTTATGATATCAATTAATATCAATTGAGCTACTTTGCGTTAATTCTGTGTGCTAGTGTGTCATAGTTATATAATCTGGTTCGTAGAACTGAAGACCTCTTCTCAGCCCACAAATAGTCTGGTTTCAATATAGTTCATTATATAAACTGGATCATATCATATATTATTAGATCAAATACTTTCTGTTGCATATTTTAATAAAAACGGATTCAAAACTGATACAGAAATAAAAATATGGACTTTGAAATAGAAGAATTCTTGCTGATGCAAAGAATATAGTTACTTCATGAAAATACTGGATGTATACCTCATTGCCTCAATTTAATCACTTCTATCTCTAACCCAAATCAGAGAGTAAGAGTATGCAATAGAACAACGAAAAAACGATATGTCGCTAAAATTAAAATAAAGGTAATTAATGAAGTAAATAACCGTAATCTAGAATTAATCGCATAGACTTTAGACTTAAAAAAATGATTGCTCAATGTCATCTTTTGAACTAAAAGTTTATTAGCCCATCATATGGAATGGAAACTGTTCAATAATGAACTAAACTCTTCTGTGAAACTAGATAGTGTTTAGTGTATCACCTTTTACTGCAGTAAATAAAATTGCAATGCTAAGAAATACATGAGACGGAATTTAAAATTACTAATTAATACTCTGTTGTTTTATTTGATACTGAACTGAATGGAATTCAATTCATAAGTTAAATCGCGAAAAATTTGAAGTCTACATTTTTGATGTTGATCTACGACATTTTAAACTAAAGTCCAATCCGGCGGACAATAATTTACATGTTCTTCTCTAACTTCCTCTTAAGAGACTCTGGCATCTCTGGTGGGGGTGGTCGAGGTAGACCTGTAAAATGAGCAACAATTATATTAATATTAACACTGTTGACGATGAAAGTTTAAACACGCAAAAAGTATATCATACCAAAAGCGACTTTCACAGCATCATAGATGAACCATTGAGCGGCGGTTAAGGTACCGATCATGATAATCCTAGCCACCAATCCCTTCCATAAACCACCGAATCCGAGTTTCTTCGCAACTCCAAGGGCAGTACTATGTTTGTCTTGATTCAATTTAGATACAACAGTGTCAGCCGGGTGAGATACGATGGCACAGAAAACACCAGCAATATAACCGGCTGTGAAAGTTACAGCCAGTTGTTCTCCCTTGGTGCACTGCTCTCTGGGCTTGGGGACAGCATACCTAAAAATTATAAATAATAGATTCAGATTCAGGACAATTCGAAAGATGAAATTTACAGAAAATTATAACTCACTTGTAAAGCAACTCAACGGTCCTCTCGAAACAAGCGAATTTCATCATTGTGTAAGGAATTTGTCGCATCCATAATGGTACCAAAGACTTGTAGAAGCCATTCAATCCTTCTTGTTGGTAAATGTAAGGAGCTCCAACTCGAAGAGTGCTAGCAAATCCAGGTTGTGTTTGAATACGGACCTAAGATGGAAAATATGATAGTTAAATTATGCGTAATCTAATTTTTGGTAGCGATGCAATACAACAGCTATTAGTTTTAATAATTTTTTGTCCTTAAAATGCTCAATGCTCACTCTATTCATGAAATCGTTATAAACGATTCCTAAGAGTTCCGCGTTAGATTATAATAGGGAAGTATAGTATTATTGCACACCAATGACTCATTCATCCCCAATTGAGTGAAAGATGGATCTAAGGAGCGTGCATACATAATGTATTGAACTACAAATTCGGACAACCTACTTAAAAACTTACCTTTACGGATTCCATGGGACTAAGAGCGATATCAGCAAAGAATTCTGCAGATGCTGATGCAGCCAAGTACAAAGATGTTCTCCACAGGTACGTATTCTCTTCACCCAACATACCTGAGTAAAGCACCTTGAATACTTCATAGAACCCGAACTTGCAGAGCCCCTGTAATAAGCCAGGACCGAGATCCAAAATTTTATACATTGATGTTTACACTTCCCGGAAATGTGTAGTCATGAAATTTACAATACTAACCTGCATGGAGTATCCAATAAAAGTAGGAGCCCAGCCCTTGGCCAAACCCTTTGCTCCATCTTCCTTTACAGTGATCTGAAATGAAATGTGTAAGTCAGTTTGATTCCATGCACTAAGAATGGTAATCATATTTTCAAAGATGCAGAGTTGAGTACATACTTTGAATCCAGTGAAGATGTTCTTGTATTTGTCTGGATCGACTTGAAGTCGGCATTTAACCAAATCAAGTGGAACAACTGCAGTATGGGTAAACCCACAGGAGATAGCACCGCCGAGACCACACAAAGCGTAATATTTCAACGATCCATACTCGACAGTAGGTTCGTCTGTTAAACACGTAAAAACACATTTCAATATAATTTCCTGTTCAATTCCCACGGTTCCTAAGCTGATAAGCTTACCACTTGCAGCAGCAGCAGCGAAGGCAATGTTCCTGGAAGGAATCACAGTGGACCTTGGAAGCGCTGACTGTTCGGTTCCACTTCCACTGCATTTCGCAATTTGAAATGGATTGATGAAAGGGTTGTGTTTAGCCAAATCCAGTAAACCTTCAATCATCTTGACAAATGCTGGAAGTTAAAAGATAAAGATTCAAAACCCAGTCAAAATCAAGAGAGACACAGAAACCCCACAATCCTTAAGATTGGATTGAGGTGGCATTATTATTATGAGGATCCATAAGACTTATAATCATTAATACATGCCTTTCACCCCTACACACTCCCAATACCGTGTAAGTTAACTCCTAGCCCTCGCCTCGCGCCGCTCTGCTCTTCAACATTGATGATCTATTTTGGGCGTTAAGACCTGCTTTTATATTCAATGTGGTCTATAGACTCATGCCTCATCACATATGATGACCTATATTCATCCTCATGATAGTCATGATGCCATGATGGTACAAACACAAGGAAGAAACCACCACCGCCACCGTGAAATGAGAAACCCTCAATTAACATGCATTCATTGATTTCATTCTCTAAATCTAGAATATTTATATGCAGTACAATAAATATGCAATACACAAAGAATATGTTTCCTCTACCTTTTTAGATCAAGCCAAGACACAAGAAACAAACCATATAAAGAATTCCTGGCCTTGTGCCCTTCATCTTGTGTTTTTACCATTTCTTCAATGTGATAATTTTTATACTTACTTTCTACTTTCAATAACCATTTCACATTTCCAGTCCCATCTTACACCCTTCACCCTTCAGCCGGTAACAAAGATTCTAGTGGATAAAAATCCTAATTACTTTCTAAGTCTTCCCCTAGCTCAAGAACTAAACTGGGATTGAATTCAAAATAGTCAATGGTAAAAAAAAGTACTGGACAAGCAAGAAAATCTGAAATCACTGCATATTGATCCTTTCACCTTTTAATTTATTTTATCGGGCTCACCCTTCCACAAAAAATTGAGTACATTGATTGCCTAATCCTGCACTAGTTTCCGTACAGTTCTACCTTGGTTCAAATGTGTAATGGCATGAATTTAATAATTCGGATGATAATTAGTTGAGTAATTAGTACTAACCTGGAAATCTGAAGTATCCGAAAAAGTAATAGTAGCCCTTGCTGCTGCTGTCTCACCTACACCTTCTCAAGATGGAGATCCGATAGAAAAGACTTGAGTGAATGAAGTTCGAGGTTCGAGTTGGCTGAAGTGAGGTTTTCTCCGTTCACGCATATAGGGCATGTCTCTTTCTGCCTGGACAAAATCTACTCGAAATTCATCCCGAGATGGCGTCCACCCTCTGTTTCTATGCAGTAAAAAACCCGGGTGGATCTGCCCGGACTGCTCTCTCTCCATTCCATTCGTGGCACTTTTGCTTTGGTGTTCGTATTAGTTCGTAAAGACAAAGTGGACGCTTTTAATATGATTATATCTACCGACACCGAGCTCCCCTAGCTCATGAAAAATGTCAAGTAACCAGTTTTTTTTTAACGGAAAGAAAAAAAAACGAGAAAATAGAAACTGATCTTCCCCTTTATTTCATCTTTTTGCCCCGTGTTCTTCTTGCCGATAAGGACCTAAATTAGCTTGATGTTGCGGTTTCGGCTTACGAGAACGGGAAGATTTTTTGAGTACCCAATGTTACCGGAAAGAAATGCATTTTTCCACCAGACCAGCTTCTGATTCTGAGTGAAAGTTGCGCTTTCTATAGTTACAAGTTGATTGAAATCTTTTTGTGTCTGTGGTTCTGGTTTTTACCACAAGCTTTAATGTGGTACTTCATGCTTGGGCCACTCGCGTTCTATTCAGATATGACGTCTGAGTTCTGACCCTCTGATTTTCTTTCTTCAGGCCTAATGATCTTTTACGGTCAAATTTTCTTGAACCTTTTTGACCCAGAAAAGTGACTAGAACCAAAAGAATAATACTTGGAGATGTAGGTATCTCTCAAAGTCTCAACTCAATGCACAATTTCATGACAAATTTTCTACCGGTAGTATTCACGTGGTTGGTAGCCTTTCTAGTGTTGCTAAGCGCTAGTTTGACCAAAAAGGGCTTTAGGCCACCGCACCGCGCTCCGGCCGGTATCCTGCACAACTAGTGAGCGACTAGACTTCGGCAACTGCATTCGCTAGTCTGAGATGACCATGGACCATGGCACTGCACTGGACTAAAAATGAGAGTCAATGTTCCTTTAGCTTTATGCTCCCAACATTTTAGGCGGTAAAAACAATTTCAAACTGAAGACTTGAAAGATTCACATTTTATCATTTTCTGTACATTCAAACTGAAATTCTAAAAATTATCTAAAAACAATAAAACTGAAAGTTTCGTGTCAGCTACAACTGCTGTCTGCTACCGGTAAAAACATTTTCAGAGTCTTAATTGGTGATTTGTATTTCATTTTAAAACATCTTCGGTAATGTATTGTTTAATGTTATAATCAAGGATCAGGTCAAGTAATTTCAACATAACTTATATGTGAAAAATTTGAAAAGTCTTAATGAAATAGATTGAGGATTGCCTATTTATTTAGGGATTGATCTATTTCTTGAATGTGAAGAATTAATTTTGTGAAATAAAATCATATTATTATTATTATTATTATAACCAAGTCGTTTAAGAATCAATGAAATGTGTCACTTGAATTTTTTTTTTCATTCCCTAGGGTATTCACACTCTAGCTGAAGGAATTTTAATTTGGTCAGGACGGTCAAAATTGTGGATTGAAGATTTGGGGAAATGTTTCGACCCAGTATTGAAGGCCTTAATGACAGTGGGGGTAACTAAATACTGAATTTTAAAACCAAGCTCCCATGATTATCGTTAGTTTTATGATTTATCTAGCAGTTGGGCATATGGTATGGATTAGTCTAGTGTGAATGAATTTGTTTTAATTTTTGTGTCACACCCACATCAGCATTTATAACTATTCCATAAAAATTATCAATGTTCCTGGTGGAAACTTTATGGAAATTTATTTGAGTAAATGGAATTTAAAAGGATTTTAGCAGAAGCGCAAACTTTGACAAATGCTAGTATTTTAGTAATATTGATATAGTAAATTATGAATAATTCGTAAATTTTGCTTGGAAAGTTGGAAACATAAATTAACCAGTAACCGTGCTTTTAATTCTTAATCATATTCTTTCATGCTTTGTGTTACACTGTTACAGATGGTGACGTAGATGAGGGTCAAAAAATATCTCAGCGTATTAAAAGCCATGTTGCATCTTTTATTGTGCTCGTAGTCTTTTTTCGAGCCGGTGAGTTCTCTCCAAATTTCTCCGAAACACATTTAGAATTTTGTCACTATTGCATTGAAATGAATGATGTCTAAGTCTCGAATGGTGCAATAGTCAAGAGTACATGATTAAATTATACAGATAATTTTTGTATTTGTGGATAGAGCCAATAAATGGTAGCAGCTCAACTGAACTGAACACGATGAAAATTCAATTCTTAGATTCGTAGAAGTTCGTGAAATTCTAAACTTGAGGACTTTTTATAAAACTCACCCTCTGTATATTCTTTAGCCTCGTCCTAGTTCCAGACTTCCAGTAACCCTTATCTTAGTAGTGACGATTTTTATCTTTCTCTAAACTAAATTCAAATGTGTTCCAATATCAAAATAAAAATCCTACCTAGTGCCCTAAACATTATCAGACATATTGTGGTCCTCATAAATCTTAGGTCCGTGTCTATAGTGCTTGAGTACAATCTTAGACCCGTAAAGTCCCTTTTGAATCAACGTTGGCGACTTGGCGTGAGTATGAGGTTTTGCTCAACTCAGCATTATCGATATGCATATGGGCCTTTAACTGGAGTCAAGGGCTTTCATGAATTTGTTGGGTACTTTTCCAGCTATAAAAAACTCCAAGCTTTAAGTTTGTTTAGTATGTGAGTGGAATTACTTCAGTAGCTAAATATTAGGCTTTTCCGACCGCAATTGTGCAAGAAAATATTTTTTGATGTGTTGATATCGGAAAGACAATAAAAGTAATCTCAATCTCAATCTCAATCTCTCAAGGGGGAAATAGCTGCATAAATTTTGATTATTATAACCGGTAGATTGAGGACTGTAAATAACTAAACATTGTATTCTTGGTATTATTACAGCTAAAATAGCAGTGGATAACTCGGGACTTCTCGCCTGATCGTATCTGAGCGATTTAAAAGAAGTAAATGAAAACCGACTTAATTAGTTGAGCGAGATGCTTCAATGATTGAAAAGTTAAAAATTATGCTAGACTCTGTAGTAGAAAATTAAGTTTTGTAGTGTTAGCCGTGCTTAAAAATGTGTAGCATGATTATAGAAATAATTTTTTTTAAATATCTGTTTATTGTAGTTCACTCACTTGAATTATATATGAATTAAGTGAAATAAACCAAAAAGTAGTGTTAAAAACATTGTATAATTGAATAGACGCACAATCTTTATCATGATAATCGACGGTTGTTCTTTTTATTACAAAAGGATCAATCAAATTTGTTTTTCATTAGTTTTATACAATACAATTATGTAAGTTTTATTTATATTATACCATAACATTAAAGTATCTCAATGAGTAGGTAGGCTGATTCCGATTTTAGCAACATACACGATAGTATCATTCAGTGGTTTAGGACAGCACTTTTTCGTGATCCCCGCCGTCATAAAGTGTCCCATAGACAGAGAGAAGGTATTAAATTCCTTATTGCTGGAGCGTAGGTTTTAAGCAAAGGTTTCTCTGTACAATTCAATTATTGGCAGCGGCCAACATATTTTTTTGAAAAACTGTATACATCATCGTTTGACTCAAAATGCAATTTGACGTTAATAATATCTTAAACATGGTAAAATAAATACTTTCGAGGCTTGTAATGCACGATGATATTATGTATATAAAACGACTGTATAATGGCTACAGTTGTCGGAGAACAGAGTTTTACTGACTACCTATATAACGGACTTCCCCACATTTTAAAGTTCATCTGTACTCTGTGGAAAGACAGATGCTTTCCGCAATTTTAGATCCACCTAATGAAACCAATCAAGCTGACACATACGTCGAGCTCCTTTTATTGGGGTGAAACTTAATTACATGGTAATAATAACAACTATCCCCTACAACATTACAAGATAAACAACATTGAAAAATTAAATAACTGCTCTTCAGATACAACAACGAACCTTAAGGAATAATCTGTACATAATTTTTTATTTATGGGAGAGGGAGGACTGGCTGACTAAACAGTTTGAATAGGTACAGGAATTACTACTACCTGTGATTCGTAACCCGCAAAGACACACAACAACGAAACAAATGATTACAACTAACTGATGCTCAGACCATGTATTGTTAGCATAACATACGAACTCAGACTTTAATCATAATCCCATGATCATTCACCATTTATTACTTATTTTGCTTAAGAATATTGCACATGATCTGCTATTAATTGTATATTTGTTGCATAAGTTTTTCTTGAACGCATCGCCCAAATGGGTACCCTACAAATTAATATTTACAGCCCCAGTTTCAGAATAACTTAGCTTATTACAACGAATGTGCATAAGAAAAAAAGTCAACCACCAGTAGGCAAGGACGTCGTCCAACTGGCTGGAGACTGGAATGTACTTCTCCAACAGAAAATAAGAACGTCGAGTTCTAACCTGAACCAGACGTCTTCCAAGTTATTCCAACTTCCAACAATACTGAGTTTTTGTCCATTCTGCATCAGAGATCACAAGGCGCACATGAAGATTTTCTGTCGCTGGGGTGGTAAAGACAGTAGTACACTATTTCTACGACTAAAAATCTAACTAACTCCCTACACAACCACTCAAGAATCACAAAATCCTCGATGAAACCCCAAAAGTTGAGACGGGTCGCATCATGCTTCTTTCGAACATTACACATCAGTTAACCATAATTATACGTTAAGGAAGTCTTTGGCCATCAATTAATAACACTCTATACCATCACTCTGGATGTCACAATTGTTCCACGTACTTGGATAACTGTTCTTGAGGAGTTAGAACGGAGTCATCCGGTATTAGTTGTGGCGAATGTAATATGTCTAACTGAGGGGCAGCCGACCCGCCGGCTACTGGATGGGGCGATTGGGAAGGAGTAGGAGGATGATGCGGTCGCGGAGAAGGTGTTGGAATTGCTCTAGGGGATGCGCTTGGTCCAGAAACTGGGGTAGGTGGCCCCATTGGAGATGAAACAGGAGCAGGTCTACCACCAAATCTTTGCGACTGCATTGAAGAATTGCCCATTTGATTTACATTTGGGTTACCAAGTTGAGTCATAGGCGACATTTGAGATTGTAGCTGTGACTGTAAAGAAGGTTGACCTCCTGAACCCATTTGGTTTGGCATTGCTGGATTCATCGTACCAGACATTTGAGACATGTTAGGGTTCTGACCTCCCATTTGATTAGCACCCATTTGGTTATTCTGAGTGTATGATAGGAACTGCTGAGTCGCCTGTGGTTGAGCACCATTATTTCCTAACGACTGCTGCGGAGGGCCTTGCTGTTGTCTCAGTAACATTTGCTGTTGGCGCATCCATGTTGGCTGAGGTTGCTGGGGATTCATCATCTGCGAGTGAGATTGCTGGATCTGTGGATGCGACATGCCATGCTGATGTCCCATTCCTACATTTTGAGGCCCTAATCCGCCTGAATTTCATAAAACAAATGATTTAAAATCCTATGTACCTAACCACGTTCTTTAAATGAAAGTTAAAAATTTACCTGGATGCTGAATGAGATTATGTTGTTGCTGTTGTTGTTGTTGTTGTTGCTGCTGTTGTTGCTGCTGTTGTTGTTGCTGTTGTTGCTGCTGTTGTTGTTGAGGAGGCATTACAGAAGACATCATTGGTTGTCCAGGTTGACCTTGTTGAACAGCAGCCTGTTGCTGTTGTTGCTGCTGCTGCTGCTGACGATGTCTTATAAATGCAGTCATAAGTTGGGGATTTGACTTCAAAATTTGTAACACCTGTTGCTGCTGCTCTGGTGTAGCTGGAGATCGCAATGTTTGAAGTAGTTGATGAAGCAAAACTTGACCGCCTTGATTGATTTGACCAGGCTGCGCTGCAACTGGTCTAATTTGATTTCTTATGCCCATTCCGTCTAAAAAATTAATTCCCATTATTTAGTAGTAAATAGAAAATTATAACAAGTATTGAACAATTTTTTTAGTTGAAGTTTTACCTGGTTGCGGTTGCTGCTGATTTTGCTGATTGGGCTGCGGTTGTTGTTGCATCATTATGTTGGGTGGCTGCTGCTGTTGCTGCTGCATTGGATTACCACCTGGTCTAGTAGGTGGCATTCCAGGGTACCTCTGCATTTGATCCATTCCAGGTAATCCCGGATGTCTAACTTGTCCAGGTCCTGCAGGTACACTGGAAAGCCTAGGAGTAGGGCTCATTTGAGGTGGACCACGGAACTGTTGGCTCACTTGTACTTGTGCGACAGCTGGATTTCCTGGAGATGTCATCATATGCTGGTGAGGCGCGGGCTGATGATTCGGTTGAGACTGTGGACCAACAGGCATACCTCCTGGAGCATTCGCTTGTGCATGTTGTCTGGCAACCTCTTCTTGCACTTGCCGTGCAGCCTACAGAATATTATGTTTGATCATTTCCCAAACTCGTCCCCTTTTCTAAACTATCAAAGCTAATCTTCTAAACTATCAAAAAAATTGGGAACCCCCCTCCCTCCCCTCCCAGACAACTACCTATGCGCGTTTGTACTCTTGTACTACTTGTAAGTACAAATAAATCCATTCTAATCTTAATTTCATGCTTGATCATTCGAGAACGGAAGTCTAGCTAATTAATGTAATTAAACTAATAACTAGTCCAAGTATGCAGAAATGCTGCTGAGATTAAAAATGAAAGTTACAACTAACCTGCAGTGCAGCTAACGGCGCCCCCGATCCTGGTTTTCCCCCAAGGTTTGCCATCTGCCCCGGTGTTATTGGACCTCCAATCGGCTAAATAATTATATTAAAGTGAATTTAATTTTTTTTCAATAACTCATATATCAGATTGACTGTTATACATTAGACATGGCGCTTGTCCCACGCACACTCTTCTCCTTTTGAAAATAAGGAGGGAAAATAAAGTGCGGAAGAAAACAAGTGAGATCACATCGCATCGTCTAGTCATACATACCTGAGGCGTAGAAGGACTAGGACGAGCTGGGGCAGCACCAACAGCACTAGGTGCTGGCGTGGCGGGTGCTGCTCCAGATGAACCTCCCATCATTTGCATCATCTGCATCCTTCTTCGAAGTAGCTGATTTTGCTGAACTCTCTGATGGGCCTGCTGCTGTCTTAACTTATGTTTAATGTTGGCACAGAATGGAACCGGACATTTGGTTTCAATACAATGTTTGGCATGAAAGCAGCACAGTGCAATCAACTGTTTGCAGATTGGACATCCACCATTAGTCTTTCGCTTACAAACCTTTAAAAATTATTATAAAAAACATAAGTCAACGGAATATTACACTATTACACAATTAATTAGGTTTAAGACATCTTATATTTTAAATTACCTTTGCATGACTCACGACACGTTTCATTTTGTGACACGAAGGTAGTCTACAGTTGGCATCTCGGCACTGACATGCATGAACCAAACTTTGAATGCACCGCTGAATGGACAGTTTCCTCGCTTCCTGGGGATTTGATTGCTTCTGATCTCCAGGCGAAGCACTAGATCCATCATCCAGATCGAAACCAAGCTTGTCCATTTTGTGGGGATGACCAACTTTTCCATAGCAGATCACACACAAGTCGAAGTCATCACAAACTGTACAGTGGAATCTACAAGTAATCAAAAATCAAAACGTATTCATATTACGGTTACGAGAACAGTTTCCGACAGTCAACATAATTTTTTTTAGTCTTACCTTGTTTCCACGTGATTTTTGCAATGATTGCAAGTATAGACAAATCTGTCTTGTCCTTGATTATGAAGCTCGTATAACATAGACATCGTTGAGTACTTGGCCCTCCTCAATGACGAAAACTCGTAATGCTTATCTCTAGCTAGTGTTAGGAACGCATCTCTACCATCCATAAGATCGCATTGAATAAAAGGATCTGGGTCTGATATTGGCTGTTAAAAGGGAAAATATGATAAAAATACAAATACATGTATTTATTTAGATGAATAGTAGAAAGAGCATTATTAGTCAGTTTCCAGACTACTTACACCGAGAGACGCAGCAGATTGCGCTGAGTGTAGCCGGATGACAAAAAATACTTCCTTATGTTTCTCCATAGTGGCAAATATCTTTGCAGACAAATCATTGCCAGTTTGAGGGGCATTGGACTTTTTATTATTTTTCCTCTGATTGGCTTTGTTCTTGTTCGATTTTTTAGCCTTTTTCTGTCCCTTCTTTTTCCCGTCTGCAGCTACTTCTACCTCCTCCTGCGAAGATTCCATCAAAAACTACACATCAATGACTCGAAAATTAAATGATCAAAAACGAAATGCTAGTAGTTTATAGCGCACTCTTGCAAGAGCAAGCGCTCCACCGAAAATAATTATTAACTTACACTTGTAGCTGCTGCAGCTGCTGCAGCGGCTTCGGCTGCTTCTGCTAACCGTCTTTTCTCCTCCTCTTCCTGGTCTAGTTCTTTTATTGACTCTTCAAGAACATTAGGCCAAAAATCACCTTCAAAGTAGGGAAGCTCAGCAGCAGATCCTAAATTATCCTCCATCGCTTGCTTTAAGATATCCTGTAGAGTAGTGGAAAATAATTAGTTTTTTTCTAAGAATGCTAGAAATTTGATCGTTTATTCCTTACCTTGTAGTCAAGAACGATTCTTTCAATAATCCCTTTGTCTAACATTTTCTTGTACCATTCCTGAAGTCTCTTTGGCTTTGGAATTTTCTGTTCCGGAGGATGACAATGAAATATGTAGTCATCTCCTTCAGATGGAGGGCAAGCCCAGATATGAGCCATTGTATAGCCTAACTGTTTCACATATTCTAGATATCCTAATAGAATCTCATGATACACAGCAGTACGGAATTGTCGTGGTCGAAAGAAGTGCACGGAGTCCAGATACGCTATGTACACTCTTCGAGTATTTGGAGTTGGACATTCAGAACCGTACTCCTGAACATGCATACCGAAGAAGCAAACATCTGTTCCATCAATCTCTTCAAAGGCAAATAAGGCTTTCGCTCTGTGGAAATTTAGAAAAGAAAGTTACATGGATAGCTGATAACAAATATTTTTTTAAAAAAATAGTGTCAATTACCTGTAAGGAAAGGTTTCACAGAGTTCCCCCGTCTCCACATATTTACTTTTCATTCCAGCTTTAACTTCCACAATCTTTTCAGATGATGACACAACTCTAATAAAAACTTCTCCGGCTCCAGCTTCTTTTTTCTTCAAGAAATTATTTACCCTAGTTTCAATGTATGTGCCCAATTTGGTTGTGGGAAGTCTTTTTGCAGTGAACTTATTATCCTTCCTCTTTGTATTTTTTGATTTCAGACAATTATCACATGTAAACCTGGAAAATTAAGAAAATATGAAATTTTATCTTTATTCAGATCACAGACAGCGAATTTATTTAGTCCAAGAAAACAACCATTCAACTTACCCTTGGGGCCATATACAATCCAGATGAAGAACACATATCTGATGAAGCTTTCGGCCACAATCACTACACTCCACGAATGGTTCCAGCTCTAAATGATCGTTTTTCATTTCCACAAACTGTTCTTTTTTAATTGACCTGTAGAGTAAACATGCATCAGAAATTTGTTATATCACAATTAATCTCAGAAAATAGTAAAATGCTCATGCTGAATTTAAAACTTACGCTTGTGATGCAGTGGGATCATCCCCTAGATTTACGACGTCCCCAGGGATCTCACTGAAGCACTTTTGACAGTACGTGTATCTAAAGTGTTCAAAAAATAATATTTATCGACATCAAGAAAAAATCGAGCGTGAATGTAATCTTAAGCCAAAAGGGGGAGCATATGTTGCCAGCCTAATCGCGAAACTGAATCGTCACCAACGGCAACAAAGGAATGGAAAGTTGCAATTTGTAATTCAATTACATTAAAATAGTGATTTCTAATTCAATTACATCGATCAAAAGAAGTAAATTTTAATTTCTAATTTAATCATATTATACCCTCCAGAAAATTGCAATTCGCAATTCAATTACTCAGATCTTATAGTAATTATTCTAATCAATGATGGACGATGATATCGTTCCTCGTGACATTTTAAAAGTAATAGTCTGTTTTTGATGTTTGGATAGACGGACCAACCAAACATCAAAAACAAACTTGGACATAGAGATACACTTGGTACACGGGAATCGGGAAGCCACACAGTTTAATTAGGTAATTATGTGTTGAAATCGGCAAGACAATAAAGGTAATGTTCAATGTTCAATGTTCAAGACTTTAAGAGCAGTTTACACGGAGTAGTTCACATAATTAGGGAGTAGTTGAGAACTTAAGTACTTTGTGTGCCTTCAAAATTGTATGGGATTTGAAAGCAAATTGTTTGGTGGGCTGCGAGCATTCTCGTTTTTACAAAGTTAAGACTACCTTAGAAAGGGAAATTGATATTGTTTAAATTATTAATCCGTCGTTAAATGTCCGATTTTATTTTTACCTGTTTTGGTATGAATAATACTTCGAATCCCTTGGAATGGTGCACAACTGTTTCCCATAACAGCATAACGTCTGAGGGTTAAAAGTATATTTATGGCCACAACAATATCCTAAACTCTGCATCACCGGGTCGATTTCTGCTTCAAAAACCTCCGCAAGCTGAAATTATTGTCGTACAGAGTCATATTAATTTCAAACTTTCTCATGTATTTTGAACTGATCAGCAATGTCAATGATTAGCGAATTTGTAAATAAAACAATTTTCTTAGTTTCTTACCTTTGTACAGTAGCGATACACTCGAGAAGTTTTACGATTGTAAAGCCAGGCGTTGTCAAACATTAACCATACATCATCTACATATTCCCACGGATCGGTATAAACCCCACTTTCTAGCTTTCGTCGGATTGATGACAGGTCCATCGGCCTTTTGATTATATCAAAGTAGTCCGGAATTCCAAGCGCCTAGATAAAGTATAAACAATTAAATATTATACTACCATCAAATTGATCGAATTTACTTGCACCAGTATGCATTTACCTGAGGATCAACCGGCTGCTTGAACGGAAGCGACTCTGGATCTTGTCTGTTCAGCTTTTCTAACGACGGTAAGAGTGCTACTTTTAACTCCTCCTGCTTGAACACTATAGAAAAATAGCAAAATATTATCATCCATTCAACATATGAACATACCGCTTTCGTATTAATTGGGTAAATATTTTGTAAAATGTAATGTTAATCAATAAACAAAGTCTCCTGAACTGGTTGAATGAATTTACTTACGGCACTTCTTTGTCTTATCTGATGAATTGATCACTGCAGGAGCGGGCGATGGTAGTGAGTTTGAAGTTGCTGGTGTTGCAGGGGGTTCAGCCTTTGTCGTAGTAGCATCCATTGATTCTGCCGTACTAGTCGTTGAAACAGGGCTCGAGGGGTCCTCCTTCATCTCTTCTGTAACATATGAATGAGCGGTTAAATTGTGCACAATATTATTTTATTCGGAGGGGCAAATAACCATCGTAATATTTCAGAAGTGTAGAAATTGCATCTACTGAGGCCCATATATAGGGCCTTTAGCAGTAAATTCAACAGGCAAATAATAATTTTTACATAATAAAACATAACTTACTTTTGACCGCAATCGGATGATCCATCGACATAGAGGAATCGTCATTCTCATTCTTTATTTCCGGTGCCGACATCTCCCCATTCGTGGGCTCATGCTTGCTTTCACAGAGTTCTTTTGCGCTACAGGAAGGAGGGACACTATGTATTTCAGGTTTGACATCATTTTCTAGTTGACTCGTTAGTTCGGCTACAGAGCTAGGAGGTTGTAATTGAGACAAGCCGTCAAAATCTCCATTAAACGTAAGCCTATTGTTATTTATTTGTTGCTGCGATTGCTGAGGAGTTGGCGGCTGGTTGGGTGATCGCTTTGGAAGATCGAATTGCTGCGTCTGAGAGCCTTGTATTTGTTGGTTAATCCCTTGCTGCTGATGAGTTTGCTGTGGATGAGAATACATATTTGAGAAGGGTAAAGAAGGTCCACTACTGGGTAGGGTACTATTGTTGGGAGATGGTTGTTGAGGATGAGGTACGGAGCTGTTGGTTGTCGTCGGAATCGATACAGGTGACGGAAGAGAAATCGGAGGACCAGTAATTGGTAACCTATTAGGCATTCCAGAGTTTGGAGCCCGAACTGATAGTGGCTGCTGGGGAATCTGCACATTATTAATAGATGCCTGTCTTGGAATCTGCTGTCCAACACTAGTTGGCCCAGGACCCCTGATCATATTGGGTGGTTGTTGTTGCTGAGCAGCTTGTTGTTGTTGAAGTTCCTTTCGCTTTTGTCGTTTCTCTTCTAATTCCTTTTGTATTTTATAGATCTTCTCAGCTAAGAGATGGTAATATTCTGATCTAGAGTTAGCCATCTCATACATGTCTCCTTCAACTTTCTTAGCGTATGCAACCAGATTACACATCCTTCTGTCGAGCATTGCTGCAGGATCCGGAGACGGGAATATAGCTTGCACTCTGTATAAAAAAAACGACATTCAGTTCAGACAATTTGCTGCGCATCAAATATTTTTCAACAATACCCTGAAAAACTCTATAAGCCAAATAAAAAATTTACGCACAATTTATGAACCAGGTGATTTCTGAGATCGGGATTAATGGACTGATGCCATTCTTTCGTGCCTTGAACAGGAGCAGCTGTGATACCAGATGTACTAGTAGCGGGGTGCACCCCACTTCCGTCTAGTCCAAGCACAGCGTTTGGATTTCCTCCAGGTGGGAATAAGGGAGAGTTTGCACTTCCATCTCCTACGCTGGGAGGCTGAGGAGAGGCAGATGGAAGGCGAGGTGAAGGCGCTGACGGTGGCACCGGTGTTACTGATTGTTGAGGAGGTGCTGGTTGCCGAACAGGAGGTCGTAGACTGGGAGAACCTGCGGCTCCCATTTGAGGAGGACATGGTATCCCTACAAAAAAAAATATGTATCAGTAAAATGTTTCTAATTCAAAACGATAAGTTCAAGCATTCAAAAAAGCCCAACAAAAAAGACAATGTATAAATCATGAAGTCAGAGATTTACAAGGATCAGACTCAAATATCCAGTCGTCCAGCCGCTTCGAAAGCTCGTTATCAAAAGTGTTATCCCAATTCCAGTCGTTAGCTAACCATCGACTGACCCTATCATACTGGTAACAGAATTGGTGAAAAAATCCCCAGCTACTACTCTCGCCACCACTAGTCTCGTCAGTGTCAGTGTCAGTGTCAGTGTCAGTGTCAGCGTCAGTGCCAGTGTCAGTGTCAGTGTCAGACTCATTACTTATACTCATGTAACTGATGGAGCTTGAATTTGACACGTGGTCGTCATCCAAGTCTTCACACCAATAAGATACATCTTCAACGTCTTCATAATTATCCCATATTTCCCAATCCGTTTCTAACGAACTCAATTTTGTCGATTCTCTATCCTCCATTAAGTACCGTCAACTAAATTAATCCTAACCTACTTTAAACTATACAAACAATTTTATCGACTAGTTTTAACATCCTAACCTAATCGATCAAAAACAACTCTATGAAATAACTTGTCACTTGTCATCTCAAAATTCTCCTGTCATTTTAAATCTAAACACAATTTACAAGGTTTGTTTGCTGTGAGGTTTTGGAATTTATACTCTCCTTGGGACTTCTCCTCCACATTAAATTTGGATATTTATAATTTAGAAAAACAATTGCAAAGACAAGTGAAACTGGACCATTTAGATAAGCAGTCATTTAGTAAAATTGAACGTAGTTTCCATCCCCACCCCAAGCATGGAAACTTTAACTGACAGTTTCTAAAGAAATAATTTGATCTAATTAGTGGCTCTAATCTCCTTAATATTTACATTCAAATTAAATAGCTACATATCGATATCCTAGCTCGTTCACTACTTACGACCCGAATTACAGTTTAAAGTCGACTATGAATATTAATCGTTAATTTCGTCCACCTAAACACCACGTGACTTCTGCCCATGCTGCTTAAGCAAGTTGTAGACTTCCGCCCTTTTCTTTTCGCGACCCCGAAAATTACAAACGTTTTCGCAGTCAAAACCATGTCAAAACACTCAAGTAAAGTGATAAACTTCCCATCAAAGAAGAAGTTTAAGAAGCATCTTATCAAATAACATTTGCGTTTTCAAACAAATCATTTCAATCCACAGGAAACACAAGGTCTAAATTATTTTGAAGCACGTGACACGTTAGTGTTATCTTAATTTTGTGACATAGTATACAGGAAAATGGACTGCGACGAAGTTAATGCGGCGTGCTTGTGATTCGTTCCGATCTTCTAGAAACTTTCAGTCTTTCCCCATTAAACTGTCTAAGTTAAAGTTTGAAGTGCATTGAACTACGCACTAACAAATACACAATTTCATTCAACCCTTCGTTCTCCAGAATAAAATTTCGAATGAATAGTTCTCAGCAAGTATTTCACAATAAGGTGAAGGGTGCGATAGCTCGATAGGGACGGAAGTTTTCGGTTCAAACGGTCAGTTCACCTTCAATAGATTGGTAGGCCAAGATTACGTTGGACGTTTGACGTTGGGATTTTGAAGTGAACCACGGACCACGGAGCTTCGAACTGCGTTCAGTCTTCAAACAGGTTAATTGTTTCTGGTCATCAATTTGAATTTAGTTCTTCAACAATCAGTCACTTATCTTCCAGAATCCATCACGGATGAAGAGGTGTAGGTAATTGTGTTTAACTTTCCATTGCGCTAATAGTTACTTTTTACCAGTCATAAATTACGCTATTTACATTCAGCAACCATTCGCATGGATTTTTATATTATTTTACTTTTCAAGGGTGGAAGATTGGATTTATTTACTTGTATCTTTTACAAGTCCTCCCACTACTAATGTCATTGAGTGATTTCTTACACAAAGTTTGGCTCGATTCGAAGCAATTCCATTGTATTTTCTCTCAAAAAACAGTCTTGAAACACAACCAAATCTTAACAATTTCAATGGAATCTGGAAGAAAAAAGTGGAACTGCTTCCAATCGAAACTTGAGCTCAAAAGTCACTTAATGATATCTAGCAATCCGTAAAGCTAGAAAAATTTGAAACAGTTGTAAATACATAAATAAGACAACCCTTTTATACACGATACCTTTACCTTGTTTTAAACTTTCGAGTAAAACTTCATTGCTGGATTCTTGAAATTTCGGAAGATAATCTGGACAGTCAAATACTGAGGGACCACTCGAGGACTGAAGTCACAATACCATTTCCTTAGTTTTAACAATTCATCTAAGATTTAACGTTATTCCCAGATCTCATATAAAAATCATCCTCTTCTAGAGGAAGGAACGCTTAACAAAATTAACATTGTAGGATAGAGAAATACTGAGAGGGGAAGTTACTAGGGAATTCGGGTTAGGGGTTAGAGAACGAAAGGACTCGGAAGGAGTTGAAACATTTTCCATGTATTGATAATTCAATAAAAAATTTCAGAACTAACTCAGCGTTTGAACATAGAAATTCGAATTGTATATTAAATCTACATTAATAACATGGGCCTACAAAAGTGTACCTAGTACCTTCTTGCGTTTTTCTTGATTCTTACCATTATTTCTTATACTGGAATGTCTGCATCACCTCAGTGTCCCAGTCATTGGAATTACACGATACGTGGATGTATTCTAGGCACTCAATATAATTTGTACTAATAGAAATAACAAATAACTTAAGACTAAAACCGAGGTAATTAATTAGTTTAAGCTTATTGTAATAAATACACCGCTACCCTATCAACAGCAATTTTGTCATGGTTTATTTAGACGAACGACGAAATTTTACCAAGAATACCTTATTTAACAATAACTACAGTACCCAAAAACTTGCGTAGACAATCAAGACAAGAACGGATAAAATTAACAATATAACTGAGTTTAAAAAAGCCGAAGCCGATTAAAAAATATTGATCCTTACAATTTTAAACGTAACGCAAAATATGTAATGCAACAGTAAAAAAATAAGAAACAGAGGATGGTTAGTTCCTATGCATTAGAAGGAATTTGCAAATTAGCTGTGCAATTGCGGTTAATTTACAAGTATCATCTTTACCAAGAGCGTCATATGCTCGTCGAACTTCGGAGGAGGGAAGTGTAGGAGCGACTGTTGTACTGGGATTCTGAGGCTGTGGTGGTGTTCCTCCGGGACCCCCCTGAGGGGGTTGGTTAGGCTGATTAGCATTGACTCGATTCCGATCAGCCTGTTTGAGCGGGAGACAGACTGGACAGTCCGATCTAGTACAGTGCTTCCAATGAGATATGATTTGACGGGACGAAGAACAGTGGGTTACAGTGCAAGTCCTTCCAGCCTGGCAGTGTGTCATATGGGTCAATACATTCTTCATCGTCCGACAATGAGGAAGGGCACACTTCAAAATAGAAAAGAAAAAGTTTTGCATTAGTACTTATCCTTTTCATCAATCTTATCTTCCAGATCATATGACTTACATCTCTTGGTCTAGTTTCACCGTTGGCAGCTTGACTCTCCCGTCTTTGACATTTATGCGCATGAAGTAGAAGAACAAGTTGTTGTTGAATGAGCTTCCGTTTTTCTGGATCAGCGTTCGCAGCAGGAGGAGGAGCAGATTGTTGGGGTTGTTGTGTTGGCTGCTGTGGTTGACTAACTTGTCCTTGAGGAACACATACTATAGATTGTTGTGGTACGACTTGATTTTGATTTACTACACCAGTCTGGATCATGGGGCCCCCATTGTTCACAGGATTGGATATATTAGCAGTACTGATTGACGAAGTCGTATTAACCATTGAATTGTTAGCCGCCATGGAAGATACTACTGGTGGGGCACCCCCTCCGCTTAATTGGGATTGTTGGGACTGTTGACCAGGTTGCATGGCAGAAGACACGACCACATTCGGAGGTGCATTAGGAGAGATGAACTCATCTGTTGGATATCTTGGTGGTGGCTGCATTGGAGGTTGATTCATTCCAGGTTGCAACATTCGTTGTATTGTCGTTGGCCCCTGAGTTCCGCTTCCAAAATTGTATGAATTGATACCCGGCATGTTTGGATTCTATAAATTTCACAAATTCACAAGAATTATAAGATTTTCCTTAACTCACTCTCAACTCATAATTTACACCAATAAAAGTGCCTTGAATTAATTGCATACTTGATGCCTCTGCGGTCCCATGTTCGTCGACAGGTTACCGGCTTGTTGACTCCTAATTCCCCTAGCCATCATAGGTCCATTTGGAACCATTTTGCCTAAAATCATATTATTGTTCATAACTGGTTGTTTGTTGATCATGACATTCTTTGGTCCACCGGCAGGCATCATCATCCCCTATATCACAAATAGACACAAAAATAATCCCACCGAAAAATATCATGGTGCATGATAAACTAGCTAGCTAACGAACTGACTAAATCGTATCATTAATCAATCAATTACCTGGACCTGGATAACTTGATGTTGGTGCTGTTGAGTTTCTCCATTTTGCATAGGGAATTTGGGCTGGGTATTTTGGACAGCCTGGGAAGGTCCAATTAAGAGATTTTGTTGCTGGGGAGCCGGTTGTGGCGGCTGAGTGGGGGCAGGAGATGGATCCAAACTCGGCCATGAACTTGATGGGAGCAACTCCAGTTCATCAGGAAGATGCTTCTCCAAGTCAAAAGCGTCCGTTCGGAACAAGTCTGAAAGGATAAATTTTTCCCCCTTAAAATACAGTTGGGCTGAAAAATGTCATTTTCTCAGTTAAACGAACAAAGTCTTTGCAGAACACTAAAAAGATGCTAAAGTTACTAAAATGCTTCGGTCATAAAGAACTAGAGAGTGAGTTTAAAAATTCTTCTGATTCTTTGAGGTACGCGCTAACTTTACATGTACTGACCGGACTAGCGTGATTTGAATCATGAGTAAAGATTTGATCCAAAGTTATAATTTGACAAGAGAAAACGTTCAGTCCACAGTCCATCTAAAAAAGGCAGTGTTCATAAAAGCAGAAAGGACACTCAAGAGATAAATATTGTCATCGAGATGTTGACAACTGTAACCCATGTGTTGCTGATGATGAGAATTAATTTGAAACCGAAAATCCAACTTACCTGAACCAGGGTTGTCATTAGGCGATGTCAGAGGGTCATTAAGCCTGGGCCGCTTATTTGGCGGCCCCTCTATTTGATCTGCCATTCTCACTTTACACTCATGATTTAACACTGCACTAGGTCTCACTCTAATAAAGGGAGAATAAGGAATTCAGCTTCAGTTATATGCCAATTTTATAAATACGAACGAAGAATTCCCAAATTTAGTGGCTAGGAATGGAACCTATGCGTTTCACTATCCAGGCTACTTCGCAGGGTCTCACTTCACTAGGTCACACTCTAAGGTCACAAAATGACCATCATCTCCAGGCCCAAAAAATTTCCAAAATCTTGTAAAAAAGTTGCAAAATCTCACAACTATTAGACTGACTTCTTCGGGCCAGAAAACCAAAATGGCGTATGTGAAGACTCTTTCCTAGCCTGGGTTGAGAACGAACATAGGATTGGCCACGGTCACAAGTCTCGCCTTCTCTTGCCAGACTGGCTGGGATTTGGTAGGAGAGTGCACGTGATGCCCCTACTGCCCAACCTTTTCTCCCTCTCACCCAATCTTAACCCTTCTCTCTACTCTCACCCTCACCACTTTCTTCAACTCTCCTGCTCAACTTACCCCTTTTCTGGTGCAAATCACTGGAGATCTCTCAATCTGCTCCCTCTCGGCCTCCACAACAAACTCACCTACCGTGTGGCGCCACTGACCGCCACTCCAACTCTCACCCATTCTAAACCAATGTCATGGTCCTCTTTCTTTATCACATACAACAAATCCAACAATACACACATTTACACTATTTACACATTCTCAATGAATCAATCAGCTGAAATCACTCAGCAAGATCTCATCATCTCATGTCCAATTTAGGGCCATGATGGGTCAGCACCCACTTGACCTTGATCCATTGGGGTTTTTAATTATCTTTGGAGGGCTTAAATTAAGATGAACTCGTATTTCCCGCATGTTCACTATTATTATTATTATTATTATTATTATTATTATTATTATTGTACTCGAGTCAGTCACACCAGAAGCCAAAAGGTTTTTCATAGCTTGGCATCTCGGATCAATCTGGCTTATCCATTGTGGAGGGTTTTTTTCTCGTCTTCTCAGAATGGGTTTTAAAAATAAAATAGCTTAAGCTTTGTAAACGGCCGCAAGCTTTGCTCGAGGTAGTCTTCCTATGTCCTCTGAACTATGATATCATTATGGTGTGTTGGGGTGATTTTAACTTGGATTTATCCTTCTTGCTTGTGGCTTTGGAAAAGGTAGTTTTGGGGACAGGCTACTTAGGAATATTAGTTTCTCCCATTGTTTGTCGAGGCTGTAGACGTATGGGATTATTTTGAGAACTTTTGGATATTGGAATTTTTTAAAGACTGGACTTGGCTTGAAATGGATTAATTTCTAAAAACAATATTGTATCCCAAGTATTAATGGCCAGACTTTATTGTTTATGAAAACAGGTCTAACTAAATTAACTAATGAACTATGCAACCCGTCAATTCTGCAGGATTATCGCTGCGGTTACATTCGAGATCAGGTGTGAGTAGAAATGCATAATATGTACTGCTCTCAACAAAAACAAAGTTGACCAAAAAGCAATTTATGTTATTTAAGGTAATAAAGATTTTGCCAAGAATTGGGAATTTTCATAAATTACCAATCTAAACTGCGATTCTGTGGATTTTTTTTTTGTGTTTCATGAATTGTAAATAATGTTCACATGTTGCATGTACAGTCAGTCATGTCAGTTATCATCCAGAATGTCTTGTACTATGAGTTTTTTTAATAAATTGTGGTGGTTTCTTGTTATCATTTTTATAACTTTAAATTTTTTTTTAATTCAGAATTTCATGACACCTCAAAGATTTTAAGCAAACATTTTGTATGAGCTCGCATAAAGAAGCGTACGCTGGTTATAAACAATATTAAGGGTGATTATCTGTAAGTGATGATTTTTTTATTCTTGCATTACATTCATTACACTACGGAAAATGTACTTTTATGATCAAAAACGATTTAATATTGATTTATTTACGATTAACAAGCCCGATTTGAATATATCTAAACAGAATTGAATTCTTTCGTTTCGTTTATATTGAATTGATCAATTCAGTATAAACGTAGACCAATAAAATACTGAAAATCAATCCAGAGTTTTACAACAAAACCGTTGTCATAAAATAAACTACACACTACATATATATGTGACTAATGTAACCGAAAGAATGAGCTTAAACTATCGAGAAAGCGAAAGGTTTGTCCTGCAAATATAATTTTTGCATATTTGTTAATTACGTATAAACATTTAAAATTCCTTTGATGACCTAACGATTGTCAGAATTTTGTCGCAGAAGATAACATCTACATGTTAATTTACTACATAATTTAGGTAGATATCTGTAGATAGAAACTGTTGAACTTGAACTTTACCGTTTAGCGCTTAAATTAAAGTAGTATGTTTTGATTTTAAAATTTCTAGGTAATAACTCTTGTCTTTCATATATAACTTTACAATAACTAAAGTAAGTGCAAAAATCGAATTCGCTGGAAAAATGTCAGTCTACTCCAGTTTCAATCTGACTGAATTCTAAACTATACATTATATTTTAATATCGTATCATATTTTTCATACTAAAAAATCAATATAATATAGTTTAGAAAGCGTATACTCGCCCACAAGAATCGATTCTAATGCTGGTTCCTCAGTAGCTTTCTTGCAGTCTACTTGTTCCATGTTGTTGGAGCAGAGGAGTTTAGAGATCATCCAGCCTCATATGTCATCATGTAAACCATCACATGTACACAAATTTCAAAGACTCTTCTAAACATATCAGATAAATTTCTCGAGATGTTTAGAAGTAAATACGTGTTCAGACTTCAGATTAATGTTTTTCTAAAGAGTTAAGACAACAACTAACTACATTTTCAGTCGGTAGTCTCTGTCTTGTGATTAACTTCAATTTTTTTGGTTGATTCCATTCCAGTACGATCTTTCGCCTATTAAAAAAAATATAACATTAACATTATAAATGTAGAAAAATACATCTCTATTCGAATCATACAAAAACCCCAAGAATTGAAGTATTCTAATGCTTAGAACTTCAGAGCTAATGTAAATTTTAAATACCTATAACTCTAAGCGATTAACTATGAAATTACCATTAATGGCTGCATTGCAGAACGAAGACTGAGAAACAACTTCGGAAAGAGGATTTCTTGATTGGCTAAAAGTTGTTTCACACGATGTCGTTCTGTAGGGGCTTCAAAACATGCAGGGCAATTTTCCGGTATGACAGGCAGCCCTCGAGATTCAGCAAAATCTCTCAATACCTTTTCACGTACATAAACGAATGGTCGAATAACTCGAAGGTCTCCCTCCCTTAATGTTTAAAACAAAATCATTTTTAAATGATTACCACAACAAGATGTTTAAAATAAACACGTATATGCACAAAATACTTGATTGTGTAGGATGCTTTCATGGTCCTCAGAAGCCCATTATGAAATACTGACATTAGGAAGCTCTCTGATAGATCATCCAAATGTTGACCTAAAATAAACAAATTGATAATCAAACATTGACCACAATATAATCCCACATAATTTGACTTTGTTTTAAAATTTTGAATATTAAAACTGCAGTTAACAGAAAACAGAATTATTGATTTAGAATATGCTATCAACATATGTAAACGTTGGTGAAAACTCGTGTTATTCCAGAAGACCTGGGTTGAGTTCGAATTTTTTTTTTAAAAGTGACTTATCGAATCATTTACATTTCAGGTTACATAACGTTGATACCTTGGTGAAGATTATTCTAAATCACCATCTCCACTCGTAAAATGTTATAGAGATTAAATATAAAGCAAGAGATCTCGCAAAAAAAATCTTTTTAGTCACCAAAAGCAATACGATTAGATATTTGAAGCATCAGGAAATAGTGCTTAAGTAATTTTTCATCGGAAGTAAATAGAAATAGATAAAGATAGGGGATTGAGAAAAGCAGAACATTTTCCACACAAAATATTCAGTAAAAACATTCACTTTAGGGATTCTAAAAATTCTGGTCAGATATAAATTAGCATGGGTCTAAAAAACACACCTAAGGCCAAAACGTTGTATCCATTATTGCGAGCACTAGCGTATATCCTACCCCGCTTCATTCGACTGCAAAAGCTACAAATAGAAGTCACGTTTTCGGGTCCTTTTTCCATTGCAGCATCCATTATACATTGCTCTTCGAAGAAATATGGAACGCCCAGAGACTTTAAATATGGTATTAAGGGTCGTGGATTATATCCACTGTGCTTAGGGTCAACGGTAACAGCTCCAAGCATGAAAGAAATTCCTTCTTTAGCCATTACGAATTGAGCTTGTTTCATTGTATGCAGCAGCGACAGTGAATCCTTCCCACCACTTAAACACACGAGAATTTTATCTCCATCCTTGATCATGGAAAACTCTCGTAAGGCCTATTTATAAAAATCATATAACAAATTTTATCTTATATATCGATATCAAATAATAGGAATGAAATACTAATATTAAGATTAATTAATATTCCTTACTTTTAATGTAGGTTTGAATACAGCTTTTGGAGGACAGTGCCATTTAGACTGACCATTCAATGGCTCAATAAGACCATTTGATTCGGTATCATCGGGTTTTTTACAATCAGTGCATAGTTTCCATGTTTTTTTGCTTGCACTAGACGTATTTTCTACAGACTCCTCTTGACTGATCGCATTGATCGGCTTTTCGGCATGGCTGGACGGATTTTTTATCAGTTTTTCGTCAGAACTCGATACCTTTCTTATCGGTTTTTCTGAACCGTTACTTGCGGCAACCGTTTTTATCTCTTTCTTTGTCTTTTCAGCAGAAGAGATGCCATTTTGTAAGTTTAAACTATTTACGTTCTGTTCATCGTGAAATTTGCTATTCATTTTGTACAAATCCCCGCTCAAGGTTCTAGTTCGTCGTTTTAGACTTTCAATTTTTCTATCCTTCAATGTAAAGCTACTGGCTCTTTCTCTTATTCCATTTGGATCAATTCCTTGTTCCACTTGAGATATAACGCCACGAATTTCTGACTTCAGTTCATTTGCTATTTCATCGGTGACTCGACGCATAGCATCTTCTACCAATTGCTCGTGGATTGTATTTTCTGGTGGTGTTATGGCAGGTGACGTTGATGAATAAAATTGTGTAGGGACAGGTGAGAACGGAGATTGACAGTAATTATTCTGAGGACTGGGCATTGATAGTTGCTGATCGACGAAATTGTTCCCAGAAAAATAATAAGGAGTCGGGCTTGGTGCCATAGCTGGACTTGCAACTCCATTTAAACTATTTTCCATCACACCGTAATATTGGTTGTCAAAACTACCTGGAGACTGAATATTATTCTGATAAGATGGGCTTGAACAGTATGCTGATGGCTGATTTGGGGAATTTTGATAGACATTAACTGTCTGCTGTTGCGAGAAATTATTGTTGTCGAAATTACCATTGATATTATTAGTAAATGGCAGAGTGGAGTTTTCTGGCTGAGCGTAGTTGCCAGGTAAAGGAGAAGAGGTGCCATTTATTTCTGATGGGTAATAATTGACACTCGTATAACTTGGGTAATTCATTAGCATGGGAGAGTAGCAGTCAACAGGTGAAGATAGAGAATTTGGGTCGGCTTGGTATTGATTCGTAATTACTTGAGACTGCTGAGTTGGGAGTAAATATTCGGGTTGATAAGCAAGAATATCTGAATTTTGTCCCGAAAACGAGTCGATCATACCATTGTTTTCCATGGAGGTATTCCAAACTTCACAAGTTTGAGTTTCACTACTTGTTACATTTATATGTGATTCTGGCTCCTTTTGTTGAACACTTGCAGTTGATTGAACAGTTTGATTTTCCCTTGCAAGGATATCTTCTTTAATCGTTCCTGAGGATAAGCATTCATCTCCAGTTGTACCTAAGGAAAAACATATTAAAGGCCCTGTGACTGTTGCACCAGCGGCAATTAAGAATTCATTGTCACTTTCATTTTCATTGCTGGAATATCCCAATTCACTACTGTTGCTGTTGCTTATGCCGCTTTCAGAATCTACAGCAATCCTAGCATGAGGAAGCGTGTTGAGGGTTGATGATTCATTACTCCATGAAGACTGCATAATCTGCAATGGCACGGAATTGGAATAATGTGCTGAAGAGCCTGAATCTTTTTGTTCGTCCATCATGTACTCCTTCACTTGGAATGGCCTGGGAGATTTAACAGACTCTGAGCTAACAGAGTTTGTGTCTTTTCCAGTAACTACAAACTTCAATGCTTCAGATGGCAAGAGAAACCATCGAAGACGAGCAATGGATGAATCATAAATTAAAGACTGATCGGCTAGTGTTCGACGTTTACAAAGCTGAAAATATAAAATCATAGAGGATCGAAAATCTTTTTAACTTTTGACAGTTGACAGTGATTTCAACTTACATTATGCGCGTTGCTAAAATTGTTTTTTGCTTGTTCGATACACTCTCGGTAGGTTGGATAATCTTCGCTATTGTTCCGTGTCCGCTCTTTGCATCTAATTCCTTCAGCGTCGAATGTGGCCCAGCTTAACCACTTGCGATGCTGGAAAATCTATTAAAAATATCAGTATTGAAAATGAGATTGTGTTTCGAAACCTGTTTCAAATGAACAGACATGAATTTTACATTATTAGCATGGTGGTGGAATTCTCCAGTTTCAGGGTTACAATTGTACAGAGGCAGCAATTTGTATCCTGTTGAAAAAGGTAGCACATGAGTGTGTTAGAACGTACAAAATAAAATGTAAGATTTGCATTCAGAAATGCTAGATAATTTCATACCATGACGTGCGACAAGTTGGACAGCTTCTATAACATATTCAGCATCTTGAGCATTGACATGAAAGGGAATGGAAAGTCGGACAAATCCAGGCCTGAAAATCTCATATTGGGACCCTTCCAAGTACAAATCTCTCCTTAAGTGTGCTCTATCCAGCCGGCTGTCCAAACGAAATTCGATTATTTTTGCGTTCATGACGGACATTATTATTTTGTAAAATATAGAACATGGGAATTAGGATTACCTGTCTTCAAGAAGAAGACTTTCGTATTCTCGAGCAAGGTCAAGGTCGATACCTAGTAGTGATTGACCGTATGGTCCAGCACATGCACATCCACCCCTTGACTGGATACCAAATAAGTCTACATAAAGCAAAGGAAATAGTCAGCATATTTAATTATCAATTCCGCGTGAAACAACAGACATCTCAGTTCTCTATTAACTACGAGTTGGGGTTGTGAACCGAGCAACACTTACCTATGATAGCCCCTTGAATTAAAGAACCCTCATGAACTTTAGTTATAGTATAAAAATTCTAACAGAATGTTAGGCCAGTGAAATTGTATTTTAATTTATCAGATTTCGAAAGTTTAACAAAAATAATATCACTATCTACCAGTCATGATCCAAGAAGTTCTCCCGTAAAACTCAATTTAATAGCTTTAATAGAGTTTAATAATTAGTAACAGTAGAAAAAATTATTATATTACAAACAAAATTCCCAAATAACCCTACACATTCATGATAAATAATAATTAGGTTCCTAGGTCAGGCTACCTAATGGAACTATCAGTACCGTCGTAAATAAAATGAAGGGAAATTTGTCATACAAATGCATAAATGTGTTGATGGTTTCGTATATTTGTTTAAAGATTTCATGACCTCAAATTACCAAGTTCAAATGAGGTTGACTCACCGTTTAATAGTGCCACGATGAAATTATGGTGCAAATAGAATCCCTGTTGAAATATAAATAATAATACGATTTTTAAACCTTTAAATGTATTTTTTTTAAATATTCTTAACTCTTAGCTACGTACACTTTCCAGATGCTCTACTACAAATGATACAATCCCCAGACGAGGTTGTTTTACAGTTCCTAGTATTTTGATTTCCGGGAATTTTGACCATTCGGATAACATTTTTCTGCAATTATATAGTAAGATGTTTAGATTGGAAACAAATGTCGTCAAATATATAAAAATAAATATTTGCATTCATATCAATTGGCTGACTTTGTAAAAACAGCTTCTCTGGAAATTATGTTTGAAGCTCCAACAGCGTCCTTTAGACGAAATACAAGCCCCAATCGAATTGATTCTATTATGGCTGGAGTGCCACCTTCTTCACGATATTCTGTGTTCTACAACAACATAGGATAGGCTTTAGTATTCAAATAACATATTATCTCTTTGATGTTTTCACTGATATAAAAACGATCACTAACTTGCAGATAACGATGTGAATCCTTCGTCACGAAAAACACACTCCCACCTCCACCTCCATTGGGAATAGGATTTTCAAATATAGCCTTCTTGGCTACCAGTACTCCTAATAAAATCAAGACAAGAGTATTAACCTTAGGATAAAACAATGATATTTTCGCTTGTTTGTGATCTTACCAGGAGTCTGAGGTCCACCAACAAATTTATGACCAGAAAAAAATATCGCATCCTTCTTGCCCATTCCTTCTTCTTCGGGCTTTGAGACTACAGGATTCATTAAAATTTGAACATGCGGTGCAGCAGCTGAAAAATCCCAAAAGGCAAGTCCCCCGTATTTGTGCATAAGAACGGTTACAGCTACATCATCCGTCGGAATGCCAGTAATATTTGAAGCAGCAGAGAAACTTCCAATCACTAATCTGTTCTTAATTCCTTCTGATGCCACTTCCTTCAGATTATCCTCCAAGGCTTCAATGTCTAAAGTTCCATCTGTTTCAGGAATGAAAACAACCTGAAAAAAACATTAGATGCATAAGTTGAAGTCATTTACCTTCCCGTCGAATATCTTAACCGCGATTTCAACTACAAATGTTTAAACAATTTACTCTAGCTCCTGCGTCTCTCCATGGAAGAATATTTGAATGATGTTCATACGGGCCGACAAATACTACCGGGGCAGGTCGGCCGTCTGTGCCAATCACTGCTTGCACCAATTTGTGAATGGCCCCTGTCGACCCATATCCACAAAATAGTACTACGTCGTGCTCGGAAGCTCCTATTGAATTTCTCACAATGTCTTTGGCTTCATGCCTAAATATTTGAAACATGCATAATTCAGAAAACAACTAACATGGAACATTTTAAACACTCGGCTATATCAATCAGTAAGATATTGCTTTAAAAATTTATAAAATCTAAAGCATCAACCGTCGACACTTACCTAAACATAGTCGTCTGCAACGAAGTTATGGTAGTTGTAGTATGAGTATTTCCATAGTATGGTAAAACAAAATCCCGTAAGAAATCTTCAATGCATCGAAGTGGTTGTCCTGATGCTGTGTGATCCATGTATACGCCTAAAAAATCATTTTGCGGTTAAAATATGTTTGTATTAAAGTGTTTGTTCTTAATCAATGCATAACTGCCTAAGCAGCAAGTTACATGAGAAGAGGTCAAAGCTTAGCGTATTTTCATACAAATTACAACATACAACATGATACAACATACTAAAAGCAAGATAAACTGAATAGGGTTTTGAGTTGAATAGGTTGAATATAAAGGCTGTTTAAAATACCGGTAAAGTTATAGACCTACGTAAAGCCGGGCGATTTTTTTTACAAACGTGGCTCATGATCTCTTATGGTCAAGTGCATAAGACATAAAAAAATTAACAGATTTCTAAAAGCGATCGCTTTATAGTAGCTGTTCATGTATACACCAGAGATTTGGGAATATCGATATTTATACATAACAGAAGGTTAAAAAACGAATTTAAATAAACTTTTCGAATTCCAGGAACTGAAGGTGAAGTAAATAATACGGGGTGTAATTATCAGACTTCGAATATTTATTTATTTATGACTTTTTGCAAATTCTTCCAAACTTCACCAGACATCATTAAATGGTCATGGCACACACTCAGGGTGTCGGAAATTCGAAAATATTTTTCAATATTCTTCAATATTTCGGGTTTTCGTAAATATTAAATATTTACGTAAATTTTTTGGGCTTTTTTTCATAAATATATTTTTTTACCACATTATGTCGGTTAAATAAGTTTTTTAATTTGAAATATTAACTTTTTTCTCTAAAAATTGTTAAGGACTTGTGGAAATAATTTTCAACATTTAAATCCGACGATTTCCCAATCATCAGTGGAAAAATTCAGTTTTGCTCCAATTACTAGGGTTGATAGGAAACGCAGTTTTAATATGCAAAAGTTCTCGTTTTCTGAGAGGAGACAAATTTCGCATCTAGTAAGCTTGGAAATAGAGCTTATCTAACTTTTTGAGCTTGTACAAGGCTAGATTAGTAACTTAAGCTTTCCTATCAATTTTTATAGCTAGTATTATAGCTTTAAAATTCATTAATTTAGCTGGAAAAAATATTTTAAGCTATTTTTCGTAAATATTAAATAAATATTTTGGACTTTTTTAATAAATATATATCCGAAGTCTGGTAATAATAATCGATTTTGACTGGTACTACACTAAATATGTATCGGTATCTTTCTGATTTTATCATTATTCGAAGAAATGAAAATAAAATCGTGTGGTTTTAAAAAACACGACTACAAAGACTAAAGGAATCCAATTTGTTTAACAGTTCGTAGTCTTAACCATCAAGTAATTGAAGGTGAAACCTCAATCTTTGGAGATTGGGTAATTTTGTTATCACCGGTTCATTCTCCACACACAGGAAACATGATCTATGAATACGATTGAAGAATGCTTTTTACCACTCCATGAATGGAATGAATAATAACTTTTCCATTCACATGAAACTTCTCATAAGTCCACGGTCGACTGGCAAGAAAATTTCCAACTTCTAACCATGACACATAGATTACAGATTTCGTAATACATATAATTAATATATGATATATCTATCAACCAAAATATTGTTGTAGTTCAATAACTTTTCACTTATATTGTAATTTGGATTCAAGACAGATATACGGTTTATTGTTTCATCTGTTTTTATTTCTTACGTCTGGTCCTAATGATCAGATTAAAATTTTACCTAATTTTACTGTCGCAAATGACAACCTAACTGATTTACACTGAGTATACTGCTTTTACATGTAATATACAAAAAATTTGAATGGAAAAGTTCGTATGAAGCCTAACATAAGGATTTAGATCGGATATGAACTTGAGACAGTCACAAAAACAGTATCTGGAAGATTTTAACACTTTCAATTTTTGAACACTTTGAAAATCAAAACAATGTTATTAGGCGTAATTAGGAAATTTATTAACTTTAAATTATTATAAATTAATCTGTTGATGCAATTGCCATACCTTGATAATTACTACACGAATACCTTATTACAAAGACTAACAAATATAAAGCCTGGAACCTGAACGCGCTATTACCAAATTAGAAAGTGTATACCGAGACCGACTTATGTTTAATTATTTCTATGAGGAATCTGTGGCTGTGCTCCTTATTACATTTGCATATTTACACTGAAATTTTGACTGCTAATGCAAGAAATGTTTAATCCTCATATGCATCTAGTCTATGTATTGAAAGATTTTTAAACGGGTTAGTGCTTGAATTAACTTAAAGCCGATCCACGAATTTTCAGTTTTACATTGTGTTATTGTGTATAACTATGAATATTAACCTTGACTTATGGGCCCAAGTTCGTTTTAGAAAGATTAAAAACTAACTTAATAGATGCAAGTAATCCCACCAATGAGAAGGGATGAAAAGACTCAGTTTAAAGACAAGCTGTGGTGGTATAATTTATACAGTTCTCAATTTAAAAAATATTTATTTAGTTAAACGGCTAGAATGTAATTCATTCTCTTAAAATTTGTAGTAAGTTTAGGTAATTTTTTTTAAATGTGTTAGGCTGTCAAACATTTCTCTCCAAATTCTATATCACCTTATTTGTTTACCATAATTATTTTGTTTGCTACTGAGGCTTGATATCTACTAACTAATGACCTTATATGTGGGCATATCCAGTTTTAACTGAAGGAGTGCAAATAACATTAACATGTGGTGTTGATATCTACGCGGCTTTAGTACAGGATTTAATTCTTTCCCAAGCAATGAATATGACAGTATAGTTGCTTAGTAGTTTAAGACAACATTTTTTATGGCAATTTATAGCAATGGTTAAAAAGGGTAGGAAACAAATGACCTGAAAATACTACGTGCTCATTAGGCAATCTCAAAGTCAAAAGACTTGCAAAATCTCCCCAAACAGGCTGAACAAAAGGCTTAACAGAATTTGTCTGTATTCCCTCGGACGAAAATCATCCAAATGAAAACAAAAGCTATAAAATGACGTAAGGTGTTGACTTACTCCGTCTTGTTCCAAATGGTCCTTGAAATGCTGTCTCTCTACCTATTATATTGCGATCGACCATTTCGATGAGGTCCCTAGTGCTCCCACGAAAAAACGCGGACTTAGATCGATATTTCTTGGAGCCTTTAGAGCTGGCTGGGGACGAATCTTCTCCCTTAAAGCATTCTGAGGATGATTGAGATTCTGGTAATTGGTAAAACTTACGGCTCCCATGAGATTTCAATTTAGTGTCCATTTGCTTCTCCATTGTTAAATCCATTTGCTTGTCCATTGTTAATGTTGTATGAAATTTTCTTGAAATCAAGCTGGAAGGTTCAATGGAATGGCTTTCAAGTGTTGTTATAGCAACTCGCCCAAGACTTCTTATACCCTTCAGTTTGAGGACTTGATTAATTAAGATGATGCACTCAATAGTTTCTTATCACCTTCAGTCACCCTCTGTAACGGGACACAAATATAATTAATAAATCACATATTTTCCGCTCTGTAAGCAGTTCAGGACTGAATTTCATGGATTTCAACTTTTGTCTCGTTAAAAACGATCACCCTTTTAATGAATAGCGTCAATTGTTTGTGACTGGCAATTATATCGAATTACCCAGAGTAAAAATGAGGGCTATCACTTAACTACGTTGTTGGTGCCCCTGTAATACACTTACAAAGACAGCCTTCTCAGACCGGTATGCAACAGACTACTGGACGTGTGAATAAAACCCGACGATGCCGTTCAAGCTCTTAACACCAATCTCTTTTTCGTAAGAAGGCTCTTTGCATCACAGTCTGCCTCTCTGATGCTTACAAACCAAGTTCTATAGTTAGATATTCACTATCAATCGAAGCTGTTTAAATGTTTAAAAAACAGTGTGGATGGATGCACTATTCACACTAAATACGAATACAACCAGGGTTCATTTATCTTGGTTCATCCAGTGGTGCTTGCTGTCGTTGCACTCAACTCAACTTTGAAATACGTAATACATAATATAGAATTCTCTGGTCTTTTTCCCCGACGATACATATCAATTAAATATATTTGCTTGATCCACTCCAGTTTTAATTGGATTGGTTCGATAAAACTATTCTTATTGAGTAGCATTATCATAAAACAGTTGTAAGCTGGACTAACGCAGATTGACGTTTCATGCAAATGATAGCTCAGCATGCAATGTTTCTATATGCCATCCAATCAAACACAAACTTTACTGATTGTGAGAACAGCATTCAGAAATATGTCAGTACATTCACAAGACTAATACACGGATCGAATTTCGTCCAGAAAAATAAATACCAAATTAAAGTAACATGATTAAGCATATGTACTTTCTGCAATCAGCAAAAATATCTTTCAATGCTGTAATGAACTGTAGAATAACTAACATAACTTACAGGTCATGCATACATGGCACATGGTCATTTCATTTGGTAACATGGTAATATCCATCAGGAGAAAGGAATGCAAGACAATGAGTGCTAGTATTCCTAATCCCTTTGTCTCATATTATTACTTGCTTCCCACTGAGGTTATTTTTACACTTACTAAACTTGACTGGTAATTAGACTCTTACTAACAAGTCTATAATTATCGATGTGGGCTAGCCTGTAGGTATAATCTGGCAGATCCATGTGCATCTGCGATTCTCTTAAAATCCGTATAATTTTATCACGTATTTATACGTATGATAAGTTGACATTTATCTGGCAATGTGTGAGATCATGCTTATGATCTCCATGCATTAAATCATTTTTATACTTTGTACATGAAATACTAGAATGATCATAAATAAAAAAGGAAAACACGTTATGAATATTATCGAAATGTACAACTTGTATACCCAAAGATTTATGTGTCTCCGTTGGAGATTTTAGAAATTTTGTCAGAATTATTGGCGTTAAAACTTACAAAAATATTTCTGGTAAAATTAAAGGGGAAATAGACTTGAAATTTTTTTTGTAAAGCCCCAGATTATATTTGAAGTTCAGACACGTTTCCCATTTACAACTCATACATAAGAAACAGACAACCTTCCCCTGAATTAGAGCATAAAAAAATATGCAGAACTAGAACAATTAATGCTGTCGTTTGATGGTTTCGGAGCTTGAAAATGCAAGTATGTGGCACATTCGGATACAATTCAAGGAAATGATAGAGACTAAAATATCAAAGACCAACAACTGCCAACAAGAAAACCTACTCCAAGCAGCTACTATAGGCCCGTTCGTTCGTAAACAAATTCCCACCACAATCAGTTTTATCCCATAGCAAAGCTTATTCCAATTATTCTTATTACAATATTTTATGAACTAGAGGATGTCATATTGATTAGGTTGAAATTGAATTTCCCCTTGTTTAAATATACGACCACTTCTGAATCTGTTGGCATACATGTCCCGTTTAATTTTTATAATTTTCATTAACATATTTTGGTCAATATTTAGAAAATAAAATGAAAATCGAATCACTCGATTTTCAGTGAGTAGCATTTTAAAATAATGGTTTTGCTCTTAAAGACCACACTGTTACCATAGAGGATGTCATATTGATTAGGTTGAAATTAAATTTCCCATCGTTTAAATATACGACCACTTCTGAATCTATCCGCATACATGTCCCATTTAATTTTTATAATTTTTTTAAACATATTCTGGTCAATATTTCGAAAATAAAATGAAAATCGAATCACTCGATTTTCCGTGAGTAGCATTTTAATATGAGGGTTTTCAGGCAATTTTTAACGAACCCACTAGGGTCAGCAATAGACCAAATAGAAAGAAGTAGAAAATTTTTATGAAAATTCCAAATCTAACATCTCGTGCAAGGGATGACAATTTTTCTGAATACGTTATGGTCCATTTTTCTTGTCGTGGTTTCATAGTCTGTCTAGCATGAGTTTTATAAATTCCACTAGGGGCAACCCCTCCCACGGGTTCGCCCATCGACAGAATTGGTCAATCTTCGAAGTCGAATTTTGGTTTGGGTGCAAGAAAGTGTGTACCAAATTACAGGATTCTAGGTCGTAAGTGATCAGAAACCCCCACCGGTTGATCGACCCCAACGGGTCAATTGTTAGATTTATTTGTATAAAATGTTATGAATAATCTTGTTTTATCAGTAAGAACCTGTATGCAAAATTTCATTACTCTAATCGAAGTTATCAGAAACCCCCACCGGTTAATCTACCCCCATGGGTCATAATATCTACCAATTTGACCCATCTTCGAACTTAGCCTTTCTTTTGTTTCAAATACCCTGTGTGCAAATATTGGTGACTTTAGGTCAACGCTTTCGTGAGTTATCAGGCGTACAGACAGACGGACGGACGGACAAATGTGATCATATAAGCCCTAACGAACGGGCTAAAAAGGAAGAGTCAAACCTACGTAAAATTAGACGGGCCCGATTAACGGGAATGTTAATCGGGCCATTGTTTTTATAAATGAGATAATTCGGGTTTGAATCTTGTCAGAATCTCCCTACATAACTGCATACGAAAAAACTACTTTCATGGGAGACTGGTTTCTGCTTTCTTCCGTAATAATTGTAATACTTCTTTGTCCACTAGTTATTCACGGGCTGTATTTAACGAATTCGACAAATAAACACCTCCCCCATATAAATGGGTTTCGTGACTTCCGTCACTTTGGGAATTGTGATTTTGATTTCATCATTTCCTGTTTTGGCCGAGGGGAAAAATTTGACACCTTAAGAAACCAGGCTCAAGCTAGCATCTTATATCATTCAACAGTATAAAGATTTAGGTACAAAAAAGCTTAAGAATTAATTGAAATTTAGGTGGTTAAAGTTTTTAAAGAATTTGAATGTGTGAATGTCTATTTGCAAAAAAGACAGGCGTCATTGGATGAATGGCCAGTATAAAAATGTAACTACATAATGCATATGTCTCGAACTCGATTAACTATACAGTCAACAGTAAGAAGAGACGGATGATAAAGGAATCATAAATACGAATTTAAATCATTTCACAATCATCCGATTTTTCATCATCATCAAACTTTTCATCCTTTTGACCTTCATTACTGGATAAGGAGAAAATACTTACACTAAACATACCCAACATGCAGAGAAAATATTTAATATTTAAGCAATCTGTCTGTCATTGAACTCCAATTTGGCATATTACTCACGGGACGGGAAATGTGGGACAGGTAAGGTAAGGATTTAGTAAACACCCATCACCAGTGTTTTCGTCTAGGTCATACCAATTTGCCAAACTCGTAGAATCATAATAATAACAAATTTTACAAAACAAAACCTGAATGAAAAAAAAATTAATTTTTATGAATGAACTCGGCATATCGGTATTCGACTATGACCCGATAAGTCACCCTAATTGCTTTTAATTGCCTTACACTTACAAAATTTACATCATACTAACCCACACATTTAATCATTTCATGCCGTTTTATTAAAGGTGGGCAGACATCCAGACAACTTGACTACGAACTTCATGACTGCATGCATATAGTGTGATAAAAGGTTGGTACTAGGTGGTAATGTAGTACACAACAGGCATCTTTAATGTGTCAACACTGTCCACAGCCCAAACTATTTCGTATATCCTTGACCTTATATTTAACTTCAATAAAATCTTCATGGCAGTATACGTATCCCTTTTTTGTATTCATATAATATCAACGGGCTGCATGATCGATTTGGGGGCATAACAAATATTTCTAATCCTTGCAAAGGCGCAAATGTGGCCAGGTCGATGTCGCTCAGGATAAATATGACCAGGGATTTTTTTCGTACAATGTCTTCTATTCTAATCAATAACAAATCAAGTGAATTTATAGCAATACTTACCTTCTTTCTTAGTAGACGAGGTTACGTAGCCCAAAATATCCCAGATATCCGGTCTTTTGTCCTCTTTCGCAGGGAACAATCACCAAACTATATAAATTCCTCTAAATTTAGCTGTCTTCGAGACTTAAGATGAGTCCTTCGGGGTAGAATCGATTAACATCACTGTGGCCCTCGTATGTCTATCGTGTAATTTTCTCTGTCCGCTAAAAAAATGTATTCCGATTTAGAGGGTTAGAATTACCTATTTTCAGTTAAGTTATTCGGGTTATTCACCAAAACCTTCAACGTCACGCGTCTTAAAGTGTTACAAAAAAAAGGTTTTGTAGACTTTAAATTTTTATAAATAAGAAAAATAAGAGAATGTGTTACTGTTAGTGTACGTACGTGTGAGTAAAGCATATGACGACGTAGACGGTGACTTAACTAGCAGCAACCAACTCTACTATGCACATGTACTGTACACCACAGGGAAATTAAAATTGATAGTCGTTAGAGATTAGAAGGCAAGAGAGTAGTTTAGTTAGGAACGGCTGAATGTCCTCACTCACCTTTTTTGTAGACGAAGAAGATAACAAAAGGAAGGACGTCTTCTTCTCAATTCTGGCAGTGGCAACACGCTGTCTGGTCCACCTTATACTTCAATGAGCCAGAATGAGCTAACAGCGTAAGTGAATCATTTAAAAAGAGTCACAGTCGTCACAGACACAAAACAGTTTATAATCTCCTTTGAGAATCACTTAATTCCAGCATAAACAAACCCTATTGCCAAATCCGTGTCTCTTTAATGTCACTTAGCGCTTATTTAGATTGGACGTTTTGATTTCAAGCAAAATTATCATTAATTCAACAGTTTTCAATGATAATTGAAACCTTATCCAGAATAATCACAAACCATGTGAAATCCATACGAATTCCATGCTCTTCTGCAATTCTGGCCGGTTTGACTCCCGGGGCCAGAATCTCATCCTGTCCTGTTCACTCTCAGGGAATTCTTTAGATGGTTCTCTCGACCGTTTTAGACAACTGGTTGCGGTTCCATCTTTTAATCCTGACGTTGTTATTATCTGCACATTTGGTTAAACAGTTCTTTATTCAAGTCAGTTAGAGTTGATGAAGTAAAATTTATTGTTGCTTAAATCGGAACTGCATTTGTAACTGGCTTCCCGATTGATAGTCTAAATTAAATTATTTAAAAATTATTTTTATAAATAATACAGGAAATAATTAGTGACAGGTTCACTGTCATTAGGAGGAAAATGTAGAGCCTTAAAACTAAAGTCGTACTGGGAACTGGGTTAAAAAGATTAAATGCGGGTCTCAGCGAATTTTTTTAGTTCGATTGGGCTGGAGTAATGAAACAAATCCATGAATTTTGAAGTCATCTCGTAAATATATTATGAAAGTTTTCTAATTAACGCATAAATATGCTTTAGAAACTGGAAATAAAAATGAAATTCTCATGGCCCATTCAATGCATCCATTTTCCATGTGTTTAGACCTGGTTGGTAAAAATATTGACATTGATAGTTAGAGTGTTACTAGCAAGGTTGGCCAATTTGCAGAGATTTTGATATGAAAAATTTGAAAAATAATGAGTTTATTTTTCAAGCACATGGAAATATGAAAAATTTGGAAGTAAAGACGTAGTTCATTTTCGGGGCTTTGAAATTACATAAAATTTTACCTTTTTTCCTTTTCCCCTTTTAATTTCAATGCCCAATTGTTACTAAAAACTGAGAGGACGCTCCTCTGCCTGTGCTTTATGATTCTTACCAGCATTCGTATTTTAAATAGAACTGCAATTTAGTGGTACACTGGTACGTAAATACTCACCTCATTTTATGCTAAGAGTCCTTGAACTAAAATTGTAATCTTCCATGTCATGAAATGGATAGTGGATCATGTAGGTAGACAGTTGTGACATTATGCAGTGTTTCAATGTAGATCGTAGTGTTGATTGTGTACGATAATGCCTTCCTTTTGTAAACCAGCTTTTGTTTTGCAGCCAAAAATTGTCTACGCTTATCACACATGTCTTTAACAATATTTGAGGCCAGATGGGCTACATGGGATAAAAGATGTCTCATCTTAAGAGTTCAAAATTAAATGAAAGAAATTATTAGACTTCCTTCCATCTCCCATGGATATAATAATTGTGGGATCGACAGATGAGGAAGAAGACGAGATGATGGGTTAGCGTTGATAAGCCTGAGAAGGAATTGAATAGAAAATCTTGATACTCAAGTAAAGGAATAAGAGACGTGCAAGAAATTCTGACAACTTTTTCCGGTCCCGAGAGACATTTTCTCGTAACTTTTCAGAGAGCCCAACTCTGTCATCCGGAGAATCCGAACTGAACAGCTCTATTTTCAAGAGGTGAAAGATCACATCGAAGGGTAACCCTCCTTGAATGCTAATTTATTCTTCCATGAATGGACCAACCCTATTTCATCCCCAAATCATCTTTGACTTCACCAAAATTATCTTAATAGCATGGCCCCTTGAGAGCTCTAAGGGTAGTCATCTTAACCGACTTAACCCTCATGACATGCCATTCTTATTTAATGTGAGAAAAATACCGAATGTTTCTCCCTGGCAAGAACAAGGAATTGATTATTTACTTTAGTCGGAGAATAGCTGGCATGAGTTCCCATAAGGATGAAACTGAGTGAAAGTTTTAAGTGCAATTTCGATCTCATCTCGGTTCCCTTTTTCATCTTTTACAGTTCTTCCATTCCCAAGTCTTATTTTCAACTTTGTTTTAAAAAGTCGTTTTACAATTTTCGAAACTTTTTTGGATCTTAAATAACTTGCATATATGATATGATTATTGTTGATTATGACTGATGAATGAATTTATTCTGATGAAAGATAGGGGTTAATAAATTAAATGGTTTAAATAGTGTGCAGTATATATAGGCAAGGAAATAGAATAGCCAACTGAAATAAAAGTATCGTCTCGCAAAAACTGCGAGTTAATTTCTTGGGGAAAAAAGTTTTGGAACTCCTAAGATTTATACTCATACCCAGGGGGTCGTATGTTACATTCTTAACGTACTAATCGTGAATTGTCATGTAGTGGAACTATCATTAACGTGATTACCCTAGTGGAAGACTATTCAACATGATTTATAGACAATCAAGGTTTTTATAGTGTGTGCTAAGCAGTTGATTCATCATGAGCCTTTCTTTTTTAACTGGTCTCTTTATTTATTTGCAGTAACTAATTATAAAACAATGAGTTGTATTCAATTGGGGCTTATTTAGTAAGCCACCAGTTTAAGCAAATTTTATGACACTGCAACCGTTTTCGCCGCAAATTATGAATCCAATATTTACATAAATATAAATTTGATCACAATCTTAATTGGAAACAGTTATTGTCAAAAGTGTATTAAATACCAACAATTATGTAATGGTTGCCAGCACTAAAAACCCTTGCAGGATGAAATAAAATAAAATCCTGCATTTTGTTAGAATCAGTCTCAACTTGGTGTGTACGGATGTCAATACTTTATAACAGAAATAAGTTTTAATTATTTCTTCTTCAAACATGCGCTAACATGAAAAGTGAAGAGAAGCATAAAAATACGTAGCATCTCATAATAAAGGCTTTTAGTTCAGCTTCACAAATTTTGTAAATTGTGGAATGGGACAGAAGGAAGAGTCGTTTTCTAATGAGAGAAAGTTGGAGAAAGGACTCAGACCACCCGATCGGGTCGTTATTAGATTATGAACTGTAGAAAACCTAATTGCACTCGACAACAAACTCTCTCGTTCTCTACCTCTCTGTTCTTAAAATGTCTTAATTCTATTTTCGTACCTATTTTATCTGTATTTTTTTATACTTATTCCACCAGAACTTTACACAATATATTTGTATAGTCACCTTATTAAATCTTCTTTGCTTATTATCGCACACAGCAATAGATTCTCCTTGGACGACTCTGACCTGAATATTTCTTTTTTAAATAAATAAATAATTTCCGTTCTGGATTTATGGACTCATGTTTCTTCTACAGACAAGTTTGCATGCTGTTTTGTTCACGTGTGCCTAATATGTGTGCGATTTTTTCGTTTGTAAATTGAATAGGATTGAAAGATGAAAGCATTACAAAATTTAAGTCCGGGTCTTTTTGTGGATTTTTCAACAGATTTAGGTTAAGTATTCCATTTCTTAGATGATAACTAAAATAAACAGCATGGAAATTCTACATCAGTTGTGTGAAGTATCTGCTGTATTCTTGAAGGGATGTAAAATATGTTCGGGGTACTCTCTTTATTTATTTTCGTTTACTATCTATTACACTGTAAATTGCATCATTTCCTCTGTTGTCTGTATTTTTAATCTACACAGTCTGTGTTAGGAAGTGAGAATTGTGAAATATGTATGTACCCATTTCTTTGTCACTATACACAAAGTCTGCATAATGAACTCAAATATGACCACGAGGTTTTCCTACTATTGCATCAACTATCAAGAGTATATCCAATTTGCTGGAGCCCTGTAATTGCTAACTACACACTTTTCCAGACATCGTTAATGCAATATCTATCCCAGCATAGTAATCGATACTACTTTTCCCTTCATTTTGTTCACTCTATTTATCTGCTAAGGGTATATAGATTAAGACTTTCCCTCAACGGAGATATGGACTGTGGGGGCAAATAAAGGGCGTGGTCAATCCAGCTAGTAATGACACAAAATTTAGGAATGGTATTGAAGAAAATGAAAACTTCCGTCTGTATACAAACACAGGGGATAAGGGATAAATGGATTGAATGCAGAGTGGAACAAAGCCCCGTCAGTATATAGGATTTATACGACATTAAGAAGGGCTTTTGTTCGGGTAGATTATCTCAGCCTTTTATGACGCAAAGTCAGAATGTTCATATCTTAATTACAATCCCTCCGTGGACACTTAGGTTTTCATTTATACATACTTGTGAAGGTCCATGAGCGCAATATGCAAGTTTAATATCTGTAAGACTTGGGAGGATTGAATGGGGAAGATTTTTTTCCCAATTTGTCGTGTCGTAAGGGTGAGCGTTTGGTAATGGGATGGGTACAGCATTCATTTATTAGTGATTTTGTGTTGATATTAAATTGGTGCATAAGCAATAAAGCTGTCTATAGAGAATATCCTTTGTAACTTTCGGTTCTACAGATATGAAACCAAGGTAGGGGGATTTATATAAACAGAGGTAGCGACGCAAGATAATGCAGTGTTTTTAAACATAACATTTATATATGTATCGTAGTTAAATTCGAATTCTATGCATGCATTTTTTCAAGTCATTCAATAAACTAATTCTGCATTACTAAATAAAAATTCAAGGGGCAGCGACAACATTTAATCATCGAACTAAAGCTAAATCACAGTAGCTTCAGTTTTTTATAAATCAATTCATCAGTTTCTTCCACTTTCTCTCGAGTGAAAGTTTGGAAAAAAACAGCCTTTTTAAAAACAATTATTAGAAAGTTCTATGATGTTTTCTCCATATTTAATGCTACCTAATTTCCTCCGGACTACTCTGGCTGATATAGTTTTATGTTGTTATCGCTTTTATTTCTATGATTTTATATTTATTTGTTTAATATATTTTAATATTTTACCGAAATGTAAATACGAATACGACCTGCAAAAAAAAGCTTGGCTTATTATATGGATGCTTTCTGAGTGTCCCTACCTTTCTATAGAAACTTTTATTTATTCAACCTTGTTTGGCCCGTATAGGGAGAAATAAGCCAGTTCACGATGCCATGTTGAATAGCCTTTTAGGGAGCTATCACTAACTCGAGCATTTTCAGCCCACTTCACTCCAGGCCCGTATTCATTAACATTAAACCCAGAATATCCTTAATAATCCTGAAAATCTATAATGTGAAATGTTGATGCTAAAGTAGTTGATGAAAATATCCTTTGCTTCTTACGTCTAGAGTTATCGGTGCTTGACTTTTACAACTTTAACCTTTCCCTCGGTGGCAAACTTTAGCTTTTGGTGTTCGTATACAAAGTCCAAGATACATGATTTCGACATAGCTTAAGTTTGATCCCGAATATGTTCAAGGAACAGGTGGAAATCCAATTATAAATCTTCATTTTTAATTCAAACATTCGATCCATTTCTAGGGCTGTCCTGTCTAAAGAGTCCGATTGCTTTTTGGCGGTGCTACATATTGTGTTGCTTGTATTGAACTTCATTACAAAACATTGGCTTTAAACGTGTAGAATTTTTAATGAAATTCCCTTGATGTGATACATTAGCGAAAACGGTCTGTAGTATAAAAAAACAAAATCGATGGTGGTAACAGAATTTTGGATGTGATGCGAATTTTGATAATAATTCTAGTGAACGTTAAAATAAAAGCAGAATGTGAGACAATTTGATATATTCTACTATCTCGATAACTTTAAATCACTACGGATACCTTAAAACAAAGATTATGAATATTTCTAAGGAGCGGATAGTTTTGGTAGAAATTTTTAAATTTTACTTCCCAATGAACTGCCATAAGCTTATTATTTACACGCTGAAGGAGATACTTTAAGGGACATGTAGCTGACGGATCATGTGTAACTTATTCAGCTATTTCCAGTCAAATATTATTTGATGCATTCACCTAACAAGGATATGAGATGAGTTATAATTAATAGAAATCCTGACATTCAAGCTATTCAGAGAAAGTGCTGACCTGACAGGATCCATCAGACAGAAAATCGGCTATCTATCTGTCTGTGAGTCTGCACAACCCTTTTGATACAATTTTAAAACCATCGTTCTAACAAGCTAATAAAGGCTTTTGTTTAACGTTAGCTTAAATCCGCCACTACGAAGAGTAGTAGGCGAATTAACTTTTGCCTGGCAGACTCTTTTCATAAATCTGGTAATCTGTAGAAGAATCTTTTTGATATTTTTTTCCTCCCAGAAGTTGAATTTTAAACAATTGAACAAAGGTTGAAAATGAGGGAAATTTTATTATTTTTTCTAGTCTATGCTATGGTGTTTATACATGAGTAAGAAGAGAAAAATCTACGAAACTCGACCCAATAAAACTGTGTGGTTGATAGGTAAGGGCTGGATAATTTTAACGATTCGAGGGGCATTCACAAACACGGTTGACAATATTATAAGGATTATGGTGAGAGTTAGGGCTACCGAAGCAAGGGTTTCTTCATGGTTTCTGAAAAATCTGACGAACAGGAATGAGACCAGATTTGTTTTGTGTGACAGCTCGAGGTAACTCATGTCTCAGGATTATCCTAGAGGATGAAGGGACTAGAGGGAAATAAAGCTTTCTAAGACGGTTCTAAGTAGGTCTGATGAAACATAATGTGAGCTTCAAGGAACCCACTCTTAACGACAGAGAAATAGCCTACGGGGGGAGAGATACATTCAAGTATATGTATCTCTGCTTTAAACCACTTGTCCGCAAGAAGATTAAATAGTATATAAAATCGTTAACCCTGGCCGAAAGCAGTGGCCGTAGTCGTAGAAATAATGCTGGGTAGGGATAACATGCCCTGAAACCCCTCAAAGGCTATTCTCATACCATCCTCAAGGGTTTCGAGAACTGGCCCTATAGAAATCCCATTTTGTAGATCCATAAAAAGGCTAGGAATTGAGGATCGGACAAGCAGCTAGCAACAGCAAAGCTCGGAAGAAAGGAGGGTGCCGTTGACGAGGAGGGGTTGTCGGATCGGATTCGGAGGAAATGCGCAGTGGCACATTTAGTAAAGGACTTGACACGGGGTTCGCCTGGACATAATTTTGAAACCCTACCTACCTTCCGTCTAAGTTTCTACCGCGGATGGATCTACATGTATGTACGGACCCAAACGGGGGAATGGATGGAAGTAAAGGATTGAATTTGATAGAAGTAGATGTGGACATGGTACGGAGGTGCATCTGTGTCCCCCTCCCAATTTCCCAGTGCCTCTTCTGGTTGGCTCATACCTCCTATCTACCTTCATAATACTGCTGCCACCAAGTGCTTGGATCCTCCGTATACGTTTTTTACCCCTGGAATCTGTAGGAAGTTGTTGTTAGTTCCCCCTGAGTTTCAATTCAATCCATATCCTCCTATCTGTAGTAGGGAGGAAAAGCAAGAGTTAAGAGCAACATACACTCTGAGAGTACGCGATCAAGAAGCGAAGACTCTGAGGAAGAAGAAGAAGAAGAACGGGAATTTGGATTCAGTCCGAATCTACGACCCTCTTGTATGGACCACGCTACCGAGTAGTTTCTTAGCTAGAGAGAAGTAGTATTTCTCACACACAATTCCTTTATTTACGAGTTGAACATCCTGAGTTCATAACAAGTCTTAGGGTTTATATCATCATCCTTCATTATTTCCCAGCTCACCATCCTAGCTACCATCAACAATCCTATCATCTTTATAGGAAGACAAAAGTTGCAACTTGAATTCCATCACTACAATTTGTAAGGGGATAGAAGGAGGTTGAAGAACAACAATTGTCAACTTGTTTGCATTTTTGCAAAGGTTGATGAAACTCTACATGCTGAGCAGAATTATTCATGTCCAACATATCACAGTGCAAAATCCAGGTGGACCAACAGATCACGTACAATTAATACTTTCCGGGAAATCATAGGAATACGGAATAAATACATACTTCATTGCTTAAACCTGATCTTTCATTGATCTCTTTGCTCTCTTGTTTCGAGCCGTTGTCACTAATTGATTGCTGGTGACAGGACATACACACTCAAGGACTTTCATACGACTTTGCTGAAGTAAGTTCAAATCTCGGAAAACTCGGTCCTAGGAGGTACAAGAAACTGTTAGCTTGTAGCAGATAGCTATCTGTTGCTCGAGTCATCTGCAAACTAAAAGAACGACAAGTTCAATCTACATCGAGTCTCGAATGGTTGAAAAGAAAAAAAAACATCCAACTGAATCACATTCTCTGAATTTCCTTGTGGACATTTTAAGTAACCTTAAGAAAGTTAGTTTAGTCAGGCGGAGAGATGGAAGAGACCCTATCAAGTTTTGTATCCATGACTGAATAGACTGATTGTATTAACAAGCCTAAGTACATAATATCGAAGAAGGACACTGGTTGCCTCTAGTAATCTCAACTTCATCGCACATATTCAACATTTCATCATCAAACATCAACGTTATATAATCTACCACTGCCGAACCTCCTCTTTCTTCAGAGAAAAAAGTTTAAAACTCTCCACAAAATCTGTACGTTTGAGCATCTTTATCAATATGTATTACACTTATCCTACTTTCCTATCTGCTATAAGACTCTTCTAAACTGTCTCGTATTTGTCTGCGTCTTGTTCTCTAACTGATACAGTCTGCCTCTATATATCCATGGTGTTCAATGTATTTGTGTATTGTAAACTCCTAATCATCTCCCACTCTATTGACTCTATCATCTCATAAAACTTAGACTTCTGAAAACCCAAATCTGCATGCATAACATTTTAATGCTCCAGTTCAAGCTTAGTATTCAATTAACATTAACTTTGACACAGACATCTATTCTTTATTTCAAAGGGAACCTATCTTATTAACTTACATTTGTCACGAACAAATTTCCTAATGGACAGAGTTTTCGTAACTGGCTGAAAATCGTCTAAACGTACAAAACTATCTAGCTATATAAAAATTTCCCTTCTATCGTGCGTGTGACTGTCTTCTACTGTGAGATTTGTCAATCTTTCTCTCTTTCTCTGTATCGTATGTTGCTGATCGTGTTTGTCTAAGAATCTCTAAATTCTAAACTAACTTTCAATGCTGTACTTGCTACTGCTCGAGCAGTATACACCCAACTTGGTCTTTCTCTCATGTATGCACACATTGTACAAAGATGTTGAACTTACAATTAGCTTAGTTAAAAGCACAGAAAGAAATTAATTTCAATTTGTGTTCTTGTCCGGTTTTGAATCCAGGGTGAAGGCTACCAGGACAATATTTCATCTGTGGGTTGATTGACAGGTGTCTTTGACAATCACTCCGTTGCGTGTTGTTATTGTGTGTAGCTGTAGACTATTCGATCGAATGTTGTTTAGTGAAATCTTTTGTTACTCTTGACGTTTTGACTTTGAAACCTTTGAAAAACATATCGCTTCTCTATACAAGTGACATTTCTCATATTTGCAAGAGTCGGCCGTGAATCTAACCCTACTTACTTCAGCTGGAAACCTCTATTTTGGAGGACAATGTAAGTGTATCTAAAAATATATAACTGCTTTTAACTGATTGTCCGCTTACCCCTTCTAGTCTAGCTGCTACAATAAATGTATAGTAGGATAACTATAGATGGATCCCTCTTTCATACCGTTTTAGAATACAAAAGCCCTGAGCTGTATCTACACAGGGATGAAACGAAGCTTGGGATTATTCATGATTCAAAATAATTAGGCTTAGGTATCTTCTACTTCCAAAAGAACTCTCTGTCGCAATTATTCCCGGAACAAAATCAGGATGAATACGTATAAAAAAAGTCTTCGACAGTTCTCTCTGACAGTTGACAGTGCATATTATTCGCTTGTATACATCTACTTAAAAAAGTATGCACGTGTGTACATCCAAGTACTTTACTTGTAGAAAAGTTCAAACAAACTATCTAGTTTTGTTTGCCTCTAGAGGTAAGGCAGAAGCCATGAAGAAAGACATTCGATTACCTGAGACAAGCTCTTCTCAAGTAGAAAGAACAAGCAAACCTTGTATGCGTCTCGTCCTGTCCTTTCATAAAAGTCAAGTTCGCATGAACTCAAGATGACAGTGACATGCTATTTATGAAATTTCGATATGAAAAGCTCAATGAATGCAGAACCTTTATACATAGGTTAATTGAGATCCCATCATCTAGTTCCTTCGTACTTGTGAAATGCTGAATTTCTTAATTTTACATGACGGCCTATGTGTACATTCAATTGCAACAAAAATCTTGAAAGACTCCGTTGATGGTTGTCTTTCCTTGCTTTGGCAATTCCTTGTACCTTCTACAATTGACACTAACTGCTAGCTCTCGGGCCTTTAAAAAAGATTTATGACCTCTTTAGTGCGTGCTCTAGCAGATGTAGGTAATAATAAAAGAGGAATATGAGTTTCGAAACGGAACTCTAAATCCAAACTGACAATCTGCCTCTGTCTCAAGAAACAGATAGACATAATGTAGCGCAAGCAGTGGGTCGTGCTCTACATTGGCACATGGTCTAAAATCGCCTGTTGAGTTTTTACCTTATATATTATTTATTTGAGAGGAGATAACACGTCTGAAGAAAAGTTAGGGTAAAGCTGATGTGCAAAAGACAGACACCGATACTCGTACCCGTACCTAGATAAACAACCGAATCTTCTGCCCTTTCTGTCATACATCTGGATTCTGGACAAGATCATATGATGGGAAGTCTCGAGACCCGCATTCCTCACTAGGATTGTGTCTGTTAGCAGTCCAAGAGATGACATCATTCTATGGAGAAAAAACTCCGAGTTATTATGACGGACATTTATTAGGGAATAAAAACTGTCCTCAATTTAGGACCCCTTAAGCTACTCCGTACAGACTGTCCTTGTAGGTTCTTCCAATAAATGTTTTGATCTTGTTCAGTTCCGGAAAATCCGAAGAAATTCCCTCATAAAAACAAAGAGTTTTGTCTCATTTTCTCGTGGACAGACATAAATTTAATAGAGCAAGATATATAGCTAAACTAGAATTCAAAAAGACAGTAGATCATGCCTTGTGGGTTGGCAACTGAACTGGGTGTAATTTCGCAAATCCCCTTCTGAGTTCCTTTATCCCTTTACGACAGTAGAATTCCGATGCACTCATCCATTCAAATGGAAGAAACACATGGAGTATTTTTGTTTTTCGGGTCAATAAATTACATCTAAAGCCGTATACACTCCATGTGAGGAAGACAAAGACAAAAAATGACAGGGATTCCGAATTCCAACCATTCCTCAACTACCACAGTCAATAGCCGTAAATTCAAATGTTTCCTAACTCTTAACCTATGAATGTTAGAGCTTTTGGACATTGTTTTGGAATATCCCGATAATCAAGTTTGTGGTTGCGATTTTGTGATTATTTCTGTCGCTGATTTAAAAAATGTGATCAAGGAATGGGATTTAAGCCCCATTTTCCGTACTAGTGTTTCTTTTTCAGGGAAAAGGAGTAATAGCAAAAATTCCTTCCACTTGTCTTACTGCCACGCTCACCTCAGAGATCCGAGACGAGAGAAAAATCAATCAAAGTGATTGTTTTCTTGGCTTATACAGGATCATCATGGGAAGTTTTTGGAGCGAAATAAAAATCTCATAGATCGATAAAACAACCTAATCGCTTGAATAGAATACGAAGCCTCTTATAGCCCCTCAGTGGTACTTTTTGTCTTGTCGATTAGTTTCCAATTCAAATCACGTAATGCAGCGTAAGATAAATCTTCAAAGAAACCGTCAAGATGCATTTCAGCTCAAGTCCTTGGTTGCATGTACATGAATTTTTTTACTCAAAGAACTGTATAAATATAAATTACGGATATGGAAAATGTATAGCTAATGAAATACAATTATTATGATTTAATCGAGTTAGCAGAAGCGAAAGTGAATCATGGAAATTATATAGATTACAAAGTTAATTTATTAAATAAAGTTCCCCTGCTTCATATTTTCATACTTTGCAAACAAGCAACAGGACCGCGTGTGTAATGTTAGAGCACAGAGATACAATAATGTCTCCTAAATCGTTCCGTATATTTTGCATAATTGCAGGTGGTAAGTAGTAGAGGATTTGAGTTCTGGTTTGATGAATCCACCAATTAATTAATCGCTGGCTGTTCCGGAGCAGGGAGACACATCCCTTAAAAAACTTCCCCATTTCTGAGTCGTTCCTTCATTTCCGAGCTTCTTCCTCTTATTAAATTAATGCCTTTCTTGTAGTTTGACTTGTTCCTTAAATCAACTCCAGTTGATTGTGTCACATGCATGCATGCTACCCAAATTGTAGCTCAAAAAAGACTCATGGAAAGTAAACTCATCTCTCTCAATCAGAGGTATACAACTACAATTCTCTATATTCTATTCCTCTTGTAGCTTCACAGCTAAATGCTGTCACTATCCATTTAATCCAGCAGCTTTCTAGTTTTCTATTAGTAGAATAAACTTGTTCCAGTTTCAACTATTTTACATAACATTATTCATCGCTTGTTGCCTATCGCCTTAGTACAGCGCCTCAATTATACCACACCACAATGACATGCCCTTTTTGGATCAACCAAATCCGAATCTAAAAATATCATCACATATCCACGATTAGTTTAATAATTGATTATAGCCTCCCTTGCAATTTTTTGGTAGGGCCCGTAACTTTTTCAGCATCTTCCAATTCCAAGCATAATTATTCCGGACGCAAGAACAAACTAATAATATAGAGATGGTAACGATGATATAACTTCGGATATTGTAATATGATGTTTGTTAGGAAGTAAAAAATGGAATGTTCACCGTAATTATGTTATTTTATTGTTTTTATGCCTCAGCCTTCTAATAAGTGCATTCACACTTCCGCACCAGTGCCCAGGGCTGGACAGTAAGTTATCATTAGGGGTGTATGGAGTGTGGACTGTGGCGCCTGAATAAATTTGCTTGTCTAATAATATTGAAGTTATTGGTACTTGGCAGGGCTTGGGTTTCTGGCTGCATCATGGTGTTCAAAATAGTCTTCTAGTTCATAAATGATCATAAGCAAAGGAAGTGTGTTGGGGAGCCTATTTCTGTTTCAATATTAGTAAGCCTCTTTGTTCGGCTGCACTTTAATTAATTTCACAGGAAATCAATCATTTGTGGGCAAGCCGTGTTACTGGAAGCAGCATAAATTCATGTATCTGGTTTAAATAGGATCGTTTTATGAATTATTGTCTATAGCTCCCTCATTACTGTTATATCTGTAGTTAGATATTAGATGCAGGTTCTACACAGATTTAGACATTTCTCATATGAAAACGGCTTTGAATTTTGGTTAGATTTTAGCAAAATGAGTCAGTGCAGTGGTCAGAGATAGAGTCGATGATTGTTTTTGCACTTTCCTAAACAATTCATTTTTTTATACATTGGTACTTTTTTCATCCTCACATTATATTGCAGAGCGAAACAATCGTGGGGTGATTTTAGTTGAACAGAGTGAAAAAACATAGTAAAGCATGATAAAATCCAACCGGAAACTCCTACTGCTTAGACTAATGTTAGCGATTTCATGGAAAATGTGTTGGCTGACACCGAACATAACAATATTCCGATGATGTACTGTGAGAAAATTCACAGCTGCAAAAAAATGTATATGAAGGAAGTCATTCGAAAATGTGGAGAATTTGAGTTCGTTTTCGTAAAAAAAAAAACAAGAATGCCTCTGCTTTATTCTCAATTCACAAGCACAATAAAGAATAAGATAGTATCATGCCAAATATAATCGGAGGGCTTTATGGGAAAGCAGGGGATTTCATTTTTCACAACATCAAGCAATTTCAAGTACATACATTTCCCTGGAACTTATTATAATAATGCGTTAACCCTGATGGAAACCCAAGAATATTATTTGTATAGTTAGTGCTGTTCAAGAGACGCGGACATGCAACCATGTCGAAGAACTCCAAGAATTTTGTTTTTATTGACAGTCGAATCGTTAAATTGCAAATGTTTCATCTTCTAGTGCTCATTGATTTTGGTTTGAACAGGAAAGAGATTTTTTTTCTACTAGGTCTTTATTGAAATAAATATTTGCAAGTTTCATAAAAAAAATTGCAGATGTTTTACCTTTTCTGTTTTGTTTACGAAGTTTTAAACTTAATTTTCCATATGATTAAACTAAATTTTGCCTTTCAATTTCAATCGCACAGTAGCATTATATTATTTTATTATTTTGCAGGGTGAGTGTAAGTATACAAAAAAGTATGTACTAACTGTCTATTAACTATGTTTTTTTACTTTAATTTGTTCGGAACAATAGAATATGTTTGCTTTTCTGGTGAGGGGTTTTTTCGGAGTGGGTTTACTTTTTGTGGAGGAAAGCCATCCAAAACTTGACAAGAGTAGTTGGCATCTTGACATTGTTGATAAATCTGAATAGAATCCCTTTCTCCTGTAGTTGTGTACGAGATGGAGGAGTAGTGACTTGAATACAAAAGTACCCAATCTATTTCTACGGGCAAAGGGCGTGCTGGAGGAATCTTCATCAATAATGAATAAATCGTGTTTCCTTATTTTCCGTTCAAAGTTTATTTTCCTCCTTCGTTTCTAGCTGCCTAGTGCCTAAGAGCTCGGGATTGAAGCCAAGAAAGCAACATGTGTCAATTTATGGTATTAGAAATACTCGGAATTCACAACGGTGTTTTCTCTTTTCCTGATGCAAGGTGGTATGGTGGCTTATAGAGATTCAGAGTATTTTTTGCAAGGTAAAAGCTCTCCCACAACCATGCTACAACGATACGTATGTTACCATAAGAATTTTTAAACTACGGAAATTTCCAATACCATTAATCATAGCTATGTAAGTTTTTTCTGATGACAAGACTCTACTCCCGCAAGACTATGCTGCTGCATACTGTCCTCGGAAGAAAGTCCGACCAACTTAGTGTTGAAGAAGCCTGTCATATAGTGTCTCCCATATCCTTCATGATTATTGCATTACCAGCTCTTAATGAGAAGGGGGTGGGGCATGCTTAGGTACGCATGTTATGGTCTAACTCCGTAGTGTTTCTTCCAAAACTAGTTAGCAGAGGTAGACAAGTTCATAATAATATAATGCAATAAAAGAGCATGAAAGTTTTCATTTGGATGCTAGACTTTCTCAGACATAAAGACCCAAGCAAGTTTGAAACCTCTAATTGACTACCAGGTTTTAGATATAGCCGTAGTCACACTGAATTTACAACAACAACTTGTCACAAGGTAAGACAAGGCTGACTGTGATATAAACGATGGGCTTTACTTTCCGTTTAATTCACATAAAGTCTGCTTGTAAAGGAGTGCGTAAAGCTCAGGCCGTTTGTCAGTTGATGGCCATTCTTTCGTGTGGGATGTACTTTACTTCTTAGCTCGGCACTCTCTTCATAGTGTAAACTATTGTTTCGTGCTGGGGTTTCTGTTACTAAAGTTGTGTCTGGGTTTTTGAAATAAAATCCCAAGCTCGGTCGATTTTCTGGATTATTTACGAAGCCTTATTGTGTTGGGAATAGTGGTGATAGTTGATGTTGTAGAATATCCATGTATCTCTAGATTTTATAAAGAAAATGTGGTTTTTTTCAATTAATTGGTTGAGAAAGTGAGGTGGAGAAGTCTTCACTCCCGAGAGTGCACTCTGCTTTTATTTCCTTAAGGAATAGGTTAGAAAATTTAAAAATCCTTGTTTTTTTATTTTAGCTTACAATTGACTAGTATCTGTGTATAGCGCAGAGAAGAGGCATGATATGTACAATGGACTTTGTATAAAAATATGATTGTGTATAAAATAAATTACTGTTTCCTTTGATCTGGTACAAGAAATAAGATAAAACTTGTGAAAGCAATTCTCTTCCTTGAGAAAATAAGTTTAAGACGAAAGTGCAAAATCCCGTTGATTTTATTAATGTTCATGAATGTGCAAGGTGCAAAATTTTAAATTGGCATGATATCGGGCTCAGCCCTATACACTATAGGGAGGGAGAGCTAGAACTGAAAATAAATTAAATTCCAAGGATCAGAGGAGAATATCAAAAGCATATGAGCTAATACATTGAAGATTGGTGCATAGTGGTTACAACAGAATAAAGATTATGAATACCAAGTTTGAAGTTTCCTCAGGCAAAGAGTTGAATTAGGATGAAGATGAAGAGGGAGAGAACGTAAATTTATTTGACCTAAGGCAAGGTTGAACACATTATATTATTTCCAGGGGATTTTAACTCTTTACACAAAGTTTACTTTGCTAACTTGCTCAGACTAGTTTCATCATCTCTCCCCAACACGGCATAACTTTTGACAAAAACTTTGTAAGTTTCAGAAATTATATATTACTTCCAATTGACCATTATTGCCTTAACTATAATTACTGCAGCATTTAAACTCAAATTATCAGCTTGTACTAATCATTTATCCTCGAATCCAGCATAATGTTGAATTAGTTTCTGGAGCAATGTTGTCGGCAATTTAAATATTTTAAAGTCGTCCTCTCTCTCTACCGCAGTTTACCTACAATGTACTGCAATCTATGCACGCATAACATACGAACACATCTGGTGTAGAGCGTAGTGCAATGAAATGCACAAGCAAAATACAAAATAGCTAGAGGTGGTTGGGATTTCTACAAAATCTTTTATATGGAGATATAAAAAAAAGTTAGTGTGATGGTAACGAGAAGTATTGCATTGCTGTTGAGTACATTTTCTGCTACTTCTTACGTCCAAAGGAAAAAATCTGTAGGTGGGATGTAACCTCGTTAAATAGATTCTCTTCTGCTTCTCTATCTCTCTCTCTCTCTCTTCGGCTTGTTTACTTCTTATTTTATTGAATTACTCATTAATTCAAGTTTCGTTCCTGCTGATGCCTGAAAACTTTTTTCAATCCGTCATGTCATGCCCAGTCTAAGACGGTTAAAGTTCATTGGATTCTGTCATAAGCAGTACAGTGGGCTAAAATTCTGTTTGGAAAGTTGTGCATTTCCTATTTTTCCAATGCTTTCAGAGGTACTCAGATATGTATGTTCAATATTGGATTGGAAATTCACTCCGAGTGTCTAGATATTTAATTGGCTATTTAAATAACGCACCTATATATGGTATTTTTCTTGCATGAGTTTTAGCATGATCTCAAGCAATGCATAAGACAAGAGCTGAAGAACGAATGAAGTCATCAGATGAAAAATAGCAATGAGGGAAGGACATTAATAAATTATTCATAGCAGTTACACTATCTTTTCACGTAATTATGCTAAAATAAACATCTCTGTGTGATGATATCCAACATGCCTAATGCATTTTGGTACATGTCGACATTTTAAGATGCACTTCTGGTCATAAGTAAAGGAGTGTTGTGTTATTGCCGTTATTGGTTCTATTAAAATTAGTTGGGTAATGGTTTCGGAGTTGCGATGGGACGATGCGAGGATTGTGAAATAGACCTCAGGACTAGACTCTTTTAGTATCGATATCAGAATAGAGATGATTCCAAATGCCTCCAAGAGCAATGATGGATAAATTCTAGACTTGACTGTCTAAGCTGTAAATAGTATAATATAGTTTCTGTAATTACAAACTTCCATGCCAGACGGTTGAATCATGACCGTTTGCAAAGCCGGGGGTTGAAAATGACTGGCGGTCCATTTATTATAATAAAATACCTAGAAAGGTCTTGAGGTCTATGATACTTAAGTTCCAAGAATAATGATGCTGCAATGGCCGTACACTATTCAAGTGGATGAGCCTTGGGAGGGAGAAGAGATACAATCCATCTATGATATGCATTATACGAGCTTCTTTATTAGCTTAAAAACTTTCATATCACGGACCAAGCCTAATATAAACTTATTGCTTTATTGGCTATAATTAAGCTTAAAAATGCTGTGCAAAGCTGGGATTCGCATATTATGATTTACAAGTGGAAGGAGATATGACGTAGCGTCAACTGTGTGTGTGTGTGTGTGTAGAAGTTATAATAAAATATTTTGTGACTCGTGATTGCAGGAATGCAGCGTTGTCCTTATTTGGCTGAGATGAAAGAGAGATTTTGGCGAAGTAATAACAACGGCAACGAGAAGAAATTAACAGAGGACGAAGGAACCGACGAACTTTTAAAGAGTGTGGCAATGACGACTAAGAGTAAGCAATCGACAATCGCCCGCCTGGCTCAGCCGGAGCCGGATGACCCGGATGAAAACGACCCCATGCTCCCACCCCCATCAGCTATTGCCGTTTCAACCCCTCTTGGCGCTCCAACTCCAGCCCCACAATCAGTACGTACAGTTGTTAAGGTATGTTGCACAGTGTAGTTCCATCTAGAAATTGATATTCTCACTCGCACTCTAAGATATCAATTTAAAAGGTATTTGCGAATGTGAAAACTAATTCAATAAATATTCATAGAAATATTAATAAATATTTGTAGCAGGGTAAAAGGTTCACTTATACGAGGAATTGATATTAAATGAATGAAGAATTTTGCTGCACAACTCTATCTAACAATAAATTGAGTACACTATTCAAGACAACTATTGTGGCAGATTTTTGTAGTGTTTTTATGAGAGAATTGTAATGCAGTGAGAGAGTTACGTGAAAATCCTTTCGTAACACAGATACGTAATTTTGAATTCTAAACCGAACATTAGTTTTTGTCTGAAAAGTCCTTCCTCGAACGCTTAAAGTTGGACTTGTTTTTTTACCTCGGCCTATTGAACTATGATCGTTTTTTCCAAAAGGGATCAACAAAAATACAGAATAAGCTGATTAGACATTTTAATGAGTAGAATTAAATCAAAAAGGCAAATCAAACATTATAGCTCTGCCTATCACGGTTAGAGATGTCTTTTCACAGTAAAATTTTGCATTGAGTGAGATGAATTTTTTTGAATCCCTACATGAAATTCTATTCAAAGGAAATCGGAAATGGCTGGAAGCATAAACTCAAAGATGATTTTGTTATTGAGTTTTGTGAGCCATCGCAACTTTGGTATCATACAGTTGGAGAGATACCTAATAGCTTAGCAAAGAATATCAAACGCTGAAGGAGATCCCATTTCTGATGCGTTTTACGAGTGATTCAATTCCCCTCCTTCTGTGCTGTTAATAGGGTTAGCTTCAGAAATGGAAACTACACTCGGAATCGATCACAGATCACTGAAGAAATTGGAATAAGTTGAATATCATGAGTCATTTTTTCCCTGCTTTCCCAGCATGAAACTGATGGATCCCGAGAGGACCAAGCTGTAACAGATCCACGGAAGGGAATATTTTATTAATAGTGTACCGGTTAAGAGTTATGACTGTTATGAGTCACATAGGGATTGCCGATACAGCTGTCCCATTTTTTCCACTCCTTCTTCCAATACGAGTAGAATGAAAAATTATACAAAAAATAGTAATAATGAATTAATGGCCTTGACACGGAGTTTGTGAAGTTTACTCCAAGGGTTATTCACATTTCACGTACATAAGTCCTAAGGGTTCTTTTGACCATAGCATCGAATCTTGCCTATACCAAATCAAAGCTGATATTACAGATAGGAGAATCCGGTATTAATATAAGCTGAATGCAATTGCATGTTCATGCATATAGAATTTCCCCTCAGTTTCATTACCATTAGAAAGGTGTTTCTCCCGAAGTGCCTCTAACTCAGGAAGTAGGGACACGAGTCTGGATACTTTATTTTTACGCTTCTGTGATACATTATGAAAATAAGCGTACACTTCCCAAATAAACGTGCAGAATATAAAATACGGAAGTATAAGCAGTAGAGCACTGTGGGCTAGAATCAGTTCTGGCTGCGTCCGAGAAAACCACCATTGCATTGCAGTTTATTAAGGGAAGCAACATTGCCTGGCACACACTTGAACAATATACACTACACACACGCAAACATGCAGACACTAGCTATTGAAATTGAAATCAATAAGACTTAAGTAGATCTTACCCTTTATGGTTCTAGGAAAAAGCAACACTTGAAGGGCAGGATAGTTTGCCTTTGGCTATCGAAAACTTTCACAAGCTTCACCACGAACATTTCTGAATCTTTCGCCTTAGTGGTTACCCTTCCAAAAAACCTTTCTTGATCCAATGGGGAGACAAGGATTTCATGAAATATCTACGGTTGGGCGAATGTGGAGTTAAATAGAATGGATTTTTATGGTTGTCCATAGTATGTGTGTAGGTATGTAGTTTTAGGGAGCCTCGTACTGAGAAAGCAGGTGAAAGCATTTCTTCTTATTTTATACATATGGCTTCCATGCATTCAAAGGCCTTTCTTCTTCACGCACAGCATGAATTTAATATAAACTCCATTTGCCTTTCTGGCTATGTCAAACGAATAGGTTGGGTTTATCTCTGATGTACATTTTTTACCAAAATTATCTAGTACGTACGTCTCAAAATAGGAATATATAGGTTTTCTGATTCCTCCGTAACTCAGTAATGAGGAAAGGAAATTCTGAGCAATTCTTTTCTCTCCAATTTATTGAAGACTCAGAGCTATTTCTTCCAAACTACGGTTAACATTGTGATCTCGTGAATTGAAATTAAATAGAGAATAAGGGGGAAAAGTTTCGTGGAGTAAGTAACATTTCCTTTGAAGCTGTTATAAGAAGCTACAACTTTGGAGAACTGAAAACTCAAAAGAAATGGGAACCAGTGTTGTACAAGTAAGATCCCCTTGGTGTTCTAGAAACTAGTTGAAACGTAAGTTTACTTTTTAATAAAGTTATATTGTCAGCACTAGCTTTTGGAGAGTGTTTCTCATTTTGCGTCTAGTCCTCGTTTCGGTCGGGTTTGTCTCCCATCTAACCCGATAACGTTCGATATCGTTGACCAAGATTTTAAAATTTTGTTTTGCCTTAAGTATAAGCGTTACTATTTTTGTGATGAGGCCAAAAGGTTAATTACTTTGAACCTTTCTTAGAGGTTAGTGTGTCTTTAAAAAAAAGTAAATCTTGAACCCTCAGATTTGCTAGATTATCAAGAAAAATACCCAAAAAAGAGTTTTTGCGCAAACTTGTAGTTTAAATATTTCAGGATTGAAAGAATGCTCACACGTAAATACATATGCGTGCTTGAGCTTTGTTTTTCTCATGCAGTTTTCCAATCTGTTAGAAAGACATTGTATTTTAAATATGGTTCGCCAAAGCCTACTGGTTGCCTTTGTCTAATGCTTTGTAATATAATTGGAATTTTAGGTGAAACCGGATGGGAGTGGATCACGAACGGTAGCTGCCGACCGACCCCCTTCGTTTATCTGGATTCAGCAGCCCTCAAGTCAGAAGTGGTGTTGCAATTATTCCTACAACAAGTTCCCAAAAAATGCTAAGTAAGTACAGTTTGCATTTTAAGTCCATAAACTTTCTCCTTAAAACTTGACTACCGCTTCAGAACAAGAATATTTTAGACTTTTATAGGGCTCATTTAGTATTTTATACGACGAATTATAGGATTGAATTAGCTTAAAAGGGGAATTCTGTTCTTGCCGTCCTTTTTTAAGTTTGTACTAGGGTACATATTAATCAGCCCTGGAGTAATCGACCATCATTTTCCTTCCCCTAAAACTAAAAGTCCATTTTGAACTGGTAGAGTAATGACCGAGAGCATAAAACTAGTCATGTTGTTGTTTAGTACGACTCATGAGTTATTCTACTTGGTACAGTCTCTGGGTGTGCCCTGGTTTCCGATGTATTTTGTTACTTGAATGTCCATATATTCAATTTCACAGCAAACATAATCCAACAAATTTCCTTATATATCTTTCCTAATAAATATTTCTGTTCCGTACAATAAAAGCAATGCAAACAGGGATGGATGGTTGCAAGTCCCAACTCTTGTATAATATGACGAACATTCCCCAGATCTATTCAAACATTTGTTCCCAATTAAGACGCATACTGTGGGTTCTTATTTCCTGTCCATGAGACCAACAATGATTTACACAGCAAAGTTATTGCTTAGCGTGGGACAAGCATGTTTCCTTGAAACAATGGTGGGGAGAGGTGGGGGCAGCTCAATCCTACAAAATAATGTTGAACTAATACGAAATGTCATCTTCATTCTAGATTTATAAATGTTAGCACATGAACTAGTACGGAATACACAGACCAGCAGACATAAACATACCCCTTATCCAGACTTATCCTACATACCATGCCCTCACCGCTGGAAACTTATAAATTAGAAGTGGGTAGGCATTAATGACACAAGTCTAACGGAGTAGAGTAGAAGCCTTTTTCTCTTGGCGATTTCAGCACAATTTCAACACCCCTACCATTATGAATTCGTCCCTTTCTGGCAGCCGGGATAAAATGTAAGAGCATACAACAGTAACTACAGGAATATTTCACTCTATATGCTTCGCAATCAGATTTATAGAGGAAGAGTTGAATGCATAAGATTTCTTCTACGTACAACAATACATATGGGCGAGTCTTTGGTTGCACGTGGTTGACGGAGATGGATTCAATCTGTACGCCACTCTGGTAGGAACTAAGAGATGTAGACGGAAAGGCTCCAGATTTCATAGCAGACTTCTCACCATCTTCCTCTGCTTTCTCTCAACCTTCTGACGCTTTTCTTCTTGTCTGTATATTAGTTCAAGGAGTAGACGGGTTAGTGGTTCTTGCCTTACTTACTGCTACCAACCCTGCCACGGACTCCATTTGGCTTAGAATTCGAACCACTTGCTTCTTTGCGTTGCGTATATTCAACGCGAAGAAAGTTAGAACTCATACTTTCGTCACGCAACGAATTACCGGATGGAAGGAGTGTAATCGATCGGGGATTTCGTACACAAGGGGTATCCTAGCAAAATCCATGTAGCACTTTTAAGCGGGCAGAGGGAAAGAGGCAACGTATTAGTTTTACGGGTAATAATAGCTGAGTCGTTGAATTAAACGGGAAGCGTTGCCAATGTTTTCATGTTGGGAGTGTAGTCTGCGTGTCTTCTAGATATTTATAAAACTCTCACCTCTTTCTCTTTTTTGTTTTGACAACAAATAATAAAACTGTGCTATAAAGTTCAGGGGATAGAATTGGCAAAATATTTAGATTGCCCCGAAGCGACTAGATGTTGTTCTATTAAAGAGAACGAGAGACAGAGAGAGCTTTTTAATGAGGATAAACCGCAAACCATAATAGCAAGCACTTCTAGCTTCCCTACTACTATAGTATTATTATCATGATTATTATTATTAGTGGCAGTAATGGTGGCAGTAGTTTTCAAAGGAAAGTATATTGCCATTTTCATGGAATTAAGAAATAGTGAAGAGAAATTATACTTTGAGCCGTAAGGATAGTTTGGATTAATAAAAATTAATTTTGAATGAAGCCCAAGGCTTTTAGGACAAGAAGATGATGATGATGACTACAAGGATGATAATTGGTAGAGTGAACTCCATAATATGGGAAAGGAAGGAGAGGGATGATTAGGGAAATGAAGTATGAAACTGAAGAGTACGGAGATATAGTCCAACCACACGATAAATCCGGTGTTAATATGGGGCATGAAGTCTCTTTGGAGCGTCTTGAGAATTTTTTTGTCTGAGGTGAAAGCATTGAAATGAACAGGTGACTGAGCACCTTTTGTGATTCTGAATTGTGAGAGTGGGTTTGATATTCTCCTCAGGCTAGTACAAAAATGCCAATTGAAGGGAACAACAAGGAATGGAGTTGGTAAAGGTGGTGAAAGCCAAAGAGATTGTTAGACTTACGCAGGAGTGGAATGATTGTTGCCGAAGACTTTGTAGGGATCCCGGATGAAGATAGTCGTCCATCCGTCGGACGGTCGAAGTTAGCCGGAGAGGGTGTTCCCCCCTTGTACATGTGGATAAAATATCTTCTCTAGACGAGAACTGAGTTTCCATGGGAACTGGAGTCTGCGGGTTTCACATCTCGAAGGAAGATCGAAGCTTGGTGGTGTTGTATGAGGGACTTTGGCAGATCAACGACCGACGCAGTGCACTGTTTGTAGACAAACTCTGAAGCCATTTTCATAGTTGCTCAGTATTCGGGTCTAGCCCCTTGGATCTATTTCACGTTCTCTCGCACTCTCTCTTTTTCACTCTCCACTTTCACTTTGTATTTTCTCCCTCTGCGTTTTACTTATTTGCAAGTGCACTGAGTTCCCACGAGTACCATCCCACCTCATTGTTGAGTGAGGCAACAATGGGTGGTGGACAACAAGTCCACGTGGCCACTGTTGAGTCTGAGGTCGAAGGCTACAACAAAAAGATCTCGGAAGCTGCAACTCTCCCTCTCGCTGAGAAGAAGCAGGGCAAGTCCAAGGAGAAAAAACCCAAGGAGAAGGAGAAAAAGACGAAAACGGTTACCGTAGTTGAGTCCACTGGTTCTGCTGGAACCGCTCCAGAGGAGTTCCCTCTACCTCCGCCCGAAGACACACTTCTTAATCTCATCGTACTAAATAGGTGACCATTGTTGTCCTCCTTCCAAACTTTTCATCTTGGGGACAGAACCCGACAAAGGGCTAGAGTAGTGCTACTCTCTCTTAAACCACTTCCTTTCACTCCAGGGACGACAAAGATGGCTAATCTCTTCCATGATTAAAAGGCTTTCTGACTGGAAATCAGATATCAGACTTATCTTATAAAAATTTACTTGTCAAAAGGCAGCGTCCGGATTCCGTCTGCCTTATCTGTGATTAGCTCAGTCTGGCGTCCTCTAATTTTTAGCCTTACATACAAGCCTAAGGAATTCAGGAAATCGCCGAGGTCATTGCATAGCCAAATCCTTTCATCCGTCTCTTCTAAGTTTATTAGGATTAAGTGTATGCATTATTCTAAGTCATTGTTCGTCAACTCTGGAGAGTGCCTGTCGTCAGACTAACTAAGAGTAATACTATAATAACATAAACCTAGACACGAAAAGCCCCTACTGGTTCATTAGCTATTAAATTTGCAATGTTCTACTGGACAGCCACATTACACATCAAACACACTGGTCATGTCCCAGCTATTATAGGCATGCATATATTTGAAGCACTTGAAGGATGGGATTTAATTCTGACGCGAAACAAAACAATATTATTCGTTTATACATGCCATAACTTTCTGAAGTTTGGTCTTAGGGCATTGGTTGGTTATTATAGGCTGTATGGAAAAGAAAATGTCGATTTTTTAGTGGTGGTAGAAACGCCAGAGCAGAGTAGAGATGAATTCTTTATGAGCATATATTCAGTGTTTAGCAAAGTGAGGATTAGCCAGTTTGTTTTGGGCCTCATTTATGGGCTGACATTCAATTTATTAGCTCCACTACTTTTCGTCTCTAATCTTTAGAAAACTCTCTGACCGAAGGTATTCTGGGTGAAGTGGTCACGATGTGGGCACAGCGTTTTAAAGGGTGAGTCCTTAATCTGAGTCCTTCTTTAGGCTTCAATTAGCTCAAAAATTCGTAAGAGCCTGCATTACATTTTACATTCGTGTTTATGGCGTCCAGGAGAGAAGGAAAGCGGGTGGAATTTATTTCCCTTCTCATACCTCATGCATCCAATACCTGCTTCTAAAAAATGCAAATGGAAACACAGAAGGAGATTAATTTTGTTCTCCTTTTAATTGTACACGGTAAAATAGCTGAAAATGTGCATAATAGGGTGTGTCTTTTTACCTTGTTCCGTGCATAAAAACAATAATAGAACTCACAGTACATGAAAAAACAAGGGTTCAACTAATTGCTATCTTTTTTTCTTTTTAAATATTAGGACATCTCTGTTCATCATAACGAGTGCCCTGTACTGCAAACTTGCGGTTGTGGTATGCCTGGCATTTCTCCTCTCTGAAGTTGTCACTCTCAATGTACCCCTTCACTTCTTCGAGGTAACCACTTATTGTTAATGTCGTTTTGTACTTAATGGTTGGAAACGAAAGCTTTCTTGACATAACGTATTTCCTAAGTATTACTTCATAAATCACTTCGACAGCTATGCAAATTGTCTTTCCCCCCTGGTATGTCTTATCATCAGTGTACACATTATGTCTATACAAGATGTAGGAAACGGCCATTGCTGAATTGGCTACTCTGGTATGGAGATGATGCATATAGTTGATGGATATACGAACTTTATGCACTGAACGCACTGATGTCGAATTGATTCTTGAGTGAAATGAGACGGAAATAGAAATGGTGATTATTTTTTGTTTGAAAAAATTAACTTAAATTATGGAAATGGACGCAGGCTATCTTCACCTACTTGTATGGAGGAAGCATTCTGTTCTTTCTCTACGTCTTCTGCTACCTGCTTCATGACTCGTCCCAGAAGAAGCGCCAGCAAAGCAAAGAACAAAAGGACAAGGAGCCCAAGACCGATGAGGAGGTCGCTGCCGATGCTTCGGCCAGTAAGTCTGGCGAAAGAAAACCGTCCTTCATCCAGGTACTTAATTACAACAATTACAGCTTTGTCAAAATGATTTTTGCAAATCGTAAACTCGTCCAGATCATTGAAACCATTTCGAATGAATACAATTTAAATAAGCTAATTACACATAATCGTTGGATTTTACAACAAAAGTATTTTTTCTGCTCTGACTATTTTTTTTAAAGTTTTGCATGCATTTTTTTTCGTTACCTGAGCTAAAATTGTATTTTTTTCACATTTATAAACTTTTAATTTTCTGGATGTCAAAAGTTTTTGTGGTCGTACATTTTTAAATGCACGAGACTGATGTACAATCTACAAATTTCCCCGCACTCCTATTGTTTATTTACTTAATTTGAGTCTCTATCATGAATAGGAAGGTCGGCACAAAGCAAAGTATGAAGTAGCGGAGAGAGAAAGACTTGATCCGCTTATTCCAAGCGAGGTTTGTGTACTTTAAGTTAATTTCAGCGTTTTTTATATTAATTTTGTGTTACACGGTCTTACACACCTTTTTCCTAAAATCCCAGACTCCGTTCTAACCGAATCCTTAACCTCTAGACTTTCTTCAGACTCTCTTGTCATGGTGATTGGTTGTTTTTATTTATCCAGCTCATTTCCTGTAGATAGTCTGTTCATTTGTTAATTACTGAGTTCATTTGGCTTTTAAACACGATATCTAGAAATTGCATGACCCAATAACATTTCTAATTTCATTCCTGACTTTGGTACATTCTTTTAGCTATAAAATGCTTCAACAGTTCGATTCTAATGAAGTGGAGATGAAAGTCGAGAGACGCTTTTGCTTTTCGCCATTATCGCAGTCAAATTCCTAATTACTAGAATGGTTATGTTATGAGTTAATTTACCCTGCGTATCAACCATTGGTGGCACTAAAATCTTTACTGCAATGCTTGTTGCCCAGGAGGCTATGATGAGAAAGAACAATAGATTTTCTCCAAATTATTCACAATTTGCAAGCCAGACTGCCCAAGCTGGCTTTTGATACAGGATACTCGTACGGTAGAGAAGGTTTTGAATCGCGGAATGAATATAATTTACAGAGCATGTTGAAAGGAGTAAAAAAAGGAAGCGAATCAAAGGACGTGAATTTGAATGATGGATCCGGAGATGCAGGCTCAGCCACTGCTCAAGCAACCTCTCAAATTCAGGAAAAAGTGACGGCTGAGCCCTCAGCAGCCTCTGTTTCCGCCAAAGAAGGTCATAGCAAGCCAAAAACGAGTCAAAGTGACACGGCTCATGGATCGTTTTTCCTCCGGATGGGAACACTAGGTATGTAAATGTCTCAATAGATTTATAATACCGTTTTTTTTATATCTCATTGATCGGGCCGTCGATTGAAAGTTGAAACTCGACTCTTTCTGGTCTGCATTCAAACTTTGAATGCAAATGCTGTCCCCAGACTTGTTAAACTAGCGACTCCGGGGAGAATTCGGCAAAATATGATATTTGAGAAGTTTGTGAATTTTATCGAATTTTCTCTTTATGCTTGTTTTAGCATTTGGTCTGGGTGCGATGATTTACATTGGGCTGGAATTGGGATCCTTCTTTGAAATACCCATGGGGTCCTCCTGCTATAACATCTTGCGTGGAGTTAATCCTCTCCTTCAATTGATTTTCACATTCATGCAGATGTATTTCATCTTCATTAATGCGAGGGTATGTCCACGTTATGTACTTGACATTACTCATCATTACCCTTATCATCGCTATTTATGGCGGTTCTCGATACTTTGCGAACACAGAATACTATTTTTGAATAGCTATCCGATTCAAATTTTCGATTGATCTATTTCTTTTGCAGTTGAGAATCCATAAGTTCAAGATTATTGCGAGATTTGGATTGATGCACGTTGTGGCCACCAATCTGTGTGTCTGGCTGAGGATTCTAGTTCGTGAATGCCTCAAGGAAGTTACAAAGCATTATGGAGGCGTATCAGAAGATTACATGATCCGAGGTTAGAGAATATTCATCATACTGGCCAAACACTATCATATTTCTTCAAGTAGATTTGAGATTCATTCCAACCGGTTTATATTGAAAGAATGAAATAATATTTAGTTCGAAATCATATGCTTAAATTTGTTTCAGAGGGCAACCGTATAATAGATGCAAGGCTTGGATACTGGAATCAAACCACAACCTCACCACCACCGGATACTTATGGCTATGATTCAAATAACAACAACAATAACAATAACAATTATGGCTACGGAGGTGCTCCTAGACTCCCAACTCCACTCCCGTCAGGATTCAATGGAGTTAACAACACGGGAACTCCATTGCCCCTTAATGTCACATGTCCAAGGACCCTGTACATGGGAACAGAAGTCGTAAGTGAATCCGCCCCCTATCTGTTTCCAGTGGTGATTGAATACAGTTTGATCGCGGCAGCGGTTGCCTTCGTCATGTGGAGGAACATCGGACGCAGTGTACCAACTAAAGGGTACAACGTTTTTCCATTTCGTCGTGTTTAAGCATTTAGTAGTAATTATCTCGTTCATTATTAATTAATGTGATTTGAACTAAGCAGATCTGGCGAGGAAGGTGAGGAAAGTCAACAAGAATGGGAAATGGGTACAGAAACATACAGCCGATATACTGGAGGTGGTCCCGAGGGAACATCGACACCAAGTGGACCAGTAGATTGTGTTGGTGCAAGCAAAGGCCTCTTTTGTGGACTTTTACTTCTTGTGACGGCTCTCATTTGTCTCATTCTATTCTTTGTGTTGGTTGGAAAAGAGCTACGGTGGTTGGCAATTTATCTGGCGGATTGCTCTCATGCTGGACTACTACTCCTATCTTTCTTGGCTACGTTGATTGGATTCATTAGGTTGGTTTTATCGGTTTTTGCTTATAAAAGGGAAGATTTGGTTTTACTGTAGGATGGAATTGAATAATGTTATTTGTTTGAATCAAATTATCCAGAGTGAGACGTCTCAGATTTCATGGAGATCATGGAAGTCCCTTAAGAGATCTTTTGCTACGAGTGTCAGTCGTTGGAGTATTTGCTTATGCACTCTTCAGTCTGATTTCTGGAACAATTATTGGACTTTCTCTGGACATTCCATCTTTACTTGTTGCAGGAACAGCCGCACTAGTACTACTTCAGGTGAGAATATTTTCAGGATTAAAATACCGTATCAAAAAAGTTATAGTTTCATAAAATTCTACTATTCAAATAGATCATTGTGCAAATGCTGTTCATCTCTGATGTCGGACGCCGACGAATTCACCTTCCTGAACATTCTAGGACAAAGCCGGGACGACAAATTGTGACTCTATTGCTGATAACGAACTTGACGATGTGGGCAATTGTAACATTGGAAATCCGTAAAGTGGAGAAGGACCCTGTTCAACTTAACTTCTTTGGAACCATCCCATGGATTCTAGTGCAGAGAGTTTGTCTCCCACTTTACATCTTTCATAGGTTTTTTTCGGCTGTGACTCTTGCGGAGATCTGGAAAAATTCTTACACTCTCAAGTACATCCCAGTTGCAACGGGTCCTTAAATTTTTTTCCGTGTCTCACGCAGTCTAAGGACAGTTATGGTGCATGCAAAACGAAGATAGACCTCGGCTGCAACAAATCCAACGTCTGGCCCTCAGATGTGATTTTTCAAAGGATGATCTGATACTAACTAACCAACTAAGATGCTCACGTAGATCAAAAAGAGGTAGATATTAGACAATGCTTAATGTAGAGAGCTTTATAAATGTTGACTCATATAGTTAGGGTTTGCAAAGTGCGGTGAAGAATAGTACTTAACTACTCAGTCAGAAAAGATGAGACAAGATTGCAAATATATTGAGCAGGGATAGTCTGGATGCGTGGTACTATCAAGCATAAGATGGACATGGATCGAAAAGAAACACACCAGTGGCCGAAGGATTGCTTGATTTTTGATTCAATACTCGTGTTATCTTGGCCAATATCCTTCGCTCATAGATGGATTGGTTATTATTATGAGAGAAGCCTCGTTTTCGTACCACTATTAAGTATTAACTTCAATAGTATGGTGTATAAAATATATGCATAGAAATGCGTTGCTCCCAACTCTGCTCATTCTTGACAGACTTGTATGGAATTTACTTGCTAGAATGGAATAAAATTCAATTAGTTGTTATGTCGGTCAGTCTAGAACAGAATTTTCAGCCTCTCATGACTCACTTGGGCTTCGGTTGTGATAGCATTTGAACTTTACTCTCTTATATTAGATAGACTTGGGAGCCCGGTTGCACGATGGAGGCAAGCTCACTGCCAATTTGTCCTTGTTTATTACAATTATATGTAAGGATCACTCGACCAAATTCCCTGTTGTCCCAACAATTGTTAGATAGGGCCTGGATATTTTATGTCACAAAAGTTTCAAACACAACCCCATGGCATTTGATAACAAACACCTGGATCCTTTTGACAAGAAATAAATCCTGTGTCAAATTAGTTACCCCGGACCCCATACCTATCAAACTTGAGCATCGCTGAAAACATTCTAGTCTAGGTATGAAAAAGCATGATGCTTAAGGAGTATTAATCGATACAATTGTTATAATGTTGAATGATTATGAAAACAAGACTTGTAGATTGAATAGGACTGTGTTTACTGACGATTATGAAAGGTATTGAATTGCTGATAACAAAAGCATGTTTGCAGGTTTTGGATGATGATTTACAAATCTTGATAACTATAATAAGCGACTGTAAAATTAGTTACCGAGATATTCAATCCCTAATTTTGCACTAATCAGCCAAGTTTGCATGGTTAGTGCAAATGGGAACAGCTAAAGTTTTTTGAGTTCTTATTGGCAATTAATTTTATAACGAAGATGCACGGAAAACAGTATCAGATTGGGCCAAATATTTTATGAACAATTATTCTTACCGTTGAAGTTAAGAGTTTTAAGAGTTGAATTCTGAAGCATCCCAATTGATGTGTTGTATAATGATAATATTATTTGCGTAGCTATTTTTTTTTAAATGAAACTGATTTTCTATTTCTTGAAACAGTTAATCATTGAATCTCGCTGAATTAAAAGGTTGTAAAATATATTATTGAGATTTGGCTAACGTACGTCCTCTATGCAGCGATAATAGTTTATATAAGTGGCTGTCCGACAAGAATGTCAGTTCATCATGATAAGATGTCTTTCGAAACTTTCCATCTGCTCCCTTGTATTTTGATGTACCAATATAGTACCACCTAATATGGAGTGTAACTTATAATTATGTTGAAGGTAGCCATGTGAGTTCTTCAGAAACTTCAGTAGTTCACATGTAAAATCAATTAATCCATAGCCAAATGAAATGAGAATATCCGGTATTGCCAAAAAATCCCGACTTGGGGCTTAAACCAACTGAACTTCAGTACTAAAGCAAATGAGGAGAAACAATAGTACAAAAAGGCGTACTGACAACCTAAATTCTCATGACTCTCATGGACCGAACGAATCAAGAAACTTTCATTGCCATCAAAATAAAAACGTTTAATTAAAATTTACAAAAAACAAGAGGTAACAAATTATACTTGTAAGGAATCGTTGTGAACTCTCAAATAGCCTACCTTTACGTATACACACTTATGATGGTAACCATTTCAAAAACAATTATTGTAGGTTTAGCAGTACGTAATAAATTGTGAATTGTAACTCTAGTGCATAACATACGTGAAAGTAATTTCGTGTACAGTACAATATTATGCAATCTTCGTAGAACGCGTTTTTCATCCACCTTTTTATATGAAATTACTTTTTTATGATTCCATTTACATTTTTTCTAATCTCTATTTATTCCTCTTTAATGGTACAGCCCGACTTGAGAAAACATTTTGGGTGGAATAGGACTGCAAACTATACAGTGTTTTGTCAAAGCTCTTAAAATCGAAAAGATTTGTAATGTCACTTACTAAAGCAGTCAAGCCACATTTCTTAAGTAAGGATCTAATAATGACTTTGTCTCAATTAATACAGGAGTCATTGGCTGTTTCATCGTTATGTAAAAAGGGCTTTAGTAAATAATTTGATTCTAGAATGTAGGTAAGCTATGGTGTAAAAATGTTTAAAAAAAACTCGTGCAATGTAGCTAGAATACTATTATACAAATGAAGTTACTTATGTACGTGACCTTCAAGGGTCTCCTCTCTTATTTGCTTTCACACTGCTTTCCAGAATCACATTTAATTCATAAATTTGCGATGTGTATAATAAATACATGCTTCATAAAAGTTGATATTGATATGCTGATTGCTGCCAGTGGCAAATGTTGTAGTGACGAGTTACCCATTAGTCTTATTGTCTTTGTACCTCTTGATTACATCCTTATGTGGGACGATATTGACATTTTAATAAAATCCAAAGATAACAACAAATCCATCTGCTTTACTTCCTTTATTTAACTTGTAATGCATTCATTCATAAGAAAATAAATAATTTTTCAGGGTTTATGGTTCTAAAAGATCCTTGAATTCTTATACCTTATACATTGTAAAAAAATGTCGGGTTAATCTACAATCAACAGAATCATCATCCGATTCAAATAAACTAGTATTTACTAAACACGGAGTAGTTAATATTTGCCCCCCATTTGTGCACACTGGATTTAAAAACCCGTAAAATAAACTTAAGCTAGAAAGTTACATAGTTTTTTGTTTTAAGACCGTAGGACTTTTTCCAGAAGAATAATTAAAAACCGTTTTGAATGCAGATACTACTGGTTTCCAAGTATTAGTCAGAAGGTTGGAAGACACCGTCCCCGTAGGCTCTCCTAGTAATTTAAGCAAATTTTCTGGTTTTTGGAGACTTGATACCGGTGTCATCTTCGTTGGAGGAATTAATCTAACAATGGACGAGGATGAAGACGATGACATGGGGTTGCCATAATTTAAATATTTACTTTGTCTCGTATTTTGTGCAACAGATTTACTTCCTAATTCCAGGGGCTGTTGATACAGTAAACTGGGTGGCTTCTCTGATGATTTTAAAACAACATCAAGCCATTTTTGCAACTGCTGTGTGGCTTTCGTTTCAGATTTTGATTTGTTCATTGTTTTCATTTTCTCAACTGGAGCTGGTGTTTCTGCAGCTGGAGTTCCAATTCTACCAACTGAATACCATGAAAACGGATGGGTACTAGAATTTATTCCAAAATTTGAGGACCCAGACCCTACATTTCCCGAGTAGTCAGTTCCTCCAAATGAGAACAGGCGCTTTATTGTCCCAATGAGCCCTCCAGCCCCTCCGTTTTGGTTTATTGGAGTAAAATAGCTAGCAAAGGCATTTGAAGGAGCCGGTACTTGAGCTTCTACGACCGTGCTTTGCATAGGGACCATAAACTGACTGTTACGGGAAGAAGGAGACTTCTGCTCTCTAGATTCAACCTCAACTTCCTCTAAGACCTCTTTCAAGCGTTCTTTGAGTAGTCGCTTGAGGTGCTGTTTAAGTTCAGTATTTGATCTTTGTGAAACCTTTTCTATCGGTTTATGCTCAGTTTTTATGTTTAGCATTGCTCGACCTTTATTGTCCACGTCCTTAGACCCTGTGGACAGGTTGACTTTTCCAGTTTCTCCTTTCTCTTTAGATGATAGTGGATTGGGAACTGTTACTGGATTGAGTTGGGAATAGGCAGAATGCTCTGAAAACGCATGGATTCCAAGTTTAGCTGGAGCAGATAGCACGTATTTCACTGCTCCCAATTTTATCGCCAATTTTTCAGCAAGGAGATCCAAAGCGGGATCAAAATTAGCCTTAAAATCTATATGGTTTTTCAAATGACCTTTTTCAATTGAAGCTCCTTTATGTAGATAGAAATTGCCGAGTGGGGTCTTTTTCCCCAAAAGCAGATTCAACAAATGCTTGTGATGGGGGTCTTTACGATGATGGCGAAGATTAAACTTAGACTGCATCGCTGTGTAAGTTTCATGATTGGATGATGCGGATCCTGTAGGTCCCATTGGCACGAGGACTCCATATGGCGTGTAAATAGCTGAAGGTGGCTTTTTCTTTGATTCCAAATATTTTTGCATCGTATTATCATAATGGGCTTTCGCAAGAACTTGGTACATCTGATGTCGAGGGTGAACGGGAACTGTCTTAAGTCCTGGTCCTAACACAGGCTTTCCTTCTGGAGTGAAGCTCATTGCAGACATAGAACTAGCTGAAACAACGGGGATCTCTTTTGTAAGCAATTTAGGGGGAGAAGGGACCATAGCTTCTTGCGGGACTAACTGAGGGAACATTAGGACATACGGTGTGTCACTGTAAATAGCTGTCTTATTTTTTTCTTCATGTCCATGTAGCTCGGATTCATACGGGCTTGGATTATTTTCAACGTATGGCTTCTCTATGACACCTTTGTTTGATTCAAAATTAGGAAAATAATGATTTCCATCTAGTCCACCTCCGTCAATATTGCTGTACTGGTATGGAACATTCGCCAAGTTGTTATCATTAACTTCAACTGGTGTTTCTTTCATCCGATATTGGTTATTGTAATCATACCCCACGGTTGGAGGAGGTTTGTCGTAATAGGCTGAAAGTATGTCAAAATCAGGTCCATCCGTAGTTGAGGGAAGTTCATTAATTGTTGACAAGGGTACCGTCAATTGGCTATTTGCACTAGAAGAATCTGGTTGTCCACCAATGTTAGAATTTTGAAAGTTAATTCCATTGGTCTGTTCATGGTGATCATTAATTATAGTGACTCCTTCATTATTATTTCCAACGAACGCTGGGAAATGATTTTCCAAAGGATGATCGTGGGGTAAAGGTGGGTTAGCAGGTTCATAATCAGGCTTCATTGACATTGAATGAGCATGGGGTGGAAAGTTATGGATTGGAGATATTTCACTAAGAGCTTGCTGTTGAAGAGGTGGAGGGGGTATGTTTTGTAATCCTGACATGGATGAGCTTACATGTGGTGGAACATTATTTCGAAAGTCTTGAGGTGGTCGCATGTGGTCTGCCGGCATTGGGGAATTGTTATAGGGAGAATTGTTTTGGAATTCTGGATGTGGTCTTCCTTGTCCATTTGGATGTCGAGAAAAGTATCGCGGTGGAGGGTGATGCATAGGGGGTCCGGGAGGTCTGAAATTGTTTCTAAAGAAAGTGGGACCTCGATAATATGATGGAGGAGGGCCCCCTTGGGGCCTTGGTGGTGAAAATGTTGGATTTCGGTTGGGCTCTCCGGGAGAGCTGGCAATGAAAACAGGATGGTTTGAAAATTTATTTTGGTCTGATTGGGATTGAATGTGATTTTGATTACCATTATGCTCATAAGCTGGCATGGTTTCAACAGTTCCATACACCGGCCCTGAATACTGAGGCAATGCATGAGCATCACCTTGTGATCCAGTTTGAATGAAATTAGATTGGTCACTAGGAATTATTTGTGGATTCATTGGAGAATTTCCTGGAACGATGATCGAAGGGTTTTGGGCTCCTTGAGTGTATTGCACTTGATCAGAAGGCCCCCCTCCGCCTGTAAATTGAGGAAATCCGGAAGGGAAACTGTTTTGATTCCCATTATTGAATTCTTCTACATTGTGGGGATAGTTATGAACATTTTGAGGATAGCTATCTTGAGAGAGTTCGTTTGGCCCTGAAGGACTTGTATGATCATTTCCATTGAACGATGGGGCTGGTCTAAACCGAGGAAATGATTTTGGATTTCTCGTTAGAACTCCATTCAAAGTTGGGTCTTCCGGACTGCTTTTAAATCCATCATTACTATACTGAATAATTTTATCGTAGTCGATCACTTGTACATGGGTTGGATTTTCCAATTGATTTACAGGCATTTCATTTGGATACTCATGAATATTATTTTGGTTTTGATGGTTGAAGAATAATTCCCCATTTTGAGGGGATGCAGTGCTAGAGAATTCAGCATTCTCGAACTGTTGGTGTGGCTGATTGTGATGATGATGATTTTGTGGCCCCGTATGATCAAACTCTGGTTGAGATTTTAGATTGTTCTCTTGGCCATTTGAAAGAAATGGGCTAGTTTCCTTGAAATATTGTTGATTTCCATTTAGCAATGGATCCTTGTTACGATCGTAATGAGATCCAGGTGGTGGACGACCATGAGTGACAAATGGAACATTCTCCTCGTATCCAGCGAATGGATGAGGAGAGAAAGTCTCTTGACGTGGGTTATTAGATCCAGAGGGGTCTTCTAAATTTCCATCAGTGGGATAACCCTGATCAAATGAATTCGACTGTCCCGTTCCAATAGTTGCTGCAGCAGGGTCAAAAGTATTTCCTGCTTCAAACCCGTGGGGATAGTTATTATTCCCTTGGTCGTGAACATTATACGTTCGATCTTCCATTGGAGGTTGTTGCAGTGAATTTCCAATGTTTCCATTTTGTAGATTTGTTACAGGCGAAGATTTGAGAGGAGTGATTTGGTTTGATCTTCCTGACCCATCAGTTGGACTGCTGTGCAATGAGCTTCGTTGAAAATTCATAAGATTCTTCTCCCAGGCTTCTTTCTGGTTTTCATAGGGACTACTGTTACTCGTAACGATACTCTCAACTGGTTTGGAGTCTCCAATCCTATTCCATTCCAGATCATCACTGGACATATTTCCTGGAAGCTTAGGGGCCTCTGTAGTTGAAATCCTGCTTGACGGAGTTATAAAGTATGTGCTAATCTTTTCAGTATGTCCTCTAACCATTGGCTTCTCTAATTGAGGTTCTGGAGTGACAGGATTAATTCCAGTACTTCCTGAATGAATGTCGGTAATTATCAAAGGCTTTGGACCATTCTTGACCACTGATGAAGACCCAGATGCAGACAATGAAATTGTGTGGGGGTCAAGATCTGGAGACTGGGTCGTACTCCTGTACCTTCGTGGTCTGACGGTGGTGGTTTCTAGTGTAATAGTAGGTTCTTCGACATTGTTATCATGTGTGGGGTATGTAACATCAATTTCTGTTGAAGTTGGAGTTGAATTATCTCTATTCCTTTTTCTGACTCTCATTCGAACCCGTCTATGACCTCCAGATGATATTCGACGTCTTCGACCATTTGGACCAACTCTTTTGAAAGCCTCGGCGAACTCTTCCTCCAGGGGTGGATTGCTTCCTTCCCCATTGGAACTGATTAGGGCGACTGGAGTTGGAAGTGGTTCGTCTAGCTGTGTTTCATTCTCTCCGTCAGTCTCATCATCAGTCGCCACATCCGTTTCAACATCCAAGTCATTCAACACCTCTGGAACATTACCATAGTTGGTCGCCACATCATCATGAGGATCTTGTGGAGTGATTTGCTCCACCGGGAGTTGAGTAGGCTGAGATTCCTCATTATTGTATTGATCTGTTTGTAATTCAATCTCTGGTTGGTTCTCCTCAATTTCTTCCGGAGAGAAGTCAGGTTGGACGATCTGAGAGTCTTCCGCTTCGATTAATGAAGCTTCCGTTGTGACAAATTGGATTTTAGGCGTCTCTTCTGGATATACATATTGGGGTGCATCGATTCGGGAAGCAGTGACTTTAAATGTAGGGTTGGTATTGAGTGGAGTGATATCTGGAGATAGATACTTTTGATTGTTTCCTGAATTTATGTCTGGAGATTCTTGCTGTGGAATAGGATCCTCAGTAGAGCCTAAAAAAAAAAAAAAAAATCTAACTTTAAACTAAGGAATTCGTTTTTCATGCAACCTTTGAGGCTAGGTGAATACAAACGATCAAGGATTAGAAACTAATGGTAAATTCAAAAAAATCTCATTTGGTATTTTTCAAAATTACTCAAAATAAAATCTTATCGAAAATTTTATTATTTCAGGAATGAGACTCCCTTTTCCCTTCCCTTCCTTCAATTGAAAGATTATAGCATGATAAAATGTATGGAAATATCGGTCGAGTGAAACATGATTTGAATTTTATTATTTTATCTACCATATGTCCCTGAAAGAAGGGTTTAATATGGCAGACGATCTACACACCACATACATTATTATTGCACGCGCTTGGGTGCGAAGGTTCCGCTCCCTTTAACACAAAAATCTCTTTGCATTGTGGCTTGCTTAATAAATTCACTTTTTTGCTATAACTCGACGTAGGTGCGGGTGATCCTGAGCCTTTCGGGATGTATGTAGGTCTAATCAAGGTATTGTTTCAATTCAGTGATTACAACAAACCAACATTTGGTAGCCAAGCGTATTATAAAAGCTACGTAAAGTTTTCAATTCTGATCTAATTCCACTCCGTTAAGGTCAAGAACTTCTTCGTATAATCTTCATGTAGTTCGTTTCTCCCTTGCTGTGATAGCAAAACAAGTATCAGCTCAAATCTACATTTTCAATTCATTTTGCCATGCCTCAACTAAAAGTTAAGGTACTGAATTAGTTTAAGGCATCTTTAAGATACTCCTTAGACCTTATCCCACAATTCATTTATTATTTTTATGCTTAAAACTGCAATGGATGATTCTAAGGAAAAAAGTATCTTTCCATAACTTTATTTCCCATGACGTGTTTTAATTAAGATCCTGGCAATATCTTGGACTCTGAATCAATATGGTTCAATCTCATTAGCTAATGTTTCATCCTAAATTAATACTTGATATTGAATAATTGCTTTGCACAATGTTAATTCATTCAAACTGCCTGACTGGTGGTAAATTTTTCAGCTGAACTTGCCTGGTAACTTGATATCTTGTGACATGAATTTGTTTATTTTTATCCTCTAATAAATCACTAATCTTCCTACCAGCAATAATTTAACTCTTCCTATCCATCTATTACGAAACTTTTTTTTACGTATAGGCTAACATTCAGTAATTTTTTATCGTAGTTAAAGAAACTGAGACTGAGGCCTCGACACCTAGAAGTTTCTTTAGGATTCAAATTCTCTACTCGCCCTACTCATGATCCCTACAATTAGGAGTTTAATCCATGCATTATAATTTAAAAGTCCTACTGACTAACAAGCTTCTTTATATAAAATAAATACCGTAACAGTAAACTAGTGGTTTATAAAACTAGAGAAAGGTAGATTATGAGGCCTCGTCTACAAACTTGCTCTTGCCACTACTGACTTGAAAATTTTATCTACTCAGCCATCTTTCGCACTTATTCTGCGGAACACTTTGTTTTAACGTACTCCAATTACTCCCCATTTATACGAGAACAATGCCAAGTTTCACAATAAGAAAGAACCAAGTTCAAGTATAATGTAATGCACTCATTCGTTTACATTATTGAGTGAGCCGATCTTTTTATCAACACCTAGTAAGTGTAAGTACTAGCGATTGTCTTTCGGCGTTAAATGTCCCACTCATAAGAGTAAGGGTGGATTTAATTACAATTAAAAGTACAATGACAAACTGTTCTGAACGTTCGTAGATGTCTAATGAATCACCCTCGCCCTTCATCATGTAGCTTTGTAAATGCAATTGCTACCCAATTGATCGGAAGGGAAAAGGAAGTCGTGGTGAAAGGCAGAGGTGGAAGAACTGTTCCACTAGAAGAACAGGCGAACGATATCTATGAAAATAATTTGCAGATCAAAAGAATAGTTCAAACCTTTGAGCTGATTAAATCCGTTACCATCCAAAGCACCAACTGAATTTACATGATCTTCCTGAGACAAGCCTTGGACTTGCAAAGCTCCAGTTATAATAATAAAACTAGTTAGGAAGACGGGTATAATCGTAGCGTAAATTGTTTGCATCTTGGAGACGGAAGAGTCCCAGTAGTCCTAAGCACATATTATTCTCTCAACCAATAACACACATACTTATTCTATCAATTAACTCCCACCACAATTCATTAACAGAGACAGTAGAATCAAGTGAATCTATTTCTTTTATCCAGTTAGCTTTTTCCGATCAAAATAGTGATCCCTTTTGTTCTCACAAGTTTATCATGTGTGATTTTGTATCTCAGAGTACTGGGTAAGATTTTTTGTTTATTTTATTTTTATTTTCTTATTTTAACAGAAACTAAACAAACGGTTGGTAAAGGTCGCTTTTGAATTTGAGGAACTTGTGTAAGTAATATGTGAGACTTGTCGAAAGTCTGAATGAAGACTGTGGTAACAATAAACGGCTTATGGGTAACGATTCTGAGATTGGATACGCTTTTCTGGTCATTTATCTTTCATTCGTATTTTTTGAGATACATGATGAGGCTTTTTAGGGCTAAACCTTTCCACTATGATTTAACTCTTTCTTTGTTTCGCATTCATTTATACATTGAAGGATTGGGGATTGAGGCTGAGCTGATGAGTGTGTATATGATGTGAAATTAAGCTGAGTCTAGTTTCAACTTGTGGAATCTTGTATTTATTTTTGGCTCAATTTTTGATGAAAAAATCAAACCAATCGCCTGAAGAGTAAATAATTGTAGGAAAAGCCTTTGTATAGCCGTTTACACAATCATTTAGCGTTGAAATTTTCAAACAAGTGGATTTGAAAATATATATGTCAGTAGCAACGGAAACAGTAATTCAATATCGAATCTTCATAGTTTTGTACCTCACTAGTATTTCTGTGCTTATCTGGATTTGAGGAGCACATATATTTTTGTTACATATAACCTCTATCCAATTTACAAGGAACAATTGGGAAACTTGTAATTTATTGTTAGTACTTATTCCTCAATATTTTTTCTGATTAAGTCCACTTTTAGAAAATAATTGATCCACATATTTGCGTTTAGTATACCGCGATGTATTTCTATATTCTTGGGATGCAGTGGCGATCTATGATACGATTAATCTGTGCAGGTAGAGTGATTTTTTAATCTGATTAGAAAGTGGAGCCGAGCCATATTTGTAATTTTTTATGCAGTGTGATATTTTGAGATGCCTAGATACTAATTTGTGCTTCCGATGCGAATCTTCATCAATAGATGTTAAAGATTTTATTGAGGTATCCGACGGTTTTGTATTTTCCTCGTAAAGAATATATTTGATGTCATGCACCACGAATCATACTTTTCCCCTTTTTTTTAACATTTAATCAATGCCTAAATATTATTATAATTTGTTTGTTTTTGTGACAATAATTTTTAATTTTGTTTTCAAGAATGTTAAAAACCTTGTGGGTGACTTTTACTCATAATTGTAGCCTTCAATTGCAAGAGAAACTTTTGGGTTGAATTTTGGATGCATGAAATTTAATGATAAAGAAATAAAGAAGACTTTATAAAAACTTGCGACAGTTGCGTTTACTAAAAAAAATACATTCATTGCATCTTTTTATTTTGTATTGAATCTTCTCTTTTAGGAAGTACATTGCTGTCTTTTCTAAAAAGGAACGAGGAAACAGGATGAAATCATTAGGTTATGACAATTAATTGAATGATATTATTGAGTACCTAAAACGCAGTTTACTAATGACTATTATATTTTTTTATTAGAAATTATCCAACTGAAATAGAATTGGCCATTTAATGAATGCCAACAATGTCTAATGACTACAATTTCAACTTAAAACTTATAGTTAGTAATGTGGCAAAGATTTAAGAACTATGTATCCACTTGAAGCTACGAAGTGAAAGGCATTTTGAATCTAATGTAATGATAGATACAACTTGCAACGGATTTCGAATCATTAAGCTAAAATATTTAATGCCCTATTATCATTGTCAACTGCTTTCATAAATTAAAGAGAAAAAATTCAAAATTTCGTTTCTACATAAATATAACCTACATTGGATTTTCATGGTCTGTGGAAGGTAGTAACAAATTTTTATTCACACAGCACAGAGTAACTCCATATCTTGCTTGTCAACTACTACTGCTGAGTTAAAACCATTAAGAGGAACCACAACTTTAGTATTTTATTTCGTTTTCATAAAATTGGAAACAAGTAACATAAACAAACATGAATGAAGGTGAAACAACTCCCATTATTCTTATTTTATGAAGTAATGAATGATAATTAGTAATGACTAATGACACTCCAAAAATATGATTGACTATTTACTTTGTACATGCAACTGTCACTTCACTTTCCATTTGTCTTTCCAATAAGCTCCATTAATAGCAGATTTTAAAACATATATCTTATCCAATTGAGTTGGCAACAATGATGCAGTATTTAAAACTTAGTAGAATTATTAGCTAAGCTGTAATGTAATTGGTTTCATTCGTGCATGCTGATGAGGTACATCAGGACATTCAGTCATTATTGATGGAATATATAGTGGATTGTTTATTAAAAGTTACTTTTGAAAAATCAAATTTACAAATCTGTTACTAATTTTAGTTTAATCGATCGTATCAACTACAGTTGCAGAAGAGTAGAAGAAAATACTTTAGTAATTACAGCCTGCAGTAATTTTTTTAAATGGATGATATGTTACTTATTAGTGTGCAACGGCTACTAATCTCATCTGCTTTGAAGGTAAGTGTGCTACTGTAGAGGCAATAATATTGGAGTCTTATGAGCTTAATCAATCCTATTTAGAGCTTTATTGTTCACTGATACCAAACTACAAATATGCACTTTTATTAGGGCAATGAAAGATCTTAATTGATGGAATAGGGTCGAGCAAAAACAAAAGGGTTACAGAACTACTGTACGTGTATTTTCCTTAATTATTGATTATCCTTACTGCTACCTATAATTGACTCGTTAGTAGGTAGTAAAAGTTGCCATTAACATTGAACCCAAGCAAGACTGTCAATCTTTTAGCAATTCCTAACAAATATTTGACAGAAGCTCTCAAAGGTGTGTACAAAGGCAATACACAACAGCATATGTACATTAGTATCGTTATTATGGTAGTTTTATTCATGGAATTGTATTTAGATGTAGAGAGTAATGTAATGGCAAGTTGGGTCTTGCAATGCAATTTTCGGAACTCTTCGGAGACGTTGAAGAGGTTAGTTGTTATCAGCTTAAGTTCCAAGTTCACTTGTGAATCAAAGATTGTCAACTTGAATTTGAAAAGTGGAATCCTTAACAGTGAAGTAGGTAGTGTGCAAATAGTTTGCTAGTGGTGTAAGACGGTGTCTTGAAAACACACAAAGCCCACGTGAACAAAATATATAAATCAATTTGTTTGGATAAGTAACTGCTGCAAGGTATCGTCTAGACTAGTTTTCCAGAACAACCGTAGTCCTGATGTCGTGGAGATTATATAAGACCACCCCTAGCAATTCATGCAAAAGGTTGAATGTACAAGGCGTACATGAAGATGTGGAACTTGGATGGAACTCGAGCTTACTGAAGTGTATAACTAGATTATCAAGAATAGCCAACAAGGATTCCAATTCCAAGGTAACTTTAAAATAATGGAACTGCTCGTCTTTATTCAGTTTATTTATGTCAACGGATCAAGGAATAGGGTTTAGGCTGTACTATTTATTTTTCTAAAATTGGTCGATTATTATTATATGTTTATAACATTTAACCCTTTGATCTCTCCACTAATAGTTTAGTTTCATGCCATGCAATATTCTTTTTATTATTGATCTTTGAATCTTTTCTATCTACTCATGTGCAAAATAAAATTTTACATTTCTAATTTCGTTTTTCATTTGCAGTTTCACAAAAACTGTCAATCTTGTATGATCAAAATAGATCGTTTGTACTTTGATTGTATTGAATAATTTGCGTTTCATTATTTTAAATGCAAGACTATCTAATGAATAATATATACTTAACTTGTTATTCATACTGTGCTTTTAAATAGTGTGACATCGTGAGTTGAAACCTCCGATTAGTTGTCGAAAATGACTTCGAGTAGTTCCAGCGTTGCTAATGAACGAGGAAGGGTCACCAAGCTGTTGGTGGAAAAATTTCGTACAACCTCTGATGAAAGTCAACATGGTATGTTTGTTCCCAGTTTAATTTTTGTCACTATATGTAAATTTATTATGGGGTACGGCCAACAAAAAACATACTACACCTGATACCTGAATACCTGATTCATATGGAAAATTGAAATAACAAATTAATTTTTTTTTAAAGAATTATGTATTTAAAAAAGCTATGGGAATTGAGTCACATAGTAAGAATATACAGTAAATAACTGGGTCAATTATTTCGTTCGGTATTCGACTGCTTATACATACAAGCAGTTTTAAAGTTTAAAAAATCAATCAAATATCATTGAAAGAAAAAGCTCACTTTAATTCAAATGTAATGAAAGCTTGTGGTGTTGTGGTGTAACATGAAGAATCTATGCTAAAATTTTAATAACCCTACTCGTAGAAATGATAATTTGCACCTCTTTTAGAAATTTAATTTAGTTATTATTATAATGTTTACTTTTCGTTCATGATTTTGGATGTATGTTTTAATTCAAATAACAGTCACAATGTTTAGGAAAGATTAGTGTTTTGCGTCCCATGACTATTCACTAAAAACGTTTAGTGATAAGACGGGACAACTCCCGGGAGTTGTTGTTGTTGTAGCTTGGGGGAGGGGTCCTTCATCGAAAACATGAATAAAAATGACCCTGGTCATATACTTCTCACACACTGGAATCTTGCAAGCTTTTTTTAAATAATCTTTTGTGAAATCTACGAAGTTTTATATTCATGAACAATTTTAGGCTAGTTCAGTTCCTAGCCATAAGGAAAAAATTAAATTTTATCCACTCAATAACCAACCTATAATTTTATCCAAAATCAGAGGTCCTTCAAGTCTGCCCCTCTTACCCTAGCCCACACAATTTTCCTTACAATATACTCAGAGAGATAGTCCCTTGAGACCCCATTGCACAGTCGACCGGGTCGCCTAAGAAATAGGCTTTCTTAAGTGACATTCTTTCTCTTACTGACGGTGTATTGCGGTTTCTAAACTACGTTCGTTCTGGTATTGGGGTTTAAAGTCAAGCTAGTCAAGCATACATTTGACCTTGGTGATGCTTAACCTGAAAATTGCATCCCGAGCACGACCAGAGAATTCTCTCGATTCAATTTTCGATGGATACATAAATATCTTTCAAGTCTCAAGTCAAAGCTAACTTTTAGAAGCATGACCTGGACTATTTCTATTAGATTATGAAACCAATCTCTACCTGACAGGTCTGGACTTTGGACAAAGACATAATAAATCATAAGATTCTTCTTAAATTATAAGTTAGAAAGAATGGACTGAAACTACGGAAACTACACACCAACTACAACTACCCCAAGCCTAGGAGAACAAAGATAAATATTTCAGATATGCCGGGTTCCTAAAAATGTGAGTTAGTGAGAGGACTGGAGTGCGAATCGGCAGACTTAAGAGACACACATGCCTTCACTTTTTAGCAAATGCTGTCGAGTGTCGAGGCAAGATTTTCCTTAACTTGTTTTCCCTTACTACTTAGTTAGCTGTTAGCTGTCCTCGAGGTGTTTAGGCGTATGGTGATTTCTTGACTTCTGTGCAACAACAATTAAAAGGTAATATCGTTAAATACATGTGGATCTCCTTCAAATGATTCGCATTTCAATGCCATGTAATCGTCACAAAGATTCTAGGATTGCACTGCAATCTTTGTGCAGCCTTCCTTCCTTTCTAGTCTTGCTTGGCCTTTTCCTCGCATAGTTTGCACTCTGTTGATGGAGTTTGATTAAAAATTTCATCACTTTTTTTTCTTCTATCCATTCCTCGATAATTATCTTAGCGTGAGCAGACGTGTTTATGCATAAACCGTTAAGCAGACCCAGCTTTGGGTTTATTGGTTGCAAGACGCGAGAGTCAGATAAGCGGTCTTATTGGAGAGAAATAATAATTATGTGTTAGTTGTGCAAAATTTTAAAGCTGTCGTTGACGTGGTTTTAGTTTTTAACCGACGTCCAAAGCTGGTATTGATACGAAAGGAAAAAGTGGGTTAGTATTTTTGGATGAGGCAATGTCCGTCTTGAATTTACAATCAATTGATTGTCTTTAGTAGGTCCATCAAGCATGAGCTGTAATATTAAGTATTCATTGTGCATTGTGTATTAATTTTTGCAGGGCGAGAGAACTGGACTTGTTGCTACTTTCGATCAGCAGTTTATCCACATTATTGTCACGCTGAACACGCCATGGCGGACGCTGAGAAGGCACAGATCGAATCCCAGATTAAGGATCAAGGGGAAGTTGTAAGGAAACTCAAGGCTGAGAAGGCACCTAAGGAAAAGGCACTAACAAAATACGTATCATTTTAATCCCTTCGTGGCATTTGAGAGTTTACTGAATATTCAATAGAACCTTTTATTGTAATTTTTCGGTCCCGTTCATCGACATCGTTGCATCTATTCCCTGGTCCTTTTTAAAATTTTCCTGATCTAAAATGTACTTCAAAATGATATCAACATTACGACTGTGTCGTTTTTCCACTGTCTTCGTCACTCCATTTTCTGCTCGATCCTCGATCTCCTTTTATTCCTCCTCTTCCCCCCAGATTGATGAAGAAGTGTCAAAACTTCTTGAACTTAAGGCGCAGATTAAAGACGATGGTCCACAGAAGTTTCAACTTAAAGTTCCCAAGGTATTATCATAATTATTGTGCAATACAATCACTCCTAGTAAGTATTTTTACAGTTCGATGGTTTGACAGGGCACGAGAGACTATGCTCCTGACCAAATGGCAATTCGGGAGAAGGTTCTTTCCACAGTCATACAGTGTTTCAAGCGTCACGGAGCTCAGACAATTGATACCCCTGTATTTGAGTTGAAGGATGTGCTCACGGGGAAGTATGGAGAAGATTCTAAACTTATCTATGACCTGAAAGACCAAGGGGGAGAAATACTCAGCCTTCGATATGACCTGACAGTTCCTTTTGCACGTTACCTTGCAATGAGTAAGATCAGCTCTATCAAACGATACCATATTGCAAAGGTGTATCGTAGAGATAATCCAGCCATGACCCGAGGCAGATACAGGGAGTTTTATCAATGCGTAAGTTCTTATGCCGAAATATAATTGTGTGAAATTCCGGATGATAAATAAGCTTCCAGCGTAGAGAATTATGTTTTCTAACTTCGATATTTTAATACATAGGATTTTGACATCGCTGGATCTTACGACCCTATGCTTCCAGATGCTGAATGTATAAAAATAGTGGATGAAATACTCAGGTCACTAGAAGTTGGGGAGTTTCAAATCAAAGTTAATCACCGAAAGATACTAGACGGTGTTTTTGAAATTTGTGGTGTCCCAAAAGATAAGTTCCGTACTATCTGTTCATCAGTAGACAAATTAGATAAAACGTTCTGGGACGACGTTCGTACTGAGATGATCGACGAAAAAGGATTAGCCCCTGATGTTGCTGATCTTATAGGGCAACATATCAGAATAAGTGGATCTCCCATCGATGTGATAAAAACATTAAAAGCCAACGATGACTTCATGAAAAACCCGAGTGCAAAGGAAGGTTTAGAGAATATGGAACTTCTTATCAAATACTGCACACTGATGGGCCTTGATCATTCCGTGATAAACTTCGACCTAAGCTTGGCTAGGGGCTTGGATTATTATACGGGGGTCATTTATGAGGCAGTTCTCTTAAGTAAGTTCAAAATTAAAATTCATCGCTCTACCTATCTAAAGTTTATTTTTATTATAATTTTGATTCTTAATTTTATCTAGGTCGAGAGAATAATGGGGAAGCTGTAGGAGTTGGCAGTATTGCTGGAGGAGGACGTTATGACGGACTTGTTGGTATGTTTGATTCTAAGCATCGTCAAGTTCCCTGTGTTGGAGTCTCTATCGGAGTTGAACGGGTGTTCAGTCTCCTTGAACAGCGAGCTTTAGTGAAGAAGGTTCGCACCACTGAGACGGATGTTTACGTTGCTACTGCTCAAAAGGGCCTTCTGGAAGAAAGAATTAAAATCCTGGCAGTTTTGTGGGAAGCAGGAGTAAAGTCAGAGCATTCTTACAAGGCTAATCCTAAACTTCTTCAGCAGCTGCAGTATTGTGAGGAAATGGAGATTCCATGGGTGGTTCTAATTGGAGGAAGTGAACTAGAAAAGGGGGTTGTGAAACTTCGAGATGTAGCAACTCGTCAGGAGGAAGAAGTGAAGAGAGATGATCTAGTATCTGAGATGCTTAAGCGATTATCCAACTAATAAGGTTTGAAGAGTATGGATAAAAACTATTCTCAGCTAACTTTAAGAAAGAATCCTTGCTCCATAAAATCCATTGAAAAAGTTACCACAATCTGAAATGTCTCGATTTATAAAATACATTGTTTGTAGTGTATCCGGTGAATAAGGTATTTATTAATATCCCATTCATAAGCGATGGTGATATAAAAACTAAGGTTTGTTTTCAATGCTTGAATTAGTTAATTATTCTTTAAGATAAATGATAAGTGTGCACATGAACACATTTAGGTATTTGGTTGAATGTTATTTAGCTTTTAATTATTCATGGTTTACACTGTTGAGCACATTGTCTCACATCCTAAATAAAGTACTGAAATTAAAACTTTGACTTGTAAACACTTCTCTGGAAAATAACTGTAGTATTCGTAAGGTTACGTGCTAGCTACTTGTCGATGTAACCTTTTTCATACAATATATGGTGACTGACTAGATTGAGGGGTTAGGTATAAATGCGTCTGGAACCGATTCCTAACATAGGAATTTCAAACTTCCATTGAAGTAGTAGCATTCATGTCAGTTTGGTTAGGGTCATTTGAATAATTAGAGAATCTTTGAGATGTTTGAGGAGCTGATGTTTTTCTTATTCGTAACCAAACATCCTCCGCAGTCCAAATTATAGCTCCGAGAAATCCAGGGGCAGATAGTAATATAAATAGAAACGTATAAGAATTATTTTGTAGTTGAGCCTCCTCGTCCATCACAAACAAGCCTGTTGCATTTAATTTGATAAACTGGATATTATTTTTCTTGTTAATTTAATTTTCTCGATTATAATCGAATCCTCATCTCAACACTTACCGAGTGGATCAGAAGTTGTATTGACTTCGCGGTACTTATCATTACTGAACGGAGTGAGAGGATGTATTGCATACGTATAGGCCGCCGTGGGACTTCTCAGAAGTAATGTAATGGTAATATTTATCACAACTTTGACACAATTAAATAATCCATAGGTGGTTGAAAAGGCAGATATCCCAAAAGCGTCAGAGAATATTATGAATTCTGTTGCGTAAAGTGTTCCAAGACAAACCCCGTAGCTCGCACAGAGTACATACATTACTCGAATATCTTTTGTAAATCCTAGACCTGGAGTAAAGTTTGTTTTCAAATTAAATAACCTGGTGAGAGAACTCCGACTAATTGAAACGTGTAAGATTAAAACACAAAGTAATTAAAGTAATTGAAATTACCTGCAATTATACAACTTCCACACAAGCTCCCAACATAAAATGCAGTCTTTCTATTCATAAAAGAAAAGTCAGAGGCATAAGAAATAAATAATCTTGATACTACGTCCACAGAAAATATAATAAGGAGTGCCGTTTCTCCTTCGCCTTTGTAGTCCATTCTTCGAAGAGAGTTCAAATATCCATATAAAGCTATTGGAACTGTAGGACTACTTACAAGTGCTAATGAGCCACCTAAAGCCATCATAAAAAACTCGACGTTTTTAAAATACCTAATGTCTACACTTTTTAAAGCTTTCGAAAATTTATCCTTAACTGGCACCGGTGGCACCACTTTAGTACGGTTATGCCTATTCCCAAACAATTCACCATTTCCAGTTCGTACGGACTTTTCAACTTTGTTATTGTTTGTCACAGAGCAATCCTGAAATCTCTGCTTAAAACGTATGGGTTGATGATTATCTGTACCACTGTCTAGAATATTGGCTTCCCGTATTTCATCAAACGATGCACTTTTTCTCTTATTCTGATTCTCGATAGGGATGGATTCACACTTTTTAAAGACCTCGTCTTCGCCTTTGGATTCAATATCCATAGATTCTGTTTGAGGCTTGTGGACCGCTAAGTTATTCACAGAAGTACTTGAAATCGGCGTGCAAGTCCCTGTCGTAGAAGACGGCCCTTCGGACTCTTCTGGTATGTTTGGAAGAATAGAAGCTGATACTGCTTGTAAATAATGACAGTGACCTCTCTTCTTTGGTTTCTCTGATACTTCTAGCCAAGTCTTATTTTCAACTTCCATTAAGGGAATTGCCTCTTGCCCATCCCCACAAGGTCTGGATGAAGTTTCATGGATTTCCAGGGATTTTTCTTGAGTGCTACATCTCCCAGAATTGTGTCGGGTCAATACTTGCCAGGTTTCCAGAGGTATAAAAAGAATAGCTACGAGAAATGCTAAAACGGTAACGAGAGCTTTTATGTGGAATCTGTCCTCTTGAGTTGGCAGGATGTTGTAAATGTATGGGGCGATAAAATAACCTATACCAGTAGACAATTGTAAAACTCCATTTGCCATCCCTTGATACTTCTCAAAGTTTGACATCACAAATAAAAAAGTGCTGTGGACTGCAAGGCCTAATCCAGCCCCTATTTAACCATATTTAGATGGACAAACAGTTTATTTTAAAATTTATTCCAGATAGAAAAAGTTGATTCATCTTACCAACGAATCCAGTAAACGCAATGAACAGCCACGAGTGGTGATGCAAAGTAGATGCAGCCATCAGAAACCCCAACGCTGCCGAAAAGCACCCGAGCATTGCAATTTTTCGATACGTAAATACCATTGACAGAGGTCCAGCAATTACACCTAATTGTAATTAATGTGAAAATTAAGCCATAGTACGGGAGTTAGCACCTCAAAAGATGCTAAATCAAAAAATAAATTAGTCTCAGTCTGATTTGGCTATTACCAGATAAGTTCCAGATATTGTACATAGTATTGATCATCCAGATATGATACGATATGTCCATTTCCACGTCTTCAAAAAGTAAGCCACTAGTACTATAAGTACAAGGCCCGACTAACTTTTTCACAAAAGTAGGAACGTTAAGTTCAATTATTTCCGTCGATATTTCAATATTTTTTTGACATTAAAATGCACGTGTTAAAAACTCACCATGAGCCCCGCACCGGCACCAACGAGAATCCAAGCGTAGTCGTTGTCCATTACCTTCGCCATTGTCAAGATGCAACTACAAACTTAATTGCTATGGAAGGGAAAGGTTCTTATGAAGTTGTAAATATTTCTCCCATAATTATCTCAAGGTCCCTGAAATCCGTTTGAAAACAAAACTGTTCGTAAATTTGACATTAGGAGTATGTAACATAGTCTCGTAGGAAAATACTAAACCGGACATCAGCAGAGTTATATATCTTGCCGGAATGCAAATAAATTTATAGACTGGAATTTGGTTATGTTGAATTGTGGAATGAGGGCTAGACTAGGTATTACCACTGCATATCCGAGTCCGTTCTGGAGGTATTAAAATATGTGTTGGATGTGTAAATATCAACTACGATTGCTTATCAGAATTTAACTCTTCAGAGCTTTAACTTTTAACTCTGCCGCATGGATAGTGTTGAGGGATTGGAATTTTTTTCACCAATATAAATCTACTACGTTTGTCAGCAAGTTAAGGGAAATATTTTACCCATGATGATAGGAGTGACAAAAAAACAGGGTAGGAAACATTGTCACGACTTGAAAATAATTATCATGCGATGGACAGGGCAGTCTTAAAATCACAATAACAACATTCGCAACCACGTTACTTTTAGTAAACCTTCTAAACTGGGCAGAAACTTGATGTGTCTTGGTGTATGTGAACAATGCTTACTTCACAGGTAAGTTAGACTAGTCGAATACAACTAAAGAGTCTCGCAGTTGTTCAAACTAATAATATTTTTAAACCATCCAAGTCCCTCATGAAGATTAGGTGCACCGTCATTATGCAAATAAGCTTGGAATTCTCATTTCTATAGTTTACAGAGGACGAAACATTTGTCGTATATCTTGCAGCTTGTGGTTAGCAAACCTGTTTTGGTACATGCTAATTTATTCATCGTAAATGTTCACTTCACACAAGCATTTATTACCTAGCTGCTTCGCATCGTGTATCGTATCCTCCAGATAACAACTACATACCGGTATTGTAAATGTTTTCGAAAGATTCTGCTATTCAATCATTTTAAACTTCAAGTTGAGAATACCCAATGATCCTAATTAAAAAATAAAACAAGTAGCTCTAACTTTACTGTAAAGGACTGCATTTAATTTAATTTGCTATATATGTCGTATTCTTAATAGAAATAGTGAAGATACCCACTAAGCTACCTCTGCTACCCTTCATTAACCCAATTGTTTATACTCCTGCATAAAGTAACTAGCCTTCAAAGCCTTTGGAATGAACATCATTTAAATACATCTTGTAAAACATGTGTTTCGTTATGGAAATTTGTGTGGCCACTGGCCACTCAGTTTCTCAAGAGAGATTTTGCTTTTTCCAAATATCCCATCAACTCGTTTCAAAATTATCCTATAAATGCAATGTCGTTTTTAGTCAGTTCTATAGAGCCATTATAGAGCTTATATTTTATAAACAGCATTGTCTGTCTCCTTTTATGTCACTGTGATAGCTCTCAAAAGATTTTACTTAGCGTCACCAAATTTCGTACCTGTGGTTTACTGTTAGGGACTTAATAGGGGTTTCTTAAAAGATTGGCCATTTTAATAATATGAAATCATATTTTGCAATATGAGTCAGTCGGAACAGGCTATGAGCATTATATAAAGGGTGAACGGGCCCTTTGGTCTTGCTTGGAGTTTTTTAATGTCAATGCAATTATAATTTCAAATTACAATTTATTCCAATTAAGTTTTTTATTTGAATATCCTTCGATATTCGACAGATCAATGAGTGGAAGCGACTATAGAAAATGTAGCATTTTAATAACAAAAATAGGTGAACTCAGAATTCGTTGTTGACAATCGCAATATCACACAACAGAACAGATGTGTTTACGGACGGGGCAAAACATCAATCTAAATCTTCAAAGTTGATGCACACAATTTAATTGGATGCACAATTAAACTAGGAAATCTATAAAATTTAATACATACTGGAATAACTTTAAAAATTCCTGTAACCCGATTGAATCTGAGTTCGTTAAGCTTTAGTTGAAATCAATGCAGTAGTAGCGACTTTGAAACTTTAATTACTATTTGTCAGACTATTACAAAGTTACTATAATGTAAAAAATAGGCATCCAGATACAATTCGGAAGTCCATGGTTTCTGGTTTCCTCTTCAATGAAAGGTTACTGTTGAGCTAGGTTCTTATTGTTGATCTTGGTTCTGAAAGACCATGAGAAGAGGTCCAGTGTAAATGGTTAGATGCCTCAAACCCATTACTTATAATTCCTTCCTTCCCTAAATATTCATCTAATATTTCGCTCTTAAGCAGTAAAAAGATTTGGGCAATATATAGCAAAAAGGAGGTGCGACATTTATACCGGGACATAAATAAATGTCTCCTACATATTTGTCTTCAGAAATAAATGTTGCAGGCATAAATGTCACGCACTCATAAAAAAAGTTATGATAAAGGTCGTCACGAAGATATTTAGAAACGCAGTTTCTAAATTTTTTGTTTTTCCCAAATTTTCGCTGAATTTTAGCAAGTAAAACATACATTTTTGTGATTCTTGCATGCATGGATTGTTTTCAATGACAAATGAAAGAATTGATGCAAATCTTCAAGCATATCAAAACATTTAACGAGTAAAACTTTAGTCTGAAAAACTCCTACTGCTAAGTGTTAAATATCGTCAAGGAAGCTATGAGTAGTTTGTCATCTTCGGTAAAATGTCAATAAAACTCCCCATGACAAAGACAATTCATGAGGGAGCTCAGGGAATTGATACTTGAGCATGCACATTAGCACACCTAAATATAAAATACAATTGCGTATACTGCAATATCTCTAACTAAAATTCATGGAACATTAATTCGATATCCACTAACGAGGCCGACCGTGATGAACTTTGGATAGTCATGTGCAAAATAGTGTGTCGAGCGAAATGATCTTATACAATTCAGCATAATCGGATACACAAAGTGCAAAGATGGCGTTGTACTTATCCTGCACTGGATAAATCGTAATCAGCGTCAGCCTGTTGATGATTTGAGATGGGTTTGACTGTGAGATGTATCATCCCATCTCTCAATCATCTCATCACTTTCAGCATCTTATATTTTGGCAGGCGGTAGCCATCTAATCTCTAGCATAATGGCTAGTCGCTAGTCTATGGTGCATAGTATATTTGCGAATACATTTCCCTTCACCAGACCTATGCATTCATCTAAGATTCAAGATCCTAAGATTCCAGAACTCTGTATGCACTAACTGTGTTAGCGTTAGTCCACTCCTATAAGGAATCATTGGGAAGAAAATGCTAATCATAAATGTATGTCGTGGGACGGTCGAATTTGATTCAGAACTGAACCGTTTGAATATGAATTCAGAATTTCAGACCACTCAAACTAATTTCTACTACGTATCAAATTTTGGATTACATTCATACTATTAAAAAATAAATTCATTAGTTTAAAACATAAATACTCTTAGCTGTAAAGTTAATTTATACATGTATTGTCCAGCATCTTTCCATTTCCCCCTTTTAAGTCTTCGGTAAAATGATTTTGTAAAAAATATGGAAGTAACTGCTTCTATCGTGTAGCCTAATTATTTAATTTGCAAAGTATTTTGAAATTGACTTGGACTTAGTTATAAATTTGGATGTTAACTTGGACCTCTCTCGAGGTCATAAGTCGGGTTTGAAACTGCGAAATCTTTCTAAAGCTAAAATCAAACTATAAAATTAAGATTCAAAATTTCGATCTACTATGCATGCTTTAAATTGCAAGCATAAATAAATACGTCTGATGACACAAGATGTTGGATAGGAAATAGTATAGAAAATAAGAAACCGATACCCTTCACCACATTTCTACACACCCCTACTTTGATTAGAGTGTTGAGCCCTACTCTATAAAACACGGCCTATGTGTATATAGGCATAGGCCCACCAACCATTTTAGTAATTCCTGTGAATACAAACACAATATATAATAATTCGTACTCGTGATCCAAGCTAAAATAATTCATAAAATCAAATGGATAACATTTGATTGTCCTTTCTTTACCCTACGATATTTCCTTATCAGCTACAGACCATTTAAATTCGAGCTGTAGAAGATATCAGACAGGACAGTAGTGGAGTTCCCATCCCAGTCAATTTGACAAGTTTAATCAGAGACAGGCTATTGGCCCTAGTATATAAAGTGGTGGTGGTTATAGACTACTTTAATGATTTACTTGTTTTGTTGCAACGACAAAGGCAAGTAAAAGGTGGTAGTGACTGTCTATGGACTCATGGACTGGTTGAGATCAGTTAGATATAACAATCTACACAATAAAATATAGTAATCAAAGAACATTACAGTGAACATATAAGTAAATGTTGGAATCTATACAATTTTTTCCTATCGACCCGTTTCCTCTGCTTGGCGGTTCTTGGATTATTATAGTTATCATTAGGGATTACTAAGGCTAATTAATCAGCCGAGTAGATCATCAACAAATTACTATCTGGTGGATTGTAAAAGGCAGATAATGACTGAGTGTGCATTCGATGTGGTGGATCGGAATTGCCAATTGCCATTGCATTGCCGTTGCATCGCTGTTCACCATTCTAATTGTGAGTAGAAAATATATATTTTATCTCTCAATTCACAATGGCAAATGGGACCCACCCGCAATGGTAAAAAAAAACTCTACTGACTCATCAACAAGAAATAGCTGTTGAAGCCGATGGATGCTACTAAAGATTTTAAGCAAAAAGTTCCTTTGAATTGTAAAGTAGCTCCTAGCCAATATTGCCAATTGCCAATTGCCATTGTGTTTTATAAAAAGATTTTTCCTCAACACAATATAATATCTTGTAGTAATAATATTGAACGCAGCTCAGAAAATTGTTTATTGTGACTGATTGGGATTAGTCCATTTAAACTACTATAAACTATACATGACAACTAATAAGAGTGTGTAAGGACGGACACTTTCTTAAACTTCTTCCTTGTCAGTGGGTTAACAACATCCTTTGATTCCGGTTTCGTCTTTCTCACCTAAACCAAACCGAAAGCCACAGATGAACAATAGAGTTTACAATAGACCAATGTATTTTACTTCTCATATAATAATAGTCCTTCTACAGAATGGCAATCGCCGTGCCAAGTCACTCAGCTTTAATTTAACCTAGGGCAGAGGCACATACCGATACCGTACGAGGAACAGTTCATGTTATACTCATTTTATACGCTCAACTTTATAACACTTTTAGTTGTTTCTATCCTTAGGGGGAGGAAGAAACTATAATATTTTGGCTGCACAAAAGTATTTAACTCTACAAGATAAATACGTCAAAATCTTTTGTTTTTAATCAACAACATCTTTTCAACCCTGGATTGTAGTGGGGCTTCTTCTTCATAATTTACCAAGTACTAAACCATAAAGACTGACTTGCTGAGATTTAATTCAAGATCATTTTGAACTTGTAAATAGTTTACAATTTTGTAGTTGAATTGAAATAATTTACAATCACCAGGTCACAGCTGTGATTTACTGTGGATTGTATCGTGATTGTGGGAGACGTATGTCCATTCTGCTCACCATTCACCATTAGTGACCAAGATAAATGGGGATGGACGGCCAATGCGAGAGGACTCTAATTATGGAAATACTTTGCTAATTACTAAATCTGAGCTAATTTGGCACAGCGATCCATAACAGTATTGTATTCAGTCCTTTAATACACCTCGGTTGTCATGGTAATGACTTTTGTTATTTGTTGCAATGAGATTGATACTAATTGATTCTCGATCAGGGTCATTATTTTTACAATTCACAATTAGTATATTAGCTCGTCCGTTTTTGGGTCATTTTCTCCAGTTTAGTCTCAATTTCCATTACCCACGACTAACCCATATTTGATCAGAGTCGCAGATCTATATCACGATAGATGCCATCGATAAAGCTATTGTATGTTAAAATTCGGAACTGACTTAACCTTCGACTTACATTTTATGTACCTTTTGATATTTTTTTCTAAAGTTAAATGTGTCACGGCTAAGGGTCTTGTTTAAGTTGTTTCTATGTTTTTTCTCTTTATAAAGGTCTAGACTCTAAACACCAATATAAGCCACTGTGTGCGTACAATGACTAATTATTTCCTTTGTGTTCTTTTTTCACTTATCAGAGCTGCTGAGGGTGTCAATATTTACAGGATGACTCAATTAGATTCCATGGAGGGAGTTTCGGGAAAGTCGTCTTCCAACCAAGGCCGAGACCAAGAAGAGTCCCCTGCAGGGAATAAAAAGGGCTGTAGTTCCTCTCAAACGGTGGTCAAGAAGAAAATACCAGTTGCAGAACTCAATGTCCAGACGAGTCCTTGGAATAAATTGATCAAGGTGTACCGAAATGGTCATAGTCGAGAGCCGATTCAGATCGTTCCAGTTCCGGAAAAGGGGCATGAGAATTGGACCGATGTCCTACGCATTCTTCACGACGCTGTGAAACTACCCGTTCAAAAAGTTTTCTCTTTAAAGGGAAAAAAGGTATCCTCGACCTCTGAATTGGAAAATTTGGATGGGGTGGTTGTTTGTGGGACAGAGGAATACAAAATGCTTCCTTATGGGCAAGAAAATCGATTCAGCTCAGCAGACCCGTCCCTTAATTTAGGGTATCCGAACAAATTTCAAAATAATAATTTCTCCATGGCTAAACTACGGAAAGGTGGAAAGAATGAACGAGCAAGCCTAGCTAAGTCAGTTATTTTGGAACCAGTGTCGATGACGGAAACTGATTCTGATAGTCGGCACGGGAGCCCTCTCATGAAAACTTTTTCCGAGCAAGATGTCTCAGTGATGGACAAGTCAAGGTCTCCAAAACTTAGAATCCGACAAACTGTTTCCCCCAAACCAAGGCCCGTGTCTGCTTATCAGCATGGAAATGTCATGTCATCCTCTATAGAACGAAGAAGTCCTATTGGCATTGGTCTCTCACGAATTCCGAAAAGAATCATCTCTACTCCTTCGCCAAGTTATGGCACTTCCAGTCCGTCTAATGCTCTCTGTAGTAATCTCATAAAACCAAAGAAAGTTGATCAAACTGCTTCAAGTGTGGATAAGTCGAGTAGACAAGGTAAGTCACGTTTTAAACTGAACTACTTTACTAAAACACTGTATAGAAGCTTCAGTATGATTCCTTATGAATTTAACGTTTTATTCTACTAACTATTATTGTCTTAGATATGTCAAAGAAAGAATTTGTTCGAGCTCGACTCGTCACTGTGATAAGACATGGGATGCGACCCAGAAAGGCGGTAAGGTTCCTCCTAAACAAGAAAACTGCCCGATCTTATGATCAAGTCCTTAACGAACTGACTGAGTCCATCAAGCCTGCTTGGGGAGCTGTTAGAAAAGTTTACACACTAAATGGAACTGCGGTATGTACAAACTTTATTTATTTTACGTTTCTTAGTAAAATTAAATAATTTAGTTACGTCGAAAAACATATTTTGGTTATAGGTTGACTGTCTGGAAGATTTCTTTGGAGATCAAGACATCTTTTTAGCATGTCCAAACGATAGAGTTGGTACAAACGACTTTGATCTGGACTCTGAAGGTAAAAAAATAGTTACCTAATTGCTCTGGGAAAATATCTAAACCAACTAACGTTACAAGATCATATTATTGACAAGCATTGTTCTTTTATAATTTAAGAGTGCAAGTCAGTTCAACCCTTCGTCAAGGTTTCCCTTACTTACAAGCACTCCAAGTTCCGAGGTCTGGAATCTTCAAGATCGCCTCACAGAAGGCCCAAGTCTTGCTCCAATTCTCAACCAAATCATTCTTCGCCGTATCCTAGCCATCCAAAGTACATCCCTCTTGCTCATTTTCCTTCCCCTATTGTGGATAAGTACTACATCGGCAATGTCATAGGCGATGGAAACTTCGCCGTAGTTAGAGACTGCACACATCGTCAATCAAAGCAGAGATTCGCTTTGAAAGTCATTGACAAATCAAAATGCAAAGGAAGAGATGCTCCTCCTGAGCATGAAGTCAAGATTCTTAGTATGGTTAATCATCCTAACGTAATCGAAATGTACGAACAGTACGATTTCAGCAACGAACTATATATAGTTTTGGAACTAGTTGAGGTAACCGACCAAAAGATTTAAGCATTAAAATTTATTTTCACAATTTGAAATTGCGACTTGAATTTTTTAGGGTGGTGATCTATTTGATGCCATTGCAGAAGTTACCAAGTTTTCCGAAAAAGATGGTGCTTCAATGACGAGGGACATATCTTCAGCTCTCTCCTTCCTCCACGTCCATCGTATCATACACCGAGATATTAAACCTGAAAATCTATTGGTATTCAAGAGCATTACTTACTGTCGTTAGCGTTATGTTGTTGCATATAATTAACATAGTTTTACTAAGTTTCTGTTTTTTATTCACAGGTTTATACACAGCCTGATGGGGGACGTCGAATAAAACTGGGAGACTTTGGATTAGCTCAGATTGTTGATGGACCACTTTACACTGTTTGTGGAACGCCAACATATGTCGCACCTGAGATACTTTCTGAAACTGGATATGGTTTAAAAGTAGATGTCTGGGCTTTAGGCGTGATTGTTTACGTACTCCTTTGTGGGTACCCACCCTTTGTCAGTCCCACAGGAGAGCAAGAGGACCTTTTTGATTTGATACTAGCAGCAGACTATGATTTTCCAGCCGAGCATTGGGAAGGTATTTCAGGAGATGCCAAAGACATGATCACGAGGATGATCGAGCCAGACTCTGATATGAGGCTCTCTGCAGACGAAGTCTTGGATCATCCATGGTTATCTGTAAGAAATCATTATCATTTGACTATCATCCAATTTGTCTCGAATTTTTCATATTAAGATTTCAACTGAACTTATTCGTTTTTTAACTTCCTATTAGACAAACTCTGGTGAATCTCAGGGAAGGAGAAAACGATACGAAAAAGATCTGAAGTTCCGAGTATTCGAGGCGATGGGACTGTCAAACTTACCTATTCCTTCATCCGCCAACACGGCCATGTCAAAAAACAATATTAAGGCCTCTTAATTCATGATGGCTGTTTGGTATGTAGGATATAATATAAACCCGTAGTTGTCAGCTCTGCGAAACGCATATCTGAGGGAAATGCAAATTAGCGTGTCATGAACATTGAGTCTTTTCTATTGATTATAACTGGACCCTAAAATAATATTTTGTAAAGAAAAAATATCATGAACGAAGTAAAGGCCAACAGATAAAAAAAACAGAGCGAATGAAATGTGCAAATTTTCCGGTAAACGAATGAATCCAGTCATTCCACTGTGTTCTAAAGTTAATATTTATTGTGATTATCTATTACATTGAACCTCCTCCGAAATCAGTGGAACATTAGCATGAATCAGAACAAGAATTAACACTTCCAGTCAAGTTTTAATCAAACAATATAGATAATTGTCATTTTCTTCTTTAAATGTTTTTGAAATTTTAGGAAGAACTTGGGACTAGTTTGATTGGAACAATAGGTTGCCGAGTGGTGACTTCAAAGTTTCTTTAAATTTGTTTTTTAAAATATTGATCCGATCGAATTTGCACCACATCATTAGTGTGCTAAAAGACCAAAGATTCTACTGGAGATTTTTCTGAGTTGTAAGCTTGTAACTCTCATCTTTAAGTGATAGATTTATCATAAACAATTGCAATAGTTTATAAACCTTACATTCGCCTGATGTCACTAATGTCAGGCAATGAAAGTTTCTTCAATCTTTTCTTGCTTCTACATTGTTTTAATTTTCAAACTGTGATCATGATTACAAACGGATACAAATATATATTTTTAATTTATGGTCGATGAGTAATAAAAATATACACTATATATATATATAATAATGCAAGATAATAAGCTTCAACAAGCGTGTTATTGTAGTACCTTTTGAGTGGTGAAAAATAAAGCTGTTTATAAAGCGTTGGTAGAAAAATCTTTATCTGTCCATTTATTATTTAGGGTTTCGCATTTTATTCAATGTTTTTTCGAGTGATTTTCGAAAGATTTGATGCTTCATTGTTGCAGTTGTGATTTCCCAACATTAATAAGAAAAATAATTTGCACTACAAATATTTTCGATATTTATTTCAACAATTTGACAGATGTAAAGAGAAAAGAGACAATTATTCAAATGAAACAAACAGGCAACAGGACATGTCTTGGTAAAGAAAATTAACAATTTTAGATAACCATTGTTGTTTAGCATTGAATGTCAACAGTTTCAGATTAGAATTCCCGAAGTTTTTTGTCCGAAGCTTTAATGTATAGATAGTTGTTCAGGGCTTTAACTCGTAATCGGGACCAGATGACATGGTCAGTGAGCCCAAGCATTTGGGCGGCTGCAAGCCCAGCAGCTTCAGGGTAGAGAACAGTGACACAGCCCAAACCAGAGGGGACATCAAGAGATGACCAAATGTCACGTACTGCATTTTCTGGTTTAATCGGTGGGCAGTTAATTACTGGATATGGTGTGTTACCAGAAGTGACAGGGCCCAGGCCGTTTGATCGTCCAGCAACAGCAACAAAAACAGTTGGAATTCCAGTACCTTCATACTGAGCAATAATTGATAGAGTCTCAGTCGGTCCTTTGTGAGCGGATGTTACTCGCATTTGGCATGGAACGCCAAGATCTCGGCAAGTTTTCACAATTTTTTTGCAATGCGCTTCGTCTGAAGCAGATCCCATCAAAACCACGACCTGTTTAAAAGTACCATATTTTAAGTAATTAAGAAATAAAATAGAATAATTAAGTAATGGTGGAATTTATGTGCTAAACAAATCAAATCTTCAATTACCAAACCCTTTGGAGGAGGCATCAGCAAATCCAATCGTTCAGCAATCCACTTGAAGTTCGCCTTCACTGCCTCAAGAGCTTCAGGGGTTACTACTTTGAGGTCACGGTAAACCTGCTTGTCCTTCATGAGCCTCTTGTCCCCAGAAGGCCACAGACGCCATGAATCGGAATCGATAACATCAGCAACCATGAGTTCGCCCTCAGAAACTCCGAATTCGATTTTCATATCAATCAAAGCGCAATCGATTGAGGCCCAAGCACGTTCAAGGACTTCGAAAACAACCATAGATGTTCGGTTCATGAAGTCCACCTCATCCTTTCCAATCGTGATACCCCCGGCTTTGATCTCTGTAGCGATTAACTGTTCCTCAGTCCATTGTGGGTCATTATTAGCATCATCCTATCGAAACAGAAACAAATCGTGTCGATAAATACTTGTTCGTTCTGAAATATAGACTATTCATTTAGCCCCAACTTTCCAACTCAGAAAGCAGCCAACCAGCGATGAACCAGACGTTCATAATCATAGCACGGATGATTGGTTTAATTGGTCTGGCAGTAATTTAGAATTATAAAAGAAACCAACCTAGATCGATTCCCTCTAGATTAAAGAGATTTTTCTGTGACAGGGATTAGGAGGTTCTGGACAAGATTCTAAATGCATACACACATGAGTGAGAGATAATGGATGAATAGTCTGAGAAATGGCTTAAATAGACTGCATATTAAGATAACAAACAGAATTTTTGTTACAATTAGCTTCATTCATTCCATATTAATATCACATATGATCAAGTGAACCATTTTTTGAAATAGGGAAGGCAGATGTAAAATATGCCTCCTTCATATAATTATGCAAATTTTACTCAAATGAACTCAATAATAAATCAATGCTATTATCATAAATTACTAGATAATTAAAACAGAACAAAATGGCTTTTATACAAAGACCATTCCTTCTAACAGTTATACCTACTTAGATGACTAAAAAAACTAAACTGATATCTAAAGTGATCATCTTGGTTGGTTCATTAGATAAGTTAAAAAAAATCTAAGAACTGTCTATGACTGACGAACATTCTACATTTTGAGGAACCTTGCTGTCTATGAGCACGAGGTGTCAGATTATATTTGTAAATGTCAATGTCAACTCGTGTCATAATTGATACAAGTCCAACTTACAGAAGATAACGAATTCTGGGTAGTAATATATAAAATAATGTATGACACCAACTTTTTTTTAGCCGCAGCCTTGTACTATGTACTATGTACTATCCTTGCACAAGAGACAATAGTCTGAAGCCTCAGCTCGACCATTCTATTGATGGAAATCAATTATCTGGCTTTAAGAAATCATGCATATAATTTCTGTCTGAAATAATTCGTCTGGCTGCTTATGCATATGCTTGGAAACCGGTTCTTCTCCCAAGTTTCTAGGACTTTCCATACGAAGGGAAATATCCATCCAAAAACGTAGACAAATTTAATGAATCAGAGATTGGGGCTACTTGTTACCAGATTTGTGTATCATATCTAAGTACATTATATTTATGATGGCTTTATTTTTGGCTGAAAAATCATGTGCGAATGAATTAAATTAATGAAATGGAAGAATGATGAATATTAGATACACTTTTGATCAGGTTACACAATCCTTTACATATCAGTCGTAATAAATCCTAAATGTTCAAAATGCTCTGATGGAAGTTTCAATATTAAAATGTAATGCAATTTACCTTGAAAAAGGTTTCTTGTTTTGGAGGGGTGAAACGATAACCCTCCTTGACACCAGGGTTCCGCTTGAGGAAAGATCCAGTGGCTACACGCCTTGTGACCCACTCGATGGGGACCATGTCACATTTTTTACCCACGAAAGCTGTCTCTGATGCCCGTCTCATGTAATGGGTTTTGACACCCACAGAGTTAAGCAGTTCGAAAACCTTACATGTGGTGGCTGTAGAAATTTCAGCTTTCCCTGTCAAATCATGAGCCTTGGCCCCATCTCCAGCAGTAATTTTATCCTTGGACTGGATCAAAGCAGCTCCAGGCAATTTGGGCAAGTCAAAAATTTCCTTCGTTTTCCCCTCGTTGATAAGTTGTCCGGGAGTCAGATCTAGCAAGGAAAGTAAGAAATATTACTATCATCATAAACACAGAAAGTTGACCTGGCCTCCGTTACAAATCAGTATGATCGTAACAAGAGTCTAGTTCTAAAAATCACAGTTCATTGGTCAACTGAAATAAGATAAAAACGAGAACGACTCATGCCCTAGAGAATAGTTAAGAAACTGGAAGGGGTGGCGAGAATTCGTGTAGATTAAATTGATTATTCACGGATTAAATGGAAATGGAAAGATGGATTAAAGAAAAACTTCCTACTAGATCTACTAACCTGCCATTGTGTTGAGGTTTTTGGTGAAGCTCGATCAACTGAAAGTAATCTAGCCGGATAGTATGTCCAACGAAGTCACGGAAGTGAATGGGAAGGCTTCAAGTATTTAGTTGTGTATTAACCGAATAAATAAGGCAGAGTCTTAGATTCTCGAATCAGAATTATCCTCATCCAGCCAAGAACGTACTTCAAAATCTCAAGTCACGCGTGAGGAAAATCTCAATACCAGTCTGACTGTAGTTTGTTGATTTTATTATTCTTATGGAGTGGTTGGTATATGTTAATGTGGAGATGATCTTGTCGCCCTTGAAATGGAGATAATGTTATACCACACATACATGTATTAAGAATGAACCTTGACCCTTTAATAAGCATATTCCCTTATCACAGATATCATCGTCATAGGCCGAGCTATCGTTCACAGAGATAGCAGATATATACCTTAAGCCTCCACGAGTGTCTCATTCGACGGGAATAGGGGTTGTCCCGTATGTTATCGCAATTTTTTACAGCCACATCCCAATCCTTCCTTGTCCATCATCATTGCCATATCTGATCATTGCTTATCCAAAAATATTACCTCACTAAATGGTTCAACCCCTTTTTGCCCTGCAATTCAACAGAGAATCTTCTCCAGCAAGTATACAATAATGTCTATCTCCTATTATCATTTAGCATCGTATGATGATTTTTTCTCCATCCTCCTCCTCCTCCTTCGTTCTTATTAGCAATCGGTGCCCGACATAACGGGTATTGTTACTATGTAGCTAGCATGAACGGGAAACGCATTGTTGGGCCAAAATTTCTATTACTGCATTTTATTGCCAAGTTAGAACTAAAATATTTAAATACGTATATTTACCCACTCCCTAGAGGGATAATACCTACATGTTACAATTGCTAATAAGTTTATAATGAATTAATTATCTAATTTTTATGATTTATATGACAGTTCTAGTAAAAATATTACCAAAGACGTTTTTAGATACTCAGAACTTCATAAAACCCGAGCGACCGATCAAACCCTCAATATTCAAACTCTCACATTGTATTGTAGACAGACAGACAGACGGGGCAATCCCATAAGCACTAGCTGGAGCTAAATCTACTAAATACGATCTTATGTGTATCCTATTTTTCAAATACAGATATTGGGACCACTAAAAGGTCTGTTGTATGGGATTCTTGTCACAAAGACGTTATTGCATAACCCTTTTTGGCCTGAATATTAAATCAGCTCATGGAATTACTAATCAAAGTCCTTCCAATGTTAATTTGTATTACTCTCTTCCCCGAACGAACATGAGAAGGTTTTTTATCTCCAAAATTTATCAGCTTACACTTCTTATAAGATATACAATCATATTAATCATGCATAGAAATTGGATCCTTATTTCTGAAAAACAGTAACGTCTTCTCTAATACGAAGTATGTTTATTAATAATAATATTAATATACGCCTCAGTATTCGTCTAAATGCAAAATAATACTGTGATACAAACTGAATCGAACAATTCCAATCACACAATCCCTGCTTGTTCGTCAGCTAAATCGCACTTAGAAAATTATTATGCAAACGATATGATGTGCCGTGACATATCTACGCTTTTCGAAACCTTGCAAAAATCGAGTTATATAAGAAAATCACACATTAATGTTATTTTTGGTAGTTATATTTTTACTTTCATAACACTATCCATAAACAATTTATTATATTACTGATTTTATTTACAGATTTATTTAGCAATCAAAATAATCAAATGAATTAATTGATTCGAAGGTTACTCACAAATTGTGGCTTATTGTTAATTGGGAGTATTAAATTTAATTTTAAATGTATTTAACCCGAGGAAAATTCTACCAAAGCTTGCGTGTGTTTATACACGTACACATTTCGATTAGTCATTCTAAAACTAGCATATTCTACCATCGTCTATTTCGACGGTAATCTTATTGATGACTATATTTACATGGTAAAGAATCCCATAAAATTGAGGATTATGCTAACATTAAAATATACCTAAATGGCCCCTCAAAACATAAAAGCCAGTAGAGAATTTACTATGTAATTATGTAATTAAGATTTTTGATTAATGACTTGTTAAAGTTTTTCTTATAAAGGCATTATTTTAAGACTGAATTTATGATAATTCCTAAAAAACAAACCCGCTCGACAGTTTACAGTTGTTAGCTGCTTTATGTGTGATACAATTTTGAAATTGGGACTTTAAGGTCAATTCTTTTAGATCACACACTTAATTTTTATAATTATAAACTTCAATGCAATCGTAGAGCCATGTAAATGCAATATGAAATGCTTGTTTAATAAGGAAGCTCAGAGTAATCTTATGGAATACGGTATTAATGGTATTATTGCATAGACTTTCTATATTAAAGTAAACTGCAAGAGAAGAAAGAGGATTTTAAATAGTTTAATAGAAGCTATAACATCGGCTAAAAATACAAGCTAGCCAAGGTCGAATAACACGACTAATTATGCAACTTAGACTTAGTATAAAGTTTACCAAGTTAAGGGAAAGACGCATTTTTTATATGTAATATAAACGCAGGATTTTTTTTCCATAAAATACATGTTTCCTACTCTATCATTAAAAAAACTAGGTAGGTAGATAGATACACCTGCCAAGTTGATACAGGACACTGCCAATTATTTCTCCAATAAAATAGTATTTACTGTATACAATTTTATTGTTTGTGACGATATGCTCCCGTATTTCACATATATCTGTATAACGCATGCAGTAGGCGAGTAACAAATAGCGGTGTGAAAGATGTGTAATGTTAACATAACAAGGTTCATAATCGTTTCCGAAAACAAAAAATCCGTAAACAAATTTGATATTTTAAGAAAGAAGAAGATATGCGTTCATAGGAACATAACTTATTACATGATCTTACTAAAATATGTTTTAATTTTAGTCGACACAAAAGCAGTTTGCTAGGATACATAAAGCAGATTGAATTTTGAGTTTAAAAAGCACAACGATTCTTTATGAGATGAACTCTCAAATTCATTTGTCCTTGGGCTACATATATAAACGGATGTTTATGCCGTCATAGGCAAAACAATTAAAAAAAATTGAGCTTAATGTAGTATAACAAAATTATTTTAACCTAAAAACTTTCATTTGATCCAATTTTTTTAGTCTGTCTGCACGTATTTTTTAAACACATGTTATCAATTTTAGGTGATCTAAATTTGTTAACGACTCGAACCCATCTATCTGCCTTTTTAGCCTATTTAGGTAGTTTTTGCAAATTAGCATTATTAGATGACTTGAATCGAGTTATCTTGGTGTCCATCATTCACAAATAGAACCTTAGAAAGGCTAACGTCTTTAATGTTTACAAGCACATGCCTGAACGCATTAACCTTATTGCCCTCAATAAAGCTGATGGAAAACGCCAGATTCCTCATTCCTGTATGGAAAGGAAAGTCGAATGCGTCATTGTGCCTTTAAGATTCTCTGAATTTTTAATAACGTTAGAACAAAAACTGTTTTTCTACATTCAACTGCAGGGTGTTGGATGCTGGATGAGATTTGCCAAGTATCAAAGTTAACAGAAAAAACACATTCAGAAAAATCCGGATGTATTTAGATAGAGCCGATACCAGTAGGATTGTAGGACCGGTGCCTTGATAGTTTGTTTACTGGTCAAAAGCTACTTAATGCTATCTTGGATTCTCAGCTCTCGGAAAACTCGTACTAATAAGAGCAAGGATGAGTCATCCAAGAAACTTCAATGATAATACTCTTCACATTCTATAATAAGTACAATCAGTCATAGAAATACCTTTCGCTTGCTTAAATTTATCAAGCAAAGATAAACTTATTTTAGCCTTTGGTCTCCAGGAGTGCATGAACATAAATAACTAATGACCGATAACAAGTTTAAAAAAAATATCTATGAAGAAAAATAAATATTTGCCATTGAGCCGGCACTTAGTTATTTTTAAACGAAAACTACAGCATTAATTAATGAAAAATTTCCTTTGGCTATTCAAAGCGTTTACAATTAACGGTGTGAATTTAATCGACACCCCAATGAAAATTTGCTGGCAAGTCAGCAAATTAATTTGAATTTGAACTTTATAGCGGAATACGTTAGATATGAGGAATCTTAAGCATATTTGTTATTATGATTCTAATATAGAATCTAATGTCGGTTATCTATCGGACCTTTATTCATTTCAATTACTTTTTAAAGCGTCTTAAATTCATTCAGACGAGCTTCCGGCGCGTACGTTAATGATAGCCGGTACAGTAAGTCCTGAAGAGGAAGATTTTGAGATAGGTAAATATTGTAGTGTCCAAAAAGCTCGAGGTGGCTGTACCATGAGTTATAAAGGTGACAACTTATTTAGTGCTGGAAAATATTAAATACCCTATCATGAATAAGGCCTTTTGTTTTGAGAAAGAACTAAAGTCAAATCAGGCATTGGTTAAGAAATGTAGTTATTGACTGGACTAGGAAATGGAAACAAATTGTTTCTTTAAATGAAGACTGGACAGAAGAGTGGAACGTCAGAAGCAAATCTGAAGTCTTAGTGTACGGACAAGAGATATCCCTTGCCGATTTACCACAAAATCCCTAGCCTGTTGCACTACAGCAGCCATAGCCTACTGGAGAAGTTGTACACATGAAAAAATTGAGTCTTGTCATAATGCAAAAGAAAGAGGAAAATATCATCACATTTTCAAAGCCAGAAATTTGTTGGTTACGTGATTTTTGATAATCAGGGGGCACATGGGAATAGATTAAGGAAAAGAAGAATTTCGAGTTCCTGAGACAATATTGTAATTAGGTGCGGCTTGTGAATTACGTACGAAGTCCTTGAGTCATTTTAACAACTATTTAAAAGGTGAGTTTTCCTGATCTTCCTAAAAATTTTAATAAACTGTACAGCTTTGATATTTTGCATGATCTGTGTTGTGCAAGTGGGATGAAGCTCCAGAAAAATTTGCATTATATCACCAATGTCCACACCTCCTGTTCCATTGGCGAGTTTCTAGGGTGGATCACGACGCATAAAATGAAGATAAGCTCGATCTCTATGTGAATCATTGTTGGTCAATATTTCGCAATTCAGGGCATATATGCTGCTTATTATTTATCGTATGACAGCAAAATTTTACTTGGACGATTTCTTCTGGACAAGATAATAAAATACGATTCATAAGCTGGATAGTCTTTTTTCATTCGAAAATATACGTTTCACAACAAAAAGAGAAGTTATTTTTCTTGTTTACGATTTACTAAAAAAATATTTAAACTGTATGGCCTTTTTAAAATTAGTCTTGAGAATGGCTTAAAAGCTCATAGTCATCTTTGAGATGAGATACAAATGATAAAATATTCCATAGTATGTGTGTAACACGATCTTGGATTAAATAGGACGAATATGCATGGTACAAATCACGTTTGCATGCACATGGGCCAAGCAATTGGCTCCGTTGATCTATATTCATATATGTACGCATTTGTGGGGGATTTGGATTACCGACCCAAGCAGTACCACTGACGCAATAAGTGAGGACTGAGAATGATACGAGAGAGGATGAAAAATCATAGGTAGTTAGTAGATGGACGACAAAAGGAGCTCAACTTGACCTGTGAACCTAATTGATAATAGATCAAAATAATATGGCAGTTTTAATACATGGAGAAGATAGCTTCATGTTTGCTGAAGCCTGGTTTACAGATGCAAGGAAGGAAAAGGATTTCGTAAGATTTTGATCAGCCAAGGGAAACTGGTCAGATCTAGTATGGTAGTGGTATGTCAGTAATCAGACGACAAGGGATATCACAAAAACTGTGCCTTTCCATGCTTAATAAATATGTAACTTCTTCCACTTCTTCATCTCCTCCTTGGCTTCTTGACTTTTATATTCCATCCTTTTAATTTGTCTGGCACATTGGGACTTGTAAACACTCAATCGGAGTACAGCTTACATCGACCTTCATCAAGCTACCGACTAGCATTACTTACACCAAATCCAGTGCAAATAATATATTATAACTTCATCTCCTTACGGTAAGGCCGACCTGCCAGCGACCAACTAGATAAGCTTAAGTTCCATTTCTCCTGGAAAATCTTCCACCATCATTGATCCTCTTCTTATTTGTCTTTTACCTTCTTCCCGAACAAGACAGCCACAACCCTTTGTTTCCTCTTTCTCGTTTTACAGTTTATTATGAGTTGTTAAATTATTTATCTTTGCATATTTTGAGTCTACGCCAAAAAGTGCTTCCATACATTTCTTCCCAAGGTTTTTGATTGAGTAATCCCCATTTCATATCTATACCTAGAAAGATAAAGCGACAAGCCTGCAACAGTTTACAATCGTTCTAATAAGTCTCTAATTTTCAGAAACTTGGTACTGAGAATATTATCAAAATGGACAAGAAAGAGTCTGGAACTCCAGCGACGGCATCCACGTCTGAAGAAGGTCAACTTTCTCTCTTGCCAAATACCGATGAAGCTGGTATAACTCACAATTGTGGCGTTTTCGGCTGTATTGCTGCTGGAGAATGGCCAACACAGATTGATGTGGCTCAAATAATTTGTCTGGGTCTTGTGGCTCTTCAACACAGGTATGTTTTCCGCAGTGTTTCTCAGACATCTTCCTTAGTCCCTAGTAGGTGAAAAAAAGTATTCCAGTTTTTCTGCGTCTATGTTTCATAATAATCACGCTGAGGAATCACCTTCCTTGCATTTTAATGACCAAAAAAATAAGCTATGCATGAAGAACTAATGTTTTATACACATTCTTAAATACGAGTTAGAAAGGGTTATGTAATATGGTACAAGAATCCTGTTAGACGACCTCTTATCAGGCTTATGAATTGGTTGCAGGGGTCAAGAGAGTGCTGGAATAGTAACATCCAAAGGCGACGATACTAAGAAATTCAATATGCACAAAGGCATGGGATTGGTTTCTCATGTCTTTGATGATAGCGCTATGCAAAAGCTAAAGGGCAATGTGGGGATTGGGCACAATCGGTACTCTACTACAGGTGCCTCTGAAGCTCTTAACTGCCAACCGTTTGTTGTTCATACTCAACATGGCGCACTAGCTGTGGCTCACAATGGTGAACTTGTCAATGCGGATTCCCTCAGGAAAAAAGTAACATTGATTACAAATATGCCCCAATTTTTTAATTTACTTCCTGCAGTGCAAAGAGGCTAACACATTTCATTTTAGGTTCTGGATAGGGGGCTGGGACTTTCAACCATGTCCGACTCAGAGCTAATCACTCAAGCACTTTGCTTAAATCCTCCAGAAGGAGAGCTTGATGGACCCAACTGGGCAGCAAGAATAAAACATGTCATGAAATTAAGCCCACTGTCGTATGCCCTTGTGCTCATGTATGGAGACCGAATTTATGGTGTTCGAGATCCGTATGGAAACAGACCTTTGTGTCTGGGCAAACTTGTCCCTGCTTCCGGGAAGCGTCACCACAACCAGGATATTGGAAATGAGAAAATTGACGACCCTGTTGAGGGCTGGGTGATTTCTTCAGAATCGTCTGGATTCCTCGCCATCGGAGCCCGGTATTTGAGGGAAGTGGAGCCTGGAGAGATCGTTGAACTCACAAAGCATGGTGTTAAGAGCCTTGGTATTGTGGATAGGCCTGAAGATAAGCTCCCAGCGTTTTGCATATTTGAATACGTCTACTTTGCACGCCCGGACTCCATATTCGAAGGTATGTTCTGCAATTGTTTGAATATTTTCTCAATTCCCTGCTATATCTTTGATATCAAGCGTAAACTATCCTTTTCATTTTACAGGACAAGTTGTCTACACCGTACGAATGCAGTGTGGCAAAGAATTAGCAAAAGAGGCTCCCTGTGATGCAGATATTGTTAGCTCAGTTCCGGAGTCTGGAACAGCCGCTGCCCATGGATACGCTCGTCAGTCCGGAATCCCTTTTGCTGAAGTGCTTTGCAAAAATCGGTATGTGGGCCGGACATTCATCCAGCCGTCCACGCGATTGCGTCAGTTAGGTGTAGCTAAGAAGTTCGGAGCGTTGATGGATAACGTTTACGGAAAGAAAATCATATTGATAGACGATTCCATTGTTCGAGGAAATACCATCGGACCGATTATAAAACTTCTGAGGGATGCAGGGGCCAAAGAGGTAAGTATTTATGGTTTTATTGGCAAACCGCAGGAGGATTTACATTCAGTCTCACTAAACGATTTATGAATTCTCAATAGGTTCACATACGGGTGGCATCACCTCCAATCAAATATCCATGCTACATGGGAATCAACATTCCTACACGAGAAGAGCTCATTGCGAACAGACTGGATGCTCCACAACTTGCTGAAACAGTTGGTAAGTATTTATGTTTGCGTTATATTTGTTAGGATAAAGTCTTGCATATTCTTAGCAATAGAATCTGATTTACAAAGAATTAAAATATGTGATGTATTTTTGCAGGCGCTGATAGCTTAGTTTATCTCTCTATTGAAGGCCTCAATAGTGCTGTGACCTATGGTATCCGAGAAAAGGATCCGAAGAAAATTGGCCACTGCTTTGCCTGTCTGTCTGGTCAATATCCTGAAAAATTAGAGTGGTAGTTACTACAAGTTTCATCAGCATCGTAAAGTAAATTTAGGGCCTGTGTACGTTGTATAATAATATTAACACGGTATTTGTTTAACTTTTAATCCAGTTCAAGGCCTTGAGAACTTATTGCACGAGTGTAGAGGATTAGTTTGAAATATCCTGATTCTTTTAATCTGAGTCTTATCGCCAAGTAGATTTATAGGCAGAGTTACATTTATTGTATGATGGAATATAAATATTCTTGTTGACTTATATGCAAGATTATGATATGCTCTCTCCAAAGTTCACGAATCTAATGCGTGTTTTATCTCAGTTCTGTTATACGCCTGTTGTTCAGAAAATGTTCAGTACCGTTCCTAAGCCCATTCATTCAATAGTATAGTCGTATCAGCCATGTAAGCGGATAAGCAATCAACATTCAGAAAGCTTAATCTTGCGAAATTGATATTTTAGAAAGAATATTTTTATTCCGCAACGTTGGAATCAGTATCGATATAAAAGAATTTACTGTGTTCCATAAAATCTCTCACATTAATTTCATTACTGGCAACACAATCTCATTACACCGTATCACACATGGGAAGAAACAGTGCCCCATCGCTCTATATCCTCAATACTCTTAGGACAACTAGCCGAAAGAACATTTTGACCATCAGTTGTAACCAGTACATCATCTTCTATACGAACAGCCAGTCCAATAAATTCCTTTCCCACTTTTGTCAACAGATCTTTTTGTCCTGGAACATTTCTTATGTAGGCACCAGGCTCAATAGTAATTACCATTCCAGGCTGAAGATTTTCGTTTCTTTCTACAGTTGGAGTGTCATGAATATCCATTCCTAGATGATGACCGACATGATGGGGACAAAATCGTAAAGCTATGTCAGAATTTCCTCCAGATGTGTTCGATTTACTCAATCCTTGCTTGATGATGCCTAGATCTTCTAGTCCTTTCACCAGATGCACACTCATAATACGAAATAGCTGATCCAATGTAATTCCGGGTCGAACTTCTTTGATCAACTCAGTTTGAACTGACAGCATCATCTCGTACAAACTTCGGTGACGATCGTCAGTAAACTTTCCAGAAATAGGCCAGGTACGAGTAATATCGCTGCAGTATCCAAAAAATTCACAACCAGCATCCACCAAAACCATATCCTTAGGATTGCATTTATTGCTGTTGAAAACGTAGTGAATAATATTGGCACGTGATCCTGAAGCAACGACTGGTGGGTAAGCTAACCGCTCTGCTCCATGCATTCTACACCTACGAAAAAGAATTCATTTTAGACTTTTGATTAAACAAATACCAACTAAATAACATTCATACTGCCTTTTACTAGTCTATTTCGGTTCTTACAGGAGATTAACAATTTCCAGAGCGATAAAAATAAAGCCCCGTAATTTTGCCAACCTGAGCTATCTAGCTAGAACAGGTTTAATTCCATTTGCATCCGAAACAATAATAATAAGAAAAGCAAAACCCCCGGGTCCCAGCAGTAACTATAAATCACTCAAAAATCAATAAATATGACATAACTCAGAATAAAATTAATTGGCTTAATAAAAACTTACTCATAATCCACTTTCGCCCAGATTTGATGTTCACTTATTGACTCTCCACGAGAACACTTCTCAGCACAAAACTTCATTGTCTGCTGAAAGGCTTCCGAAGCAATCTTACACGACTGCCGAAGTAAGTTAATCTCCGATGGCGATTTAATTGCACGCATCATATCCAATATAGCCTTTGGAGATTCTGTATTTTTCAATTCGAACCCATAGGTGGGATGAAAAAGCTTCTCCACAATTTCTCGATCTTCACACCAGACTTTCACTTTATTGTTGGTCAAACGGGAAAATTCTCGGACGAAACTGTCAAACTCAGACATTTGGAAAGCTCGATCGAATCCAAAGTGATCTACAGCAGCCTTGACTGAAGTTTTTGGACCATCCCATAAATCAGACATTGGATCCGGATCGGCAAGAAAGAATAAATGCATTTGCTCTGTAGGGGTCACACACAGTATCATGAAAGCCTCTGGATCAAAGCTTCCACTTAAATACAAGAAATGGGAGTTCTGTCGAAATGGATACGGGATGTTCTCCGTCATATACTTCTTCCGAGATGCCGGAATAAATATCAAATGACTAAGTTCAGATCCTCTTGGGCTAGTCTTGGCAGATAGTTCTGATACCATATTGCACAGAGCGATCCTACGGTTTTTCAGTTCTTCCTTGTATAGACCGGGGCCTATCTAGAAGAAATTAATAATTACAAATTCATCTTAGTCACGAGTTTCAATGTCACTTTCAAATATAATTTGCCAATAGATACACTTCTATCTATTTCATTTCATCTGAAAGAATCAAATACGAGGTTTTTTTAGGTTCACATAAATCTTAATACAGAAACTATTTCTAGCCTTAGATTAAACCCCACAATCCGATGCTTGATACAGAAAAAATGTTAAAAAAGTATACGTAGGTTCAATCTGCAAAGCAAATAATAAAACGAATAGTAAATATAGTTTAAGCAATACCTCTAACGGTCCAGCAAAGAATTCCGCATGAGACTCAAGAGTGGGTTGTCCATACGAGAGTAGATTTCTTGAAGGGACGATTTGTGGGTCTCTAGTTACTCCAGAGTACCGAACCACACCAAGAGATGAAAATTGAGAACAGCCTGGCTTCGAAGAGCGAATTAACTGACGACTTAGATTGACCAGAACCGACGACATGATTGTAGTAATTTAATAAAATCCCGTGACTTTAAAAATTACTTCTTTCCAAAGGGTGACCTGAAAAAGTTAAGAACTAAGAATAACCAATTTCCAGAAGTTAAAACCTTCCTAACTTTCCTCTTTAATCTCTCTGTATTAAAAAACAGGTACTATATACTAACTACAACACAAAGTATGACTTATAAATCTGCTAATCGTTATCATCGACCATCGTATCACTCGGCCCTCGGTATCATTGCAGTTTTTAACCATGAGAAGTCAGTAGCCACAAATGTTAAGTTAAAAATAATTGAATCAAAATACTTCCTTATGGATTACAACTAAAGATAACAACACTTTACCCTACCTGAACCCTCCTTCCTCATTTTTTGCAATAAAAATCCGTAATTTAATAGGCAACTCGGAACCCTAGGCCGATCTTCGGCAATTGAGTAGCATAAAAATAACAGCGTTCAAATGTTTTAAATGTATGATTCGTGGACATTGGATCTTGGACCAACACACGACAAGGAAGGAACCTGCAAAATTCAACAATGCACAAGCAAGGATATTTTCTTTTACTATAAACCGGATGTTTCCAGCACGTACTGTTTTATAATTTTAAGTCCTGAATCTGAATCAAACCCTATTCAAGTTAATGCTCAACTTGTGACTTGTAGTTGAAATAAAATGTTCACTTACCGTAAAATGTCTCCAACGACAAAGAGTAGAGCGAAATTTTATCGACCACCGAATTCGTGATACGTGTCCTTCGACACCTCGGATGAGTTACCTTGACAAGCAGTTGAATTTTTTAGGCGTAATTAGCCACGAACATGACGCTGAATCTTAATGTAAGCTTATTAGTAATAAGACAGGGACATAATTGATTAATTAGCCCATCCACTCATCAAACTTTGATCAAGAAATTCCACACAATTGAAATTCAATCCGGGAGAAGAATTCAAAAGATTGGCACAAAATTGAGGGCGGTAAACCAAAATGGCTCAAAATTGAGTGGAGGCAATGAAAAAACCTCCGTAACTCAGCTTACTCAGCCCATCATCGTGTACATCAATAATAGACAAGTGAACTGTTAATTTATTTAATTATTTCTGACCCCTAGTTCTAGTTAAAAATTGTGAGCTTTATTGAAGACAGCAAAGTCTTGTGGAAAACATGTTTGGGCAGAACACAGGATTCGGCAGTGGTGGTGGATTTGGAACCCAGCAAACCGCTACACCCGGCACAGGTACACGATAACACGACCCACGAGCTTTATTAGTCCGTGACAATGAAATCGAAATGAACATGCATTTGTTAGTGATTGAAATTTGGTGTGGTACTAAGATATCATAGAATTAAATTTTACTAAATGCACTGAACGCTCACGAAGTTTTTAGTTTTTTTAGCCTAGGTTGTAACTGTTGTAAATGCTTTCTACTACTTTCTGTAATCAGTCAGTACACAGTAGTTGCAAGTAGAATTGAGATTAAGTTGTAGTTTTAATTCTCCCATATTAGTTGTTTTGTGGACTTTTTCTGATGTATTGATTATGGTCTTAGCTGTGTTATTGAATAGGATTTTAAGAGCATGTATAAATGGATGCAGGAAATGTCGGTCCTGTATGTAGTACAATATTTAGATAGCTGAATTGCCGAGAAAATTGTTGACAGGAAGTATTTGATGTTTTTAGGTTTTTCGTTTGCTGGAACTCAGCAGCAGCAACAACCTGCGACACAATTTGGTGCTGGAGCTGGTACTACACCTTTTGGATCTAGTGCAGGTACGTAGATTAATTTTCGGCTCTGTAATTATGATTTTCGTGTTTAAGGGATTCGGTTGTAACAAATTATCAACGAATTCCTATGATATGAAAGAAGGATACATCTACATGAAGGATTTAAGAGGAATTTCACTGAATGGAAAGTCACAAAGTAGACCGGGCATAAATATCCCAAGTAACTTTTAACGCTTATTTTCAAACCATAGTATTCATTTATTTATTTACAGCTTTTGGTAGTGGATTCGGCATGATTGCCCCACCAGCTTCAACTGCATCCGCGTTTCCTGCTTTTAGTCAACAGCAGCCGCAAACAAATTTCTCCTTTGGGAGTGCGACTCCTGGATTGTTTGGGCAACCAGCGGCAGCCACTTCTGGAACTTTCGGTCAACCTGCAGCCACTACCGGAACCTTTGGTCAACCTACAGCCACTACTGGAACCTTTGGTCAACCTATAGCCTCTGCAGGAACTTTCGGTCAACTTGGAGGGACTACAGGAACCTTCGGCCAACCTGTAACCAATACAGGAGCATTCGGTCAACCTGCAGCCACTACAGGAACCTTCGGTCAACCTGCGGCCACTACTGGAACCTTCGGTCAACCTGCAGCCACTGCTGCTACTACTGGTTTTGGAGGATTTTCGGGCTTTGGAGCCACGCCCAGTATGACACAACAACAACCCACAGGATTTGGAAGTGCACCGCAAGCAACTTTTGGCAATCAATTTGGTCAAACTGGATCCATGTTTGGCGGAACGGGGAATACTACAAGCTTTGGAACATTCGGAGGAATTGGGAATACACAAACAGCAACTGGATTTGGAACAGGACTTCAATCCAATGCGTTTGGGGCTCCAAAGACTACCGCTGCGCCGTTCTCTTTTGCACAACCGTCATTTGGTAAGAAAGAAACATCTATGCACTTGAAGATCAAATTTGAATCATTGTAACCTTAAGGTTTCTTTCTTTGCAGGTCAGCAACAAACTTCATTATTTGGTCAACCACAAATGCAGCAGCAACAGTTTCAACTTCAGCAACAACCTCAGATCGACGAAATGCAGGCCTTTCAACAGTCAATATTTCAGTGTCATAAATTCGGAGATGAGAGAGATTCTACTTTAGCGAGTATGAACTATTTGCAAGCATGTTGGGGGGCTGGAAAAGGATATTATTCGCAGACGTTTCCACCTGTAAATTACAATCAGCAAAATCCATTCTATCGATTCAAAGCGGTGGGGTATGCCTTCATGTATACCGATAGCAATGAAGATGGACAAGTTGTAGTAAATTTCAGAAAAGCCCAGACAAAACTGCAAGCGGAAGAAACCAATATAGTAGCATGCGTTCAAACAATGTTAGCCAGACCTAATATTCTGATTAGATTCACGGGAACAAAGGCGATTAGTGAAGATGCAACTATGGCCATAATATTTGCTGAAGATAGAAATACGTTGCGTCGGGTTCCTGCCACAGACATGGCTGCCGCCTTACATCAGCCTCATCTAAAAGCTCAATTAGAAAATTTAGGTGTAACCTCAGTAAACGCTAAGGTCAAACCAAGTCCGGAGCAATTAAAACGGTACCTTGAAAGCCCTCCGGATGGTATGTGTATCTCTTTTGCAAAATTAACTATCAAAATAAATGATTTATTTCATAATAATTTTATACGATATTTGTGATTAGGAATTGATCCTCGTGTTTGGCAACAGGCTCAGGAAGATAACCCTGACCCGAATTCTATGATTCCTTCCTCGCTCGTAGGTGTAGACGCTTTGAAAAGTCGAATAGAATGGCAAGAGGTACGTAAGTATTTCTTTGACTCAATACATTTGACTGCATTATTTATAAAAAAAATTCAAACATTTATTCTCAGAAAGAGACTCAGCAACATCATGCTCGCTTGAAACTTGTCTGTGATGACGTAACGACGCTTTTGAATCGGCATGCAAATATGACGGCTGAGCTACAGCAAATGCGTAGAAAACATGTTGTATTGAGTCACCGCTTGATCTCGGTAAGAACTTTTTGAAAAACTTAAACTGGTTTGATTCCAAAGTTCCTATACCATTGCTGACTTGGATCAAAAACGTCTAGCTATTAAAATTATATATTTTTGTGCTTTAGATAATTTGTCGACAAGAACTGATGAGAAAGCAAGGTTCGACCCTGCAACCTGAAGAAGAGATGTTGAAGAAAAAATTAGTTGAAATGGACGGGGAATTAAATTCTCCTACTCAATACAAAGGACGCCTTAATGAACTTTTGTCACAGATTCGGCTTCACAAATCTGCGGCGGAAAATCGCCCGGCAACGAAATACAGCGTAGATCCTGCTGCTTTAGCACCTGTGAAAGACTTTCTTGCCATCCAACAGGAGAGTGTTAAACATTTAGTGGCCACCACTAAGAATGATTTTGAAACTCTTAAAGATATGATGGATGGACTAACTAAAATCACAACTAAAATCTCTAACTAACCTATAGACACCTGAATTTGTGATGTGTGACTGTTTTTTTTTACTTGTATAATAAAGAGAGCATGGTATTGTAGATGAAAATGGAAGCAATTATTAATATTAAAAAATTCTATAATCTCAAAAAATAAAAAGTTACTTTATTTATAAGCAATACCAATTGGACTAGAATTGGCAAGTTGTGGGTTCAAAGGTGTTAGGGGGCGTAACATTTTTGTGACCTACCCATTGCAGTACATATATATTCATGCTCCTTGATGGCTAATTCAGGTTATCTTGGACTGGTATTACTGATTTGGAAGGGAACGTGATTTAGAATCTTTAAACCTGTCCCTTCATCAAGCCTCCTGCTGGAAACTCAAGATTTGTTTGAGTGGATGTTTTTAAGAGGACCACCTACTCATGAATCATGATCAGAAGCTAATTTCATTCAGATGAGTAAAATAGTGTAAGTTGGTAAGAGCCATCAAATAGGGCAATGTTCTAACAGAAGCAAACAAATCCACTATGTGAGATGACATGAGGCTAGTTTCCTAATTCATCAACCACTTTAGTCTTCGATAATTAGATACGAAAGCTTTAAAAAAAACTATGTTATTTGAGTATTCCATGCAACTTAAAGCAAGAGTGTGTCTATGTTGTTGTAGACGAGTTGTCGCACCCATATGCATAAATTTTTTTCTACATCTCTCTTCATCTTCATATGGAAGATCAAGTAAGTTTTCAACCGCTCATATGGGATGTGGCGCCGTTTTGGCCCACTACACAACACCTCTTTTCGCACAAAAACACTCCTTCGCCAATTAAACTTTCTACGCAGGTTGGCTATTAAAGATGCATTGTTGTTCATCTATATCTACAGGGTGTACATCACAAAAGTAGCCAGGCAAGAAAATTACATTCTTCTTCCCACATCATCCCATATTATTCGGTGCATCCGTATGACTGCAGTCATGCCGACGTCTACCTGCTTAAGAAGCTTAAGAAGTCAATTAACATTTAACAAACATTAAAACAGCGGATCATATTTCATAGAGTTAACGTGCAACAACGAGAGGGTGTGATTCTGCGGTAGCAAAAATTAGCGTCCCTTTTCAATGCGGGTGGGTAAAATTAAATTAACTGGGAATAACTTCATAGCTAAAGCAAATCAAATATCTTGAAATCTTTATTATTAAGGAATTATGAGGGATGCAGAGAAATGTGAGTCTATCATCATATGACTTTACTTTATGTCACATTTGAAAAATTAGTCGTATATTCTTTAATTGGTTGTACAGTGTGAGGCACGTAAAACCGTACGCTTTTGAATCGTTATATCTTCTAAAGTCCTCGACTGATTTTATTTATCTATATCATAAATTAGAGCTATTATTGTAACTTAAACATGACATACGAGGAATAAGATAGCGTCGGTTGCCAAATTTTTCGTGAAAAAATTTCACATTCCAAATTCAGGAATTTTGGAATTTTCTGATATCTTAAGGAGATAAGCATGACTTCGATTCATACTAACTAACGTTCATACTAACGTGGTATTGAATCTCAGTCTGAGATCGAATTTCAACATGGTTTAATTATTCGTATGAGCAAAGAGTTTGGATTAACTCGGCAATTGTTGATTTGGAAGCCTTTCTATCACATCATAGCTTTAATTTACGATATAGTTAAATAAAATCTGGCGAAGATTTTTGAAGATATTACGATTCAAAAGCGTACGGTTGTACGTGCCTCACCCTGCATATCAAAGATATTTAAATTAACTTATGAATCCGTGTCATGTTCCTGTATTATTTATGGCCAGTTATTTATGCTGATTATGCAACTTTATTTAAAGCTAAGATTATCCTATATTAAATTTTTAAGATTTGGGATAATCCTCAAGTTGCAATCGATGCAACGGGAGAAGGTTATCCTTCTGTTTGGGGTTTCCTCTTGCCTCACGACATATCCATTCGCTAGAAATAAAAGTTGTGTCCGACAGCATGTAATCTATATGAAAGTAGTGCTCTTCTGGCGTTTATTGCTTCGTTCTAGTGTATACAACTGCTAATTTTCTGCTGCAGATCATATTCCCATCTGTATATATGAGTAACCTGTATTATACATTGTATATTGTATCTGTGCATGGATAAGGAAAGAAAAGCAGTAAGAAAACGTGCATATTACATATAATATGTAATCAAAACATTGTGTACGTAGGGTTATGACGAGACGTGAGACTCGTTTTTTGATGATCCTTCCTTAATCAACTAGATAACAACTTGCTTCACCTACTTCATAATTTCTCTGAAAAATGGCAAAGGATCATCCTTGCAAATAAAAAGGCTCCTTGGGCAAATTATTGCCAACATTGTTTTCTTAGTTCCGGTTTCCGAAGTCGAGAAGAGTAAGACTTCTTTTGGGTAATTTTCTAGCAAGGTTCTTCTAGTAATTGCATTACAAGGACGTGGAGTTTCGGAATGATGTCTTATGATTGATTGTGGTTGTATTTTCATTGGGGTATGAAATAAAGTTGTACTTTTGTGTAGACGATAAGTATTTGGAAAAAATTATTGCAGTAATTATTTTAATTTAAATGTTGAACCTTTAATCATCTTCCAAAAAGAAATGCTGAGATTTTCTAGTCTTGGTTGGTAATGAAATTCATTCGCAATTCATCGCACCGGTGTGACCGTAGAAACATTGGAATCATAACTTCTCGGTTGTCCAGTTTTATGAAAATAGCATATGTGAGGGATAAGGCATGCAGCCTCACTATTGAACTCGTATGCTAATAACTTCCCCATTAGGCCTAAAATTTTATTACTACAACAACACCTTTGTTGCAATCCAACAAATAAAGTTGATAGCTCTGAGCAGCTCAGACTTTAATACTTGTTCTGTGACCTTGAGAAATCTTTACTTCATTAACATTTTGAAAATGCTGATATCGCAAAATGTCAAAAAAAATTGGTTTACTTTTCGATTTGGCTTACAAAAAACCTTCTTTTAAGGAATGCATTAATTTGCTTTTAAAAAAATCATTCTCATAATCAGTAAAATCATGATTATATGTAAATCTTGATTAATTCAAACAATAAGTAATTGTTTGTTCTCAATGATTCAATGATTTGATTAAATTTTGAATCTTTCATACACTGTGATGAGATTGTAATTCATGAAGATCTTTATTGTATGTAGTTGAATCTATTTTATGTAGAAACTATCCAAATCCAATGGTTGTTCGCACATTCTGTTTTTAGTCGCGACTTTGCTATAGTTTTTGTAATACAATCTGTACCAAGTATCTCTTAGAAACCTAAATATCCCATTGCAGATAGGTTATTCGGATTAGCTTGGTATTTGCTGAGTCTTACCTTTCCGTGGGTTTACTTACTATCTTCCAGCTAGGCAGGTTCCACGGGTGCCGGATGTGTACCTTTGGGTGTGACATCGTGCGATGACTATGATAGTTCATGTGAATAGTTTCGACTATACATATACATGAGGGTAATAACAAATTACGTCTCAACCATACTAAAAACCCACGATCACCCATTAAATTCCTAGGAATGCTTGAACTTCTCTTCTAATCTACAGGATTTGAAATAGAATTAAAACCTCTCTGTGCAAATTCCCTGAACGTGAGATATGAATGAAATAGTTCTCAGTGTTCCCAGAACAAATGTAATGATCTTAATACAGTTTATTCCCTCTGTGCTTAATCTGATTTATCTAATCATGAAATCCCTAACGGCTTTATTGACCAAGACGAAACCCATACTGCCTTATTGCACACATTCTAAATTGGTTTCAAGTTCTGAATGTTAAAAAAAACAAGCTACGGAAATATGCTTGTGATTAGATGAGGGGGATACATTTATTTTGTTCTTATTTTTTCGTATGTAAGGGGAAATGGTGGTGAAAAATATGAATGAAGTTCGTATGTTGTGCAATGGTATGTTTGAGAATCTCGTGTAATAAAATAGACATGCTGAAATGAAGTAAGGCTTTTGTGGCGAAACCCAAGTTCATAAAAATAGTTCAAGACTCTTGGCAAGTTTCCTTTAGGACACCATTTTATATTTACTTCTTATTCTACAATGTACATCCATTACATCTTCCGTTTTCCCATCTCTCCTCTGCCTCCAAACTTGTAACTTTTAGTAACTTTGTATATACGGGGAAGTTAATTCCCCCTGATGGCCTGATGCCTCATGATGATCATGCATGATCACTTCCTTCTAGGCCTCCATCCTCAAATCCTTACACCCACACCCCAAAAATACATCTTCATTCATTAAAATCTAAAAGTCAATGATTTTTTCTTCCCTTCCTATCATATAATCGGAACAATGAGAAAATCTCTTCATCTTTTCAAGTCGTCTGCATCTGCATCCATCCGGAGTTATAACCGGTCCTACCAACCGCATCACAACCTTATGCAACTAAACCAAGTTACACCATATTAAGCTTACTCAGCATCTAAAAAACTATGAAACTCTGATGTTGAATTTATAAAATCTTCTTGTCGGTTATCGTTTTCCCGTATTTTTTTCGGATATGTCAAGGACCGCTCCTAAGTTCAAATCCTGTACCTATATCTTCTGTCAATGCATTGTAATATCAAAAGAAGACATTCGGGTGTCACAGTCCATTCAAATGACATAGTGCGATAAAATGGATCAGAATAATCAAATTATTTTTCTCATATTCGAATGTCCAAGAAGAATCTAATTTAATGGGATATAATTGGCAATAACAACAATGTATACAGGCTTTATCAGTCACTGTGCCTGTGCTCCGAGTATAACTCGCCTGTTTTTGTCTGTCTCATGGCTGCCCTACCTAGTTTTTCATATTCCTATATTTTTTTGTTTAAAGCTGAATGGAAATGCAGAGAAGAGGCTATTGGAGCCAGCAGGAGACAAACCTTGTATGTAATGTACATTTATTATAATAATAATGAAAGGCGTATTTGGAAGGAAAACTCTTAGGACTCTTCTTGAGTAGAATGTGGAATGACCAAAGAGACAAGAAAGAAAGGTGTTTTTCGATTCATATATTTGTATAAGATGTGGAAGGTGTAAAAGGCTCTGGAAAGAGGACGAATGTTGGGTCCACAGTATTAGCCAGTCATCCGGTATTAAAGGTCGTCTTGTATCCTGGCAACAATTTAACTCGAATGTTATAACAAAGATAATAATATCTCTATATATTATTCTACAAGACGAGGAAAATAGAGAAAAGAAGGGCGAGTTCTTAGACTTTGCAGCTGTCAGTGCTTCTTGTAAGAACTTTTTCATTCGAAGGAACAGTAGGCCCTTGCCTTATAAGCCTCAGTGGAAATTTAAGTCCAAGGAGCCCCCTGAAGAGATCTTGGAAGAAAAGTTAGCAGAAGAAATGGGCAGCCACATCCCTTCTTCTTCCTTCATGGAACAAGCTTCAGAGGAACTCCAAAAAGCACTAATACCTAAACATTACTTGCTCAACTCAACCTAAACAGACGGCCAGGCAGGCCATCATCTTGTGGACGTAGAAAATAAGACGAATACTTCTATGTAGACAACATAAGACTCATATATGTAGGCCCTTGATCCCTTCCACATCTCTTCAGAAGAGCCTCATCTTTTCCTTTCCCATACACTTGTCAAGTAATACAACTCGGATGGACTTGAAATCCTTCAGTCCGGCGATATTCTCATTACAGAATGACTGGGACCTCAAAAACACAATTTTTCCATTCATTTGACAATGAATGAGTAATTGATGGAAATGGAGTTCTTTTTTGGGGCCCCTCCCATGGCTTACTTGGACACACTTGTTGTACCTTTTTCCGAGTTTAAAACCAAATCCTAAATCCTCTGAAAGCCAAAACCATACCACACAGTATCATTAGTAGGTGCAGCGTGCGTTCCACGTATGCATGTATCCACCGGCCCATTGCCAACATTTTTCTCTCCAAATATACCGACTTCCGACATTCAACATTGCTCCTCTGGTTTCCCTTTACATTTCATATCTATGATGCTACATCTCCATCCTCTAACTTCTCGCCTTTCAGAACCGAGAAACTTTCAAAAGGCTTTGAAAATCCAGGCTGTACGAGAGTGCAGGAAGGATGAGGACAAATAAACAGTTTCCTTTAGCTGTTCACAGCCTTCCTCGTCTTTTCTAATTTTTGCGGTACAAGATGTCCTAACATCTTGCACAATGTCGAGGGAAACCTATGGCAAGACGGTCCTCCTCTCGTTATGAATTTCACTATGCATATCATTATCATTGGAAACGGAAACAATGACCTCCATTGTACCCGTATATATAGATGAATTATTTGTTGCACCCGTTGTGTAATCATACTAGAAAGATTTCTAACAAAATCATAGCTTTTTGGAATACCAGTGTTGACACATTACTGTGGGCGTTGTTAACCAAGCCAGAGTTTTTTCCGAAATATTTATTCGTCTCTGAATTGATCTAGTCCAGGGAATGAGCAACATCATGATACACTATTTCGTACAATAAATTTAATGAAATGCAAAGGAAAACAATCCTTGGAACTAACAATTTCATTGTACACACCGTATAATAAATAAATTCGAACGCGTCAGGGGAAGTTCAGGATGATAGTAGAATATTACTTACAACTCAAGTTGCTCTGCATTGTCTCCTGCACTTACTAAACCTGGTTGTATACAAAAGGAAAGAAAAGCAAGTCTGCTTCATTACTAGATTTAGGGATAGAGACAGCCGAGATCTTATACGTACGGTTTGATTTTGTACTTAGGCTTCAGATTTGAGGTACATTTCCCAATCTTTCCTACCTGCCTTCTTCCTTCAATCCCATTCATGGCAACCATCATGAAAAAAATCCCCCCGAGAACCGGATATGATGCATGCATATGAACCGATGCCATGCTGGTAGTACCCAGTTAATCACTGTAGTCGGCGAATGAGACGAAAATGGATCTGAAAATATAATTGTACCGGAAGTGAGAGCATGTGTTTCCTCAACCAGTACAATAACTGACGAGATTGGGAAAAAATCTGAGAGGAGGTAGTCTGTTACTTTTGCTGAGAAATCCTGAGAACGGAGCTTTTAGATCAGATATTCTATCTCCAGGAATACATAGTGAAGTAGATGTTGGATGCAGACACTTAACTATAACACGACCAAGACGAAACGCAGTGGCATGACAACGGATCAGTTTTTTTTTGTCAGGGATGTGTAAATCCGACTATGTAATGCTGAACCAAAAGACCCCAGAAGATCGGAGTGACAAACAAGACGCTGCTAGCTATAGATATGATTTCGTTGAAGCTGGCCTGCATGTCCTTGTCCGTTCTTCATCTTCAGTACCACCACCACATCTCCATATACAACTATTTAAGATTCTCTTCGTCATGTGTTTGCACATACCAAGAAAGGTAAACCCTAGTTACTTTACATATGGCTGACTCAGTCTATATCCTCTAAAAAAGTTCATTATACACGAATCCAGGAGCTGGAATAGCACCCTCCTCAGTCTGTTCCGTGTGCATCTTCTTTTTTAAATATCCACGAAAAAATAGGTTAGAGAGGATTTTATGTGATGAACGCATATTGTATAACTGTAGACGTAATATACATCTCCATACGTATCCGCTCCTAAACTCATATGTGTATAAAAACAAACAAGAAGAAGAGACCCGTTGTACTATCATCCTGATTGCCATTGCCATATGGCTAAATAACTTTGTTCTTCATATCAGGTCCCTCATCATCTTCATCCTTCCTTGCAATCCCGCATATCCTCAATTTTAGGGCTTCAGACGAAAAACTCTTTCATAGTTTTCAAAACTCCACTCATGGCTTTTTTCATCTGGCCAAAACAATAAAAAGGGGAACTGGATAGCTTCAGCATGTAAAACTAATCTTAAGATTTGAATTGAGGAGCAAATATTAGTCTGCATTTGTTCGCTGCAAGTGTGGCCTTTAGCAGCTTCCGTTTTAGTCATTTTTTACTGGAGAGAAATTCTTAGTGATGCAAATCCATTTATTATATGTAAGATTTCAAAAAAATTTCAAACGTCAATTTTTTACACCTTTATTTCTCGTGTCTTTATTAATTAGGCTTCTTGTAATATATATGTATATGAATAATTTATATGTATTTTGTGACTAGGCATTTAGTTCCTGATGGACCTTATCGAGCAGCAACACATAGGGTGATGATATTTTAAACAGTTAAAACAGTTACATTGAGTTTTGTGTTTTTCGAACAGACATAAGACAGTACCCACAGGATATATAAACGGACACTACAAGTAATAGAAATTACAACTTATCAAGTTTCAATTCCAACTGGCAAGAAGTTTCTATCTTAATTGATTTCCAATTGTATTATCATACCGTAAATCGCAGCCAGCTATGTGCGCCCATGCCCGTAATAGTTTCTGAGGATGATTTGTATGACCAACCTTGATCCTAATGTACATAATAAAAATATCAAAATCTACTTACGAAGCATACAATACGATTGAGCATTATGGAAGAGTGGAAGAGACGCACTAACAAAGCTGCTTTAAGGGACTGCGATAAATTTCTCTTGTTTAGGCATAAAAAAAACTTGAGAAATAATTAATAGTGTAATAGACAATATATAGCAGTAGTTTGCTGTTGTAATTATTCATTTGTATTGGCTAGTTTAACCGTTCTTTGGAATTTCAATCAAGTCGTCAGTATCTTAAGATCATAACTCTTAGCTCAATCAGTTCACTTCGCGAAAATATTTCAAATTATAATGATCAATAATCAGTCTTGACATATTGATTACGATTTATAGTAATTGTTCATAATATAATATACTTATATGTATTCGTTTTAGAGTAGAGAAGCCACTCATTTCCTATCTGTTCATAAATTAATAGCTGTTCTGACTGGCTGCTGCATTCACTCAAATTCACTCAAATTAACTAATAATATATTCCTTCTTCCTGTGATTGGTATCCCTATTTTCAATGTTCCAGTCCGACGTCTCATACATTCATGCAGCAACATTTACATGCGAGCCTGACTTCCTTCCTTCATGGGCTTATAGCTTCTATCGATGACTCATTTCGACGGCAGAAGCTTATTGGATCCTACTCGTGCGGTGACCACTGGGGGATGACTGAAAATATTGGACCCTCGATGGTCTTCGTCTTCCGACTGGTCCGTTGCACTATTATCACCCCGTGATGGCACAGTAGCCGTTCCAAACGCTGGGGACGGACGACTGCATGTGCATCCATTGTTGTGATATCTTTGATAAGCTTTTTCCGCCAGACGAATACATCCTTTGCAGGGCCAATACAAACACAAGCAAGGAAACACTAGGGACATGGCGGCCATGCAACCCCACCGCCAGAACTTTCTATGTGGAGCACATGAGCACGGTTTATCCGCACACATAACACCTCCGTCCGATTCATGGTCTTTTCCACAATGGTAAAAAACTGCCTTAACACAACAGAGACAAGTCACATAGTCCAAGAGAGGCTCGGGTCCACAGTGAATACTCTTGGAACAAATCCACCGGGAAGGCAGTGGACGTGGGGTAGCACACGCCTCACATCGACACTTCCGACAATAAGGACATGTGATGGAGGATTCAGCTAACTTCACTTTCCCACTATCCTCCGACGTCCCTGGCTCAAGTAATGTTCTTTTCGTAGGCTGTGTTGTCACTACACCTCCACCTTGACTATTAGTATCTCTATGGCCTTTCTTAGTTTTTGAGTTCGTAGGGAGTCTCACTTGTTCAGCAGCAGTTACACTGGAATCTACATAGCTTTTACTATTATTGCTAGAGGTACAGTTACTAGGAGAGCCACCACTTCCTCCACCACTACTGTTATGTGAAATAGGAGCACCCAAGTAAAGATTCCGATGACGCTCCGAATCAGGTCGAGGCTGGTCCAAGGAAATCGGTCTGGCAGCCGGAAGTTGTAACTGTCTGGATGACTCGTTCACGAAAGAGGATGAACTCAATCCTCCCCCATGAACTGGGGCCAGTTGTGAGCGAGACAGCGGTCTCACAAACATGATTGGTACGCTGCCACTTCCAGTACCCGGCGGACTTCTAACGGCGGAGGATCCACCCACCAATGGGGTTCCCGCAGCGAGACGAGTGGCCGTTCCTGGATACGTCCGTGTGGCGCTGCTGGAACGGCGATTAAACCCATTCTGATTTTGGGCCATTGATCACTTGAATGGGTACGACTGATTCTTACAATCGAGAAATTTTCAACTTTCAACCAGTGTCCAGTCTTTAGCCTGCATCACGAACTTGATTCCAAGTCTCACCTTCTTCCAATTTAGAAAATTACTTCCCACGTTTCCATTCTTACAGCGATGGTTTGATTTCTGCGGTATACGGGAATGGTAATTTTTGCGCCCAGCTGGGTTGTACTATCGTTGACCTTCGACATCTTCATTCGACTTTTTCGTCTTGGTTCCTTTTTGTCATCCTCTAATATCTGCAAAACATATAAAGTTACAATTTTTCAGTCTGATAAAGGCATACTTTGATTTCATGCATTATCACTACTTCTTATGCAAATGCAAGCATAATTTTCCTACCGTATAATATAAGCCTTTCATACACATGATTGGCGGTAGGTTATCAAACAGTAGCGTAGAATACTTTTCCCCTACTGACAAGTCTAACTCGTTCCATCTTTTTCCTCCTATCAGTCCTATCATAAATCTTTCCTTGATGCCCCTCTACTCTTCTACTTTCATATGCGAATGTCGTTACTCTCCATCACCTCCTCTTCACTCTTTTACACATTAATCCCGAATGGGATTCGCATTCAAAATCTCAATCTAAGGTTCCAAAATTTCAATATTACTATTTATTCTCCCTGCCCCGTACAGAGTTTCCAGGGAACTTGGATGGGCAGGAGGCTAATGTCACCGGACATATGTACAACGTACGTACTCTTTTCCCATTCCATGTGAATCTAGGAGAAAGGATGGAATTGCTATCTAACCTGATGACTCCAACTAAAGAAATCGGTGGCTCCAACAGTTGTCCACATCACTGAGGGTGATCCACACACACAACAATGAATCTGAGATGAGGAACGGACGAATTTCACACATTCACATGCTGGCTTTTGAAAGAGTTACTGAAACAGGGACAGTTTGGCAGTGGAAAATAATATTATTGAGAATCTTGTATGTCTCAGAGAGTAATAAAATTTGAACACTTGAATCGAGTCAGTTCTTAGTTGCTGGTTTGCTTAGCTCTCAGCCCCTAGCCCTATTCAGTGGGTTTTAAGGATGAATACATAGGTTGTATCCACAAGGATATGTTCTATATTATTATTCCTGCTAATGGTGTTTGTGTGAAAGAAGGCACGGCGAAGAAGCTAAATTTTTTTTCTGTACCGACTGAACGGCTCAGCATCTGCTCTGAGACTGAATGGGGAGAGGGAGATGGGTTGGTGGCTACGTTGATGATCATCATACCAGCCGGGGAAGGAAGGGCTTAAGATTTACATTTACAATAAGTGATTCTTTCTTTGCCCATCTTAATCTCATCTTCAAGCAAATGCCTTATATACTCGAAGCTAAACATCCAGCTCTATATCATGAACGGGTATATAAATATGAGTACGAGTGTTCAAGGAGCGGACCCACCGAACAACTAGGGTCACTTTAATCTTCTCGTTACTTTAACAACTCTGAAAAACCCCTTGGACCAAGCAATCAGTTGGTTACAACCACCACCGGCACCATCATATTACCAGCTCTCTATATTAATCTCACCATTCTCATCTTCATAAGCCTCCTCGGATGCATGGGCAGAGAGAGAGGGATCTTACTTACAACCTCAAGACCGTCTGCCCAAGCATCCTTCAAGAGTACAGCAGTGCCCAGCGGCAACAAGAATGGACGCCAGAGCGACACCACACCAACTCACTTTACGAATCTTGAATGAAACACGCCCTTCCTATGAATGAACAAGCGTCGCCACCACCACCAACGCACCACCTTACATTCCATTTACAGTTCTTCTCCTCACCTAGCCAACTTTTATATATCCCCATCACATTTCCCTTCAATCCTGTCACACCCTTTCTTCAACTTCAATATCATACTCTTTTAATGGTCTACATTCACAACATCAATCAATTCAAAACCACTTACACAGCTACTACTCTATCTATACATCGTTATTACCCTTGCAGCGGATGCGCTTAATAACAACATTAATTATTTCATCAAACTCTCTACTACTCTAGTATCCTCTTCTCAAATACGTCCGAATTCCACGTCAGTTACTCCGAAATATATTCTCCTTTTACTTTCTGAAATATTTACCGAAACCAAGGTAGCAACGGTGAACTCATGACTTCAATCCCTTTTCCTCCGTCCTTTCCCTTTCCAATATTTTTATCTCCATCGTACAAAATGTTTCTACTTTTAAAAACCTTTTCCAATCCGTTAAATTATATTTTTCTACGAATCACAACAAATACTTAGCTTTTAAATCCTCAAAATCGTAGCCAAACTAACTAAATAAACGCTACAGAGCGAAAAAAAGAACACAGAGGTTATGAAAAGGGAAAAGTTTTTTCGTACAGTTCAAATCAGCAGGATTATGATAATGAAATCATTCCCAATGTTTTTGCCGGTCTAAAAAGCAGGTCTAGGTCTGAAGACGAGTGTCACTCTGGCACAGGTATTTAACTTATTGTCTGTCATTCCTTATTCATCGTGATAAATTCAGCGTATTCATGCGGGGCTATGGGATAATCTCACCCAGGAAACCCATTGCTATGCAAGAATACAAATATTAAGGACGGAATAACATTCACGAATGATTATCTCTCAACGATTTGGAAATACATCCGGCGTAGCAGGGATCTATCTATCTACCCATTCAGATTGTTGGACTAGTTGAAATTCCAGAGGAAATGACGTGCATCGTTCATCGTATGCCTATTAATATAACGCTTGCTATGGAAGATGCTTTGCGTGTCGATGGGTTTTGATACTACAACACTACAAGTGCAAACTTGGATTTCATTTGCTTACACTGTCATTTTTCAAAGCACAAATAACTAAAGAAACATTTATGGGAATTTTAAATTTTTAAATGTTTCAAGTTTCAACTTAAGGTTTTTTGTTTCAAATTTTTTTCAAAAAAATCTTTGCAATAATACTTACTTTCATTGAATAAAGCCTTGGGGCAAAGATCTTTACGCCTTATGATATGATACGCCAGTAATAATATTAATTGCTCTCGTTATGTAGAACATGGATAGACATAATAAAAACGGGGATATACATACGGGGTTGAAAGAATATTCTTGCACATCATTCATCCTCATCATAATCTCATTGTAAAGGAGGGTCAAATGAATCTCATTCATCTCATTAGGCAACTTCAGATTCAGATTAAATCCCGGCCTGGATACATAGTCACGGCTGGCTGATTATGACATGTCCTCATAATTGTTTTTAAGTTAATATAACAGATGCAATGCATAACGCAATTGGTTGACTGAAGATAAAATAATGAACGTATCTTCTCTCAACTCTTGCTCTCCATTCTATTAGACTGGATGGATGCATGGATATCAGTGAGGAGCATAACGAACCAACGAATCATCGTATCTCTATTTTAACATGGCGAAATCGGACATATAAAATCATTTTTACTTCAAATTCAATGATTTCTCTCCTCTTACTAAGAATATAATGGACTGTTAGATTTAAAGATCAAACTAGAGTATTTCTTTGATCGTAAACTTACTCCATAATATGGCTCCTTAATGATTAAGATTTAAATTCCTGGCTGGTGAATTTACCAATTTTAAACTGGATCCTATTTACTCCATTCATCTCATCTCATATTCAAGTAACGAAGCATTGAATACTAAACAAAGACACAACATTTAGCTTGTAAATTAATTTGGAATTATTTGAACATGGTCTTAAGTAAATAAAAGCTAGATAAAGTACAAAGTAGACTAATTTACCTATCGGTTTTCAGTCTAGAATTTAAAATATTCAAAATAATATTCAACAGACAACCGGCGGATCTCTTACTATAAATTCTGCAATTATATGGTCGCCAGCTATCATAGTGATTTACCAACAAAAATTTAAAAAAATCCGAATTTAGGAAATTAAATTCATCCATCAACTCGCTTATAAGACTCTGGATGCTAAATTGTAAATGGTACAAGAAAAATGAATGAAAAATAATCCCTTATGGATTCTCAAGCTATTTTAAATAACAATAAACATGCCACAAGTCCAACTATTAATAACAAAAATTGTGATGTCCATAATACTGATATCACAAATTTCATTGATTCAAAATTCCAACCTTCCCTCCCATACACTAATCATTATGGATAAATACAAAAAACAAAGTTGTACAACAATATCAGACAGGTTAGAAGTCTAGAAGCAAGCAGATTAGGGCTCGTATTACAAGGAATTGAAATTAAATAAATTAACTAGTCCAGCTTGGTGTCGAATGTCTTCGAATGCGTTGCCGAATAGTATCATGATTCATGAATATCATAATGGTCTGATTTTCAGTGCTCAACTGCACACAAGCTAATGATTGAAGGGAATTCAATAAGATCTACAGCCTAAATGTCTCTCGATACACACATAATAATAATATTGCAGTCACTTCACACACAAACACACACACACACACATCGACACATCATAACACATATCATAACACATATAAGTACATACATCCTTTTTACTTTAATACAATCTTGACTAGTTGGGATAAGGAGCGAGAAGGCAAAACGGCATGAAGTCGCTGTGTGGAAAAAAATTGACACTTGCGAAATGACCTCAAGAAAGGAAGAGTCCATAAAGGAAGGGGTTGGACGAGTCAAGTGAATTCATCTCTTCAATTCAACTCTTTCAACTACAAGAGATCTCTAAACTTAATACAATCTAATCCCAGTTACTTCAACACAAGGCACTCACATCATTTTAATTAATAAAATAATACTTGTCATCATCATCCACTTATTAGCAACTTGAGCTATGATGATGAGTAATGAGTAATCCCTATTTACAAAGCCCCGAAAAACAAGACGCTTTTGGATCCTATCAATCACAAATTATTACAGCTACTACTAACTTCTCTAAATTACCCCAAATCTTAGAGCTAATCACTCAAACTCCTTTATCCAAAATGTATAACATCTTCATCATCATCCATCGTATCATACACAACCGACTTTGTTCAACTAGTCATATCATATGCTTCTCACAATTCAAAATCTCTACACATACCCAAATTATTCAACCTCGCTCCTTACGCATTCGCAAAAATAATTAGGCTAAAGGCTACTCGTAAGTAGATGTGTTAATTTATACCCTTACTGGATCCTGTGACCACACTATTCATACAGTATACACTTCTCAATTCAAACGGTTAAGCCCTGGCCTGGGACTGTGTCCATAAATCCAGAATAACTTAACACAGATTAATATATATGACCATGCAAAATAGATATCCCCCCTCCTTGTCTATCCTCTCTGGATGTATGTAGACGTACGTGCTAGACACTGAGAGACAGAACTTCGGCTCGGTACTTAACTGTAGAAGAGTCGACGTTTATGAGGCTATTTTTAATAAGAAATCATCATCCCTTGTACACATAGTGTCATCTCATATAGTTGAAACATTTTTATGAGCACTAAAATTCACTAACATTTTCAAGGATCAGTGCAGGAGGGATTTCACTGTGTAAAACGTGAATTAGCGAGAGATCTAATTTCGTTAACGACCATATCAGGCTGTTTCTTGAATCCCTGTGTGTCGTCCCGTGCCACATCTTTAGAAACAGTATGGAACGTTAAATCTTATTATATTGCATTGAATACTGCTTCTAATTTTCTACATGAGATGTGCTATAGAATTTTGTAATTCACCATCACAACTCTGATGCACACAATCACTGCTCCCAATTAACTTCTTTTTTTTTAAATTCGGGTTATGATATAATATCTACAATGGCAGCCGGGATCGGTTTAACAAAATTCAAAACTACTACGAATTAAGTACAATATGTAATCAATTGTATTACTGTGAGCATCTTCACGTACTTTTTAAACTTCATAGAAACTTTTCTTCGTAATCTTTATTCTTTAAGATTAATTTCAACTATTTCAAGTAGTCCTGTTGCTACCAAGGCAAATATTAACTAACGGACATATGAACTGTCCAGTAGAGTCAGATCAGAACACAGAATATCCATCCTAGTCCTACCATGTCCCCTAAAGGCTGCTAGCCTTCTTTGCAATTGTTTTCTTATTTACTTACTGTACGAGAGCATTATGATATGATAAGAACAAACTACAAAGCATCATTACTTTCATCAAATGCATTATATATACACGTCTAAAATGAGTATTAAATAAAATAAATGGTGATTGATGGTGAGGTGAATATTTTAAAAATCATACAGAACGCTGTCTATGTGTAAACTGTAAGTTGTAAGTGCATCATCAATTGGGTTTCTGATTTTCTACCTCCTAGTGACTAACTGTTGCCCTGTTGCGTTGGTGCGAGCATCAAATCATTTCTCAGTTTTACTCTTCTTATCATTCTTATCTTTCATTTTTTAATTTCACTTTACACTCCAAAATTACTGATTAGAGTTCTGTGGACAGGATATAACCGCGGTTCGTTCTAGGTATAACACTTGACACTAGCAAGTAAGTGTAAGTGCGTACCTTAAATAGTTAAATTTTTACGTATATATCACAATACTTTATTTAAGTGGACTGGCCGTCTGGTAGAATAAATACAGGTCGGCTTGCTTAATATACAAATAACCAACAAATACTCAACATGTCATATCAAACATTTAACATTCTGTGGACCCCCTGTCCTGTGCATCCCCTTACAATAATAACAATAAATTGTTATTATTTAGTAATTGGAAATAAAAAGATTATAAAATGCCACTTCCGTTCAGAAACGATTAGGATTACATGATTACGGTGAAACTTTCAGAAATAAAAAAAATTATACTGCTTTTTTACATTCGTACTCAGACCAAACATAATTTGTATAATGGATGATCAATTTTTCAGTTGTTCACTGAGCAATATGTCGCGAGTATCTTGAAACATCAAATTGTATACTTAACTTCTCCATATACATAACCTTCAAATCTGTTCATAACTACTAATTGAAAAGATCACATTCTTTTAAGCCAAAGGGACTAATACTAATAGCAATGCAAAACAAAATAATTTCAACCGCATTCTGCTTTCGTACACAGAAACAATTTACTAGAATGCTTGACTCTACAAAAATATCACAGTCACAATCAATTTGAAATACTCGTCTATGGTCACAAGCTTCTTCTCTCCGCAAGCCACTCAACTTCCCTACATCGGATATCAAAAACTTTGGACGCTCCTTCCTGGTAACGTGGCACCCCAACTTAATCGGGCTTTCGGAATTGCAGAAGCCTGCCCATCTATGTATACGGTTGGCTTAATCCAACCCATTAAAAAATATCCACAGCTTAACTCGTTTGGACTTTCCATTCCATACTTTAATGACTCTGTCATCTGTACATCCATGTCCAAATACTTGGGACTTGTACCACTTGTACGTGCACATACTACTAAAACGATCCAATATGGATGTGCTTCCTAAGCTATGCACCCAATTAATAATACTCAATTCCCATGTATACTACCATGCGACAAGATCCTGAATAACTATGAAAGCTCAACTATGAATGAATGAATGAATGGAGCAAAGTAATAATGAATGGATTTCAATCAACCAAAGGCAAAACTATGAGTGGGAGTAAAGCAGTGCTTTACCATGATGTCTTAACAATTTTAAACCTCAGGAAGGAAGAAATGTTAGTACAATTTAATCTTCTTATTGTTAGTCAATACATAATAAGATAACCAACCGAGTCCTTATTTCTCGAGACAGAGAATGAGAAAGTATTTATCAGTTTATGAATACGGAACGGGGAGGGACTTGGACCTCTTGCAGGTTACCGTCGCGTCACCCCATGTCCCTTACAAAATACTTACTCGACTAGACCAAAACGTCCACAACTACTGTCTCTAGAATATGGAGGATGAAACATAACAATAGTACAATAATTATAATAATACGCATTGTACTCCGTCTGATTATCCGTATTAACGACGAGAAGAACAAGTACTTATGTTCGTTGCCAACTAATCCAAGTAACTAGATAAGGAGGCCTCCCCTGACAAAAAAGAATGATGCTCAGTCAGAGCAAGTTTAATGTTCAAAGTATGGATGGTGGGATGGCTGATGATGGTGGTGAATGGAATGGACGAAATTCCCCTCATCCCCTGTCCTTTTTGTACATTTAGTGAGACTGTGAAATGCAGACTTGATATTTCTCAGCACTCACTACATCAGCTCTAAGCTTTTCAAACCACACCACTAATACTAAAAGCATCAAAGATTTAACATTACAGTCAACTGCTGAGTCAACTATATATGTACATATACATACTTGTCTCCTTTTCAACTAATGAATGAATGAAGAGAGAAGTTGAATGAATGAATGAATCCTCTCCATCTCCGTCCAACAAGTTCACCATACCAAAACCAATTCTTCAACTAAAACTACCAACGCTATTATAACCAACGGCACTGACTTGACTAGACTCCCTCCATTACACATTCAATTCCCTGCCACTGCTCTCTGAATATTTCATTTTTCACTTCTTCAACATTTTGTAAAACAACTCCTCTATTTAACCCCTAAAACTCGTAATATCAAACTTTACCTAATACAGTCTACCGACTTAATGACAATGGGACCAGCTTCAAGCCATTTTTATTATGGGATTTATTGTATAGGATCATTTCTATATGCTCAAACAAGTTGTAATAATATACTTAAGTAAGTGAAGGGGGCGAGTGTTTTTGGATCCAATTTCATATTTAAAACTCACGATTTTTGTAACCCGCAGGCTGAAGAGCGATTTTGAATTCATATGATTATAAAAAGATATTCTAAAAAAAATTGTGGTACGCTAACAAAACACGGTAAATTGATAAGCAAGTCGACATTCACGAGTATGCATGCCTTTCTGTACCATGGTCTGTGAGTGTCTATTTGGAGATGAATCGAGAAATATTGTAACTTCTGTGAGAAACTTTATTCGTAACAAATTTTAAAATAAGATTACAAAAACCTAAACATATATGAGGAATAACGAATGTAACAACAATGTCAGTTACCAAAGTAAACATACGAAACCAAAACTTAACTTTTAGCAACACAGGTAACGGCAAAACGAACGAAAACTAATTCTGGTCTCAATCGAAAAAACTTTAAAGCGAGAAAAATTGAACTTAAATTATATGATCATTATGATCTGACCACTAATTTACTTTAAATAGAAATTTCAACGCTTTATAGAAGTCCATATTAAAATTATGAGATTAATTTATAAAAGCAACAGAGATTAAAAAAATATATATCTCTGTGTCTTATTGTTGGTATTACTTGTCAAGTAAGAAGTGCATTTAAAGTGAGAATAACATAGGAATAATTAAAACGAACTGAAAGATTCGATTTAAGCCCAGGGATTAAAAACGCTTCGTATCTAGCTGTTGTTAAACCAACCACTCGTGAACCAAGGTATACTCATTCAAAAGAACAGGTTTTGACTAAACGAACAAAAATGGCTTCAGAGCTAATAGCTGCTCCCTGATAAATTATCCGGATGATAACCAATGCACACATAAACAGGGCATAGACGAATAAAAACGGAATAATACTAAAATCATATGGGAAATAAGCCAACTCTTTCAAAGGCAGTAAACCAAAGAGCCATTTAAAGATCCAACAAAAAAGGAATTCTAAATAGCCAAGATAATTAACTTTTCAATTGCGTCGTGATGAACGAATCTATTATTTCCGACATCACTAACCACAACCTATATAGATGCTCATATTTCGCTAACCTCTAACTAACATAAAACCGACAAATATCAACTATGAGTCTCTACAACTACATCCCGCTAAATTACAACCCCACCGGGTGCCGGGTAACTTGAAAGTTGGAGATACAAAATCCAATACTCTCCATCTCCATTTGGCATTCCAGCATTTCCAGCATTTTCAAACCCATAAATAAAAGCAGAATTCCATCCTCACTTAACAGACAGTCAGTCCACAGTCGATTAGGACAAGTACATTATTAGCTCGCCCTATTTTGAACAGAGAAGAGCCTAATAATCATACTCTAAAACACACCTCTTCTAATCTAACTTGCACTTGTGACTTGTGCACCCACATCAACAATTCACTATCACTATTACAATATTACCATACACAAAACGAACTACCAACAAGAGGCTACCCTACACCATAAACACTAAAGCTATTTGTGACTTGGGTAAACGCCGAAAAAAGATTATAAAAAGATTCAATTTACCTTCCATTCTTCATCTCGATCCAATCACCGGTATTTAAAAAATACCTTAATCCATACACTTAATAAATTTTCCCGAATAAAAAAACCCTCCTTAACGGCACAAAATCTGAGGGGGAGGGGTGGACCGTGGAACAGTCCAAAGTGTCCAATCCAGTCTTCGTGTCCTCCGTATCTTAAGGCTTATGAAATCCCTCCTTAACTTCCTTACACCTTAAACCTCGAGAGCCGTGTCCAAGAACAAAGAACCAATGCACTTATCTTTGATTTTACTAATCTCTCAAAGTGACAGCAAGTATTACTGGAGCAGGGTGTTCAACTTTTACCGTTTCCCAATCGGTCCTTGGTATTTAAAATCAGATGGTTGTAAACCCGGAGGAAGATTGCTGAAAATAAAGAGTTTCCCAGTGTCACTGACTCGGGTCAAGGGCTCTCTTTACGGTAACTAACAAGAGTAACAAGTTAACAACTGTGGGGCCCGTAGTGCATGCTATAGCCCATTTGAAAATCAGTTTTAAGTCGACTTTGAAATGGTGTGTGGAGTTGGTGTAGGATTTTGGCAGACTGATGAGGGAGAGAAGAAGTATGAATGAGTGGAGTAGAGGATGGAATCTATGCCATATCCATATGCATGTGTCCTCTATAGCCGTCCCTCCCTCCCATTCTTTTTCCTCATCACTCTCTAGCTCTGCTGGGCTCCCTATAGGTGAATGCCGTTTCCCAATATTATAAGTTTCCTCCATATAGCCACAAGCCAAAACTACATCTCCAACCAAAAACTTACGTATTAGTCGTATTACTCACTTCAACCCTTTCCCTCTGAAAGTCTCTGGCTCTGCATGCTGGGGACACTAGTACCCCCTAAAATAAGTATAGGTAAATGGAAGCTCCAAGCTCTATAGTTTCTATAGATCAAACGGTACGAAAGTTAGTATGAAAGAACCCCTGAGAGACTGTACCACCGGGGTTGGGTGTAGTTGGGCATCTCAGCCCAATTCATTCACAAAACGAGTTGGCCTTCTGAACAAAAAATTGTTTAAAAAAACTCTGCATCCTTTGGTTTTAAGGCTTGAGTTTGAGATTCCTTGTCCTTGTTGCTCATGCTGATGCTGCAGGCTTTTTACTTTTAAAAGCTTCTTGCCTTCCTTGCTCTTGCTGCTGTGCTGTGTACATCGTCTAGGACGACGAGGACGACAGACTACGACTAGAATAGGACGTTATAGAAGTTACGAACCTATATAAGAGCGATTTCACTCTCTGCAAATACTTAAGGGATAAATAAAATTAGTGGTACGACCAAATACAAGTTCATTTTTTTCATTTACTTTCATGATATTTTAAGATCCAAATGTCAAATATCCAAAGCTGTTGGATTACAAAATCTTTCAAGTTCACATGCTATTACAAATTAAATACTTCTTGTTATTTTACTCCAATGGGCCATCGCCAGGCGGTCTGGATTTACATGATTTCAAACATTTTCTTCAGCTCCACCATTAACTGCCAATCACTCTTTTGAAGATCATTGCGGAAATAATCCTTGCAAGCGTCGATTGACTCCCTCGTGATCTGAAATGCATATCTCATTCATTAATAATACTCGAACAATATCACTAAAACACTATCACCAACAAGAATTGGCTAGAAATCTTTGTGTGTCTGACACATTTTGAACCACTCAATGCTAAAGTTTTACACTGCCCCAAATGTAACGTACTCAATGAAAAATACCAAACATATATACATTTCCGACGACCTCAATAGCTAACAGATATTTTAAGCGATGTCCCTTCTAGCGGGCACCGATGGCTAAATTGTCAAGAATGAGTGAGTGACAACTCTTCCAAGAAAATTCACAGGAAGTGCTCAAATCCTACGTAACATGAATTTTTTCAATACGACTATCATAACAATTCTTATGTATATGCCCGAATGGAAGGAAACGGGACACATACGACTCATGCAAAACTATTAATACAATGTATCAGGGAGTATGCATGTAATTCTCCAGTCACTTCGAATTAACAAGTATTGAGGGGCGTACTATCATAATTTACTGCTCTTCACAATTCCGAACTTTTCGTGTTTACTGACAAAGTCTGAAGACATCGCTTCTCAAAAATATACATCTATGTGTAGGATCTTCGTGAATTTACCCTCCAAACACACATAAGGCCATAACCTATAAAGCATACCTCTAATAAGAAATATTCATAAAAAAAATTGTCAAGAGACAGTCACAATTTACGGAACTTAATTGTAATCTGAACACCTCTCGCACAAATGTATTTTGTCAATCACCCATTTTTTCAGATCTAAAACATCGTGGCCTTGCGAATTTGTTCTGATGTGATTGCGCGCTCAGAGTCAGAACTCAGGTCGCTTGTAATTGGATGAAAAGGTATCTCAAATTTCCGCGTGAGGAGCTTATTGTCTGTTCAAAAACGCAAGAGCTCCCAAATTATTTGGCCCAATGTTAATTTTAATTAACGCTTATCTGGCTGAATCTTATCGCCACCATGGCAACATTTGTAGAAAATTAAATTTAATTATACGTAGCAACTAACTTCACGAAAAACCCACTCGGGTCTTCCCTTCCAGATTTTTTAGCAATGGGGGATTATTATATTTTAGTCTTAGTATTAATATTTCCAATAAAAAAAATGCTGATCCCGCATCGTTTGAACTAAAAAAAATAAGCGATTACAAGTGCAGCAATCTAAGCTCTTGGTAACGCTAATTTAATTCGAAATCGACAAAATAAGTTTGTTTATTTGGTTAGAAACCAGATAACCTCGGAGAATTTTTAAATAATTTGGGAGCTCTTGCGTTTTTGAACAGACAATAGATTACAATTAAGTTTCGTAAATTCGACTGAAAATACAAACTATACATTCTCTTTACACAGAAGAACAGAATTACCAAGAATTATAGCAGTAATGCCCCTAGCTAAACGAGAGGCGATACTCCAACCAAAACACAGAGTATAGACTCAGTACGCATATGCATTCACTAAAAGGATGGAATGACAAGCGGAAACGAAATCATCCGCCGGAAACCCTTTTCCCGGATATGGGCTACAGAAGGGAACTCTAGTATGTTATAGAATATCTTGCGGTATGTGCATACCTTTGACACCAACACATCCGTCTCTTCAAAATGACGACCAAGCATTTTTGGACTATCCCCAGGAGTAGGCTCTATTTTAATGCACACTTCTTGTCCTTTTGTAGCTGTGTTCACCTGCTTGTGATTGATTTCAATGCTCGTTACTCGACCGATCTCCAAGAACTGCATTAAAGATTTTTTAAACATCATGATAATTAATATATAGTCATTGTTAAGATTTGTTTATAGTAATTACTTCTAATATTTACACCCCTCTCACCCCTGCCTGAGTATTTATTTTCTACTAGAAAATCACAGGACCGAATTATAACCCCTATAGTAGGGGTTGTAGACTTATCAATTAATTTACTAAATGTCGATAAGTCAAAGTGATGGGAACCCCCAATGTCCCCAATGACTTGGGGTCATGGTTTTAGACTATCTATTGCCACCACCTCTTTCCCAAAGCTAGAACTTTTTAAATAGCCCAGGGATCATACGATTTTGAAATTACAATAATAGACAAACGGTCAACAGTGTTGTAAATTATAGAAGAGATGAAGTCATGGAAATTGACTTTACCTCCTTACTCGGCACACACATCGGGGTTCCTTCCTTGACAATTCCAGCTTCGACGATCACACCTACCACGATTGGATCACGAGAGTTGAAAATAAACTAGCATAATAATAAAATCATCTTAACATTCTTTCAGTCCTTTTGAACAAGAAAAATACTCCATGCTAGCTCACCTGAGGAAGTATTTTAAGTTTGCATGGAAAGACTGCAACATGCTTAAACTCATCCCTCTTTTTGGCTTTAAGTTCGTCTCTATAGGCCATAAACTTATCGAACAAGTGGTATATAATGTCAGCCTAAAAATTATTTAAAATCATAATTGCAGCATAATTCTTACAACACACATTTCTAAGGCAGTCCCCTTCGTCTGTCATAACTATTCAAATACCTGGAATATCCTAACACCAAGGTTGTCTGCCAAGTCTTGGGCATCTCGTTCAATTTTTACATCGAATGCTAAAATAACAGCATATCTGCAAGATAAAATTATCCAACCATGAATCAGTTCTTTGGGATCTAAAGGCAAGTGTTAATAGAAATTATACACATCGTTTAGCTTACTGGCTGTCATGCTCCAGCATGATAGAGGCCTTCATGACATCCTTTTTTACCACAGGACCAATGCGGATGCCCGAGTACTACATCAATACCAAAATACATCGTATATAAATTTGGACGCTATTAATGAAACTAATTTATTTACACACATATGGCCAGCTTCATTGGCTACTGAGGCTTCTCCATCGAACAAGGGCTTCATGACCCCAAAAATCGTTTCCTGCCCTTTGGGCACTCAGAATTTAATGATAAGGCCATAAAATAGGGGCTCAACTTCCGCTCTTTTCGATTAGCCTCAAGGATCTGAAAGTGAAACCCTTCCTATTCGTTAATAAACCCAGTCCTTCGGTACTCCTATCCTTCCCTGGCCCCTTCAGCTTTTAACAATAAGTCGAAGTCTGCCATTCAAAAAAAAAGTTTTCCCATCTTCCAAATGTTATTGAGTTTTATTTTTATATGTTGATTACGTTAAAGCCACAACACCACACCACACCTGCCCTTCCATTTTCTTACAACAAATCCCTACCTAATTCCATTTCCTTTCTACCTTTAAATACGTATCTACCTGTATCTACGCTCATCCTCAGAAATTAACCAGTCCTTTACCGTTTACTCCCTTCACTGATTGAGAACATTCCCAACCTTAGTTTTGGCACAAATCCCCTATTCCTCAGAATCCTGAAAAGGTTGCATGGAAATAATCAAAACTCCAAAATCTCACATATCCCGAGTTCCTATGAGAATCAACTGGAAGAATTTAAGTGCAAGCCTGTGAAACAAACTTAAAAGTAGAGCACAAAGAAATCAAATGAATGAGAATAAAAAGTTGGTGAAATAAATCTTGTCATGGCAGCTTTGAAGGGAATAGATATTTTTTGCAAATAAGCATACAGTAAAGCAAAATTTACAAATAACTTTCACCCTATGAAGCTTCAAGGGATTTAAATCAGATAATTTCATCTAACCGAACCCTTCAGACCGTATAAACAATCGTCCAAATTAACATGGTGCTTTGCTGTAACGCAAAGATCTGCTCCAAAGTCTGATGATTACGTATACCAATGGATACATGGAGTCTCAATTTTTTCTATTGTGTCAAATATATGATTTGGTGATTCTCGGTCAATCAAGAGTTACTGAAAGAATATGCGACTGAACCAAGCAGTATAAAACTAATACAAGATACAAGCCCGAAGGAACGGGGTACAATGAGCTTCGAGGATGCAGTAATGGACGGAAAGACGCTCATTTTGCCCTTGATTACTTGAGTGGAAAACCATCAAGCCTGCAACTTCCTTCCTCTGATGAACTCAAAAAAAATTATTCTCACACGTTCATTTTCCATAGCATGCAATAAAACACACAAAATTAGGATACCACCACCACCGCCGACTTTCAATGCACAGAATAAAATATATCTCAGCTTCGGAAACATTAAGGCTTCCATTACATTCCATTTGAAACAGAAACCAGTCGGTTTTATAGTATAATCCACCTAATCAACTACGTTATACTTATGACATTCAACTACTTAGGTGATTCAAAGCTCCTCTCCACCATTCTCTATACAAGTACAGAACAAACCTACTCCTATTATGACTTGATATGAGATAATACATATAATATGATATAATCCTAGTAGCATCAGACAAGCAACGGAAAGAACTTGAGGCCAGCTCAAATTAAACTCCCATATCAATTTGCTAAATCCCTATGGAGGGGGGAGGGGGTTAAATGCACAATCTTAAAACTCCCAGGAAATTATTTTTCAACTCCATTTGTAACTCTAAATTAAATCTATTATGTTCATTTCACAACAATGGTTAGTACTGTTCCTTGACTATACAATTCCAGATACTGAGATATTATAACCGATAAATACAGACTTAATAAAAATTTCGAATCGGAAATCTGACTTTTTGAGGGGACACAAAGGCAAATCAATCCCAAACAAACTACGGATATTTTGTAACATTTTGAAACAAGACATCCTAATATAGTCTTAGCATTAAACGATCACGATTTTTTTTAAATCACAGCAAAGAAAATTAAATTAATCATCTTGGACTTCTAATTGTGGAATTAGCTCTCCCCCTAAATTCAATGATGATACGACCGTTCGTTTGTAAAAGAATCTCTCTCTTAAACTTTTAACCATCCACCCTATCATTTTCATCAAAGAGAAGAGTGAAGCTTGAGTACTTGGGTATCATACCTCTCATGAGTTATGTAGTTTTCATTAAAAAAAATACGAAATGAATGACAGAAAAGATACAGAGCCGGATGGACTATCGTAGCAGAACTGATGGCCGGAACACGATTGTTACTTACTGTGAATAAAGTATAGAGGAGGTGAGATTTTTTACAAGTTTTCGAAACGAGATTCCTCAATAAAGAGATAACCATACATTCTCCTCCTTGCAGAAATGAAATAGTTCATATCTTCATATAGACTGAGCAATTCATACAATATACACTTTCTACCTACAATGAATTAAATCCCTGCATGGATTCATACAAAGTCATAAGCTTCATAAGTCAAGTTTAAAAATTACAATATTTACGGTTACAGTGTTACATACTCATACTTACATCGCTATTCCGAATCCATGTTCGAAGAATTCGGATTTAATTTTTTTCTGATTTGTATCAAAACGAATAAAACCAATTTTAAATTTGACTGAAACCATCCTCCGACTTTATGGATCGGTAGATACGTTGGTAGAAAAGCAAAGTATCTTTTACGTTTCCTAGCTTTGTATCTCATTCGCCTGCAAATCAACAGACCGGTGTGAGAAATGGAATCAGGAAATGGGGAAATTGTCCCACTCCCGAGATTGTTTCAGTCAGATAATTAACCTCTAAATACATCCCAGCTCTAATATTGTTTCTCTAGTTCTGACTCTCAAATGTAATGCAATGAAAAGAGGACCACTTCTCAGCGGAAACATTTTAATGGGAAGAGGATTCAACATCAACCAGGATTTACAAGTGGCTGACTTTTCTCAGTTGCATCCCTTTTTAGCCAGTTTCTTTAGGCTAATAGGATTGCGGGTTTCTTTATCATTGTCTGCCTGTCTGTCTGTTATACCGATTACGAATAAGCTAGAGACCCTAAATTTAGCACAAAGGTTACATTAAGAATATAGCCAGGAACTTCAGATTTAGTTAAATCGATTAAAATATGTAAGCATGAGTTAATTTTAAATATGGTTCAAGTTTTCGAAAGGTTGACAAGTGTGAAAGTCTAAAAACGGCTAAATTCCCCTTTAAAATATTTCAATATTCTGTAAGTTTGCTTTACCAGTTTTTATAATCAAATTAATCTGAGCTTTACAGAAATTCAGCCAAGTTTGATGGTAGATCTAACAGGTTAAAACTCAATATCCTTCATTGCAGAAGTCCCATAGGGTTACCAAAATCAACTAATCTTCTTCAGGATAGTTGCATTTTGCATTGTACATGACTGGAGCACAAAGAAACAAAATCCAGAAAAATTGAATAAATCTGATCAAACAAGCCCTTTGCAGTTGCTAGATTTGCAAAATATGTGGGCAATACCATCAGTTCCGCATCCTAAATTCTCACCCATCCTAACTTTTATAACTTTCAATCTGGAATGCTACACTAGGTACCCATCATATTGTACTAGACACCTCTGTCTATGATTACGAATCTTCAAAATTTTTAACTCTACAAGTCCAAGCCAACCAAAATCCAAACATAAATTCCCATCTCTAATCCTCCAGTTCTCTTACAGTCCACAAAATTTATCTATAGTTCATCCTTCATCCTGCATTATGCGTGCATTTAAACATCCCTTTTCCAATTACCACTAATTAGAACTCGTCTATGGTTGAACAAAATTATGATATGACTTTAATAACTCGCAAGCCACAAATGCTAGAAACAACGATCTCTTGTTTGATTAATTGATTGATATCAGTACCGTTATCATTCTTTAGAAAAGTAATGTAAGTTTTATGTACCGGAATCTGGGAAGTCTTCAAAAATTCCAGCAGAGCTTCTAGGGAACCGAGTGTGGAGGCTTGAACATAAACTCCTCTCTCGGAAAGTCGAATAGAATTCAGGGCTGACTTAAACTCACGAGCGACTTCTTCTCTGCAAAGATCCACTTCGTCAGGATGATATGCGATCTGAACGTTGAGCCCAGCGATAACTTTTTCTAAATCTTTTGCAGCAATTTTTACTCCAATTGCTCCGCTAATCTCTTTGTGCTCTACATATGTATTCTGTGTAAAAATTAGAATAACTGTTCATAAAGTACGATTCCATTTTATAAAGCTTGATGGGATTTCACGTACCTTCACACGAAGCTCTTTCATTCCCTCAGGAGTTAAAAGAGAACGAATCTGAGTCGTTATGGGACCATCAGTTCCTGCGATTACCATTGTTTCACTGACTCGTAGAAATCCGTTGATTAGAATTATATCAATGGTCGTTCCCAATCCAGGGATGGCTTTCACTTCAAGTACGGTTGCCTAAAATTAGTGTTAGATGTTAATTATTACGATTCAGAGGATGGATCGAATTTTCAACGCTTTGAATACCTGAAGCTCTTTCGAGTACATAAGTCGTTTGGCCAACATCGATTGGGATAGGTCTACGATTAAAGCCATTAAATTACCCATTCCGTCCCCCGTAAACGCACTGGTGGGAATCATAGAAATGTATGTTTTTATGTCAGGATTTTCGTCAAACAGAGCGGCATTCAAACCCTGAAAAAATTGCATTTTTAGAGTTTTGTCGTCTTTTCATTTGTTGTGAAAAAATGTAGTTCTAAATACCTGCTCAGCAAACTGAACAATGACTTCTTGTTTACGCTTTTCGAATTCGGCAGCTGTGTTTTTGGGTTGACATTTTATAACATCGCTAATGTCTCTTTTAGGACTTGATTGCCACTCATATAATCTATCGAAATAGCATAATAATCATTCTCCGCACTAATTAAATTTCTTAATTGAATTTTATTTCATTCGAATTACCTGTCTATTTTGTTTAATGCGACCACAAACGGAGTCTTCTTACTTTTGAGCAGGTTTAAAGATTCAATAGTTTGTGGTTCCAAGCCATGCATAATATCTACCACTAGAATGGCAATATCGCACAAAGATGATCCACGCGAACGCAAGTTGCTGAAAGATTCGTGACCAGGCGTATCAATAATCAGAAGACCAGGAATCTTCAATTCCATTTCTGAAAACTAAAGTTTGAATTTGAACTATATAACTTTTTATCTCTCGATCTTGTAATTTCAATGTTATATGTCATTGGACTTACGTTCTTAACAAACTTCGCGGATTCCTTAATTGCAGTTATAGGTACATTTGTAGCACCAATTTGTTGGGTTATTCCACCCGCTTCGTTATCTTGAACATGAGTTCTTCTTAATTTGTCTAAAATCTTAGTTTTGCCTAAATATTGAGATTATTTTTTGGTTTTGTCAATTGATGTGTCAGCATATATATTCAATAAAAATTATTCGCTATCTTACCTGTGTCGACATGTCCAAGAACACAAACAACAGGAGCTCTCAAATTTTTTAGTGTTCGACTCTTCTCATTTTCTTCTCGGCGTTTCTAGCAAAAACAAATTATATGCTAGATTAAATAAACGTTTTTTTAATATAGCAGGGACCAGGGATCCCTTCATTTTCTAAGTAAATAGAATTAAGAAAAACTTTATTTGCAGACCTGAATACGAATATGAGCAGTTTCTTTCTCCTTTCTCTTGCTATCACCTTCAGAAGCTACTACACTATCAGAATCACTTTCGTCATCATCATCTTCATCACTGTCGCCATCATCGTCACTTCCATCACTGTCATCCTCTTCAGAAGATTTTTCTGATTTTGTTTCTTCTACCTGAGCTTCAGCATCTCCGGTCAAATTTGTGTCAACTTCTTCGTCCTCAGACTCTTGATCCCAAGCTTCCTTAACGGCTTCTATTTCTGCCAAAGCTTCAGCTTCAGTTTGAGCCGTTTTGATGGATTCAGTTTTTGTTTCAGACCCGTTGACCTCATTTGCTGCTCTGTCTTGAGAAGCTTGAGACTGGAGCTTCTTAGGACGAAGTCTAGTTCCAGGGCGGGATTTCTTTTCACTTCCAGCCTCAGGTACTTCGATACCTTGAGCTTTGAGGGCTTCGAGCATGGCCTGAGCTCTTTGTTTTTCAAACTTTTGTTTAGGAGTCAACCATTTGCCTTCTTCTATTAGTCTCTTTTTTTTCTCTTTCTCTTTTAGCTTTTTACGCTCCCTTCGCTCTTGTTCAAGTCGCAGCTAAAATGTTGGAAAAAATGTAAAACTATTACAACTCCTGTTTCGCAATAGAATAATCAAAATAATTATATTTCATTGTACTTTCTCCAGTCTTGAATCTTCAGCTTCATTCAGCTGTTGGAACTTTTCTTCCTCTTCTCTCAAAATTCTCTCTTCTTCTTCCTTTGCCTTTCTGATAGCTTCCTGAATAGCAGCAATCTGACCTTTTGAAGGCCCCTTTCTAGATGATTCTTTAGGCTTTTCTTCTTCTTTTACGGCAGGTTTCTTTTTCTTCTTTTTCTTCTTGTCCTCTCCATCCTTTTCTTCATCAGCCTCTTGAGAATCATGTTTGACCCCATCAACAGCAGCAGATTCTGTCGAACCCTTCCCACCGTCATCCTCCTGTTGTTGTGCTAACAGCTTCTTCATCTTTAACTTTTCACGCTTCTTCTGAGCAGCGGTCAACTCACGTTTGGAGTTCTCCGAATCTTTGAAACCGAATAAACTTAAATAACATGATCAAGACGATGATATCACCCAAATCGAAGAATTCAAAATCTCTTGAGAGACGATATGCATTCCCGTCTATTGTCAAATATTCTACTGTATTCGTATTCCTGGACCTACCTCCTTGTTGTCCAGCGGCATTATCCCCATTAAGGGTGCCTTGATTTTCCTCCGTATCCATCTGATAGGCCTTTTCTCTACCACCACCCGGCAAGAAGCGGAACAAGACAGTTTGTTTTTCTTCTTCCGGACGTTGTTGAGAAAAATTACAGAACCCGAAGGGTTTTCCAGATGTTTATGATGCCTCTAGTGCCTCTGCAATCAAAATGAAACACCGATCACCATACCGCATAGTTACATATGGATTACAGCGTTGATTTGCCAAGAGAAAGGATAAATGGAAATACACTTATCCCTGCACGTTCAAGCTTACGATGGCAAAACGACATTAGGCACTTTTCTACGACATTAGGCACTTTTCTTAAGTGCCTAATGTCGTTTTGCCAACGTAAGCTTGAACGTGCAGGGATACCACTGTGTTCTTTAATACTACACACTACCTCTCCTTGAAAGATAGGTTCGCGGTCGGGTCCGGCTGTTTGAGGGACGAAAATTTCTGGAATTTCGAATGATGTTGATATTAATAATCAATGAATAAATACTCTTCTTGTCCAGTCAGTTGTCTTAGTTTTTAACTTCATATCGTATGTCCTATAAATGTAGACGACAAATTTGAGATGAAAGGTAGAAGATCGAGTCAAGAGTAGATTAGATTTATCAACCACTCTCTCTTTACACTTTCCACTGAGAATGCTCACCATATTGAACATCCACTTCTCATCTCTCCCGGCTCTTCCTGACCAAAACCATACATTCCATTCCCTATGCTCTTCTTTCTGTATCAAATTCCCGAACAGCAGTAATTCGAATTGGAAAATTAATTTTATGGAATAACAGCGTATTTATTAACGGCAGAGTCCCTGTAAAGGGGAATGTGGCTCGTCAGGGCTGAGAGCTTTCGGCAGCTATAAAAAAAAGCTGTGAATGATTTCCAGACTATGAATATTTCCAGACTAGCGACAATTTATTTTTATAGCAGCCAGTTCATCGCAGGGACCACTCGAGCACTCATAGCGAGTCTAAATTATCTCCAAGAAACATTTTTATGGAAATGCTCATTTATTGCAAGAAAACATCATCTTCGTAGGGATAATTCGTACTTTAATGAATAATTAATTAGTGATAAAATTTGAGAGTAAATAAACTTTAGCAGGTTTAAGAAATTTGTCGATTCGGTTTTCCCTTTTCAGATGCATGGATTGTACTTAGAAGGAAGCTGATGCATCGAAACAGTTGCTGATTCCATTCTTCCATGTAGATATGCAAACAAACCCAAAAAATCAACTTTTCAACTTTCGATTCTTTCATATTGCTTTTAAAAAATGTCCCAAATTCATCAATTTTTTCCGGTAAGTCATATTTTAATACTTGTAATTACCCTGCCCCGCAAAGCAAAGATTGTAAATATATAGGACTTTAAACAAATTTATTACATGCACCAATCAAACATATTGTTTTTTGGAAGGTAATGGATTTTTTAATGAAGCATAAAAAAAATTATAGCATCATTATATCCATTTTATTGAAGGTTTTAAACCCGTATTGAGTATGAACCTTGCTTTTCCCCCCGTTTTATAATTTAAATGTTTATCAATATAGAATACTTGTAGAAAATTTCGGAACCCGGAAGCAATAATCATTTGAAGATGTTGTCTTTCGTGTTCTACTTTCACTCGATATTCAACAGGGACTGTCTACTATGGCTTTAAGTTATGGATTCCAAAAAATAATTTTTATTCGCGACAAATTTAATATTTTAGAAGATTTGAGAAGTGATTACCCACAGATATCGATATTCGATATTGTATCTAAAACCTTAAGGATGTGTTTTGAGTTTTTTTCACTTTTTATTTCTCCTATCTAAACCAATGTTAAATTACCTAATTTGCGGGAGTCCTATGCACTCTAACTACTGAACCGAATGGCTTCAAACTTTGCCAAGATTTAAAAAACTATATTCCGGAGGTGTCGAGGTGGGTCAATTTTGAAATCCGTTGACCCCAAGTAGGCTTAAAAACATATTTACTAAAAAAATACAAAAACGGTGGGGGTTTTCTCAAAATTTGAAGGTGAAGGGGGCAAAAATGTTGGAATCAACCCGACTGCGACACCTCTACAAACTAATTATCCTAATGATAAAATTAAGTTTGAGTCAAAATAGCCATTCATACGGCGGAATAGAGTTCCCTCCGATGGCGAAATATGAGAAAATCATACAAATCTATTGTGCATGGTTACGATTTAAAATTTTCAAAACTAAGTTACAACTTCTAAATTTTCATACCAATTTTGATCCTACAAGATAGACAGCTGGGTTAGTAAAGATTACCACTATCCAAACATAGAGTAGTTTAAAAATTAATTAATATCGCCAGGTTTAAAAAACTAAATTGTTTTTGTACATTATCCACCACTGCCAGAATTGTTTCAAATTCAAGGTTTTTTCCTATCTTGACGCCATGTACAAAAGTCGATTTTTCCTATAGTAACCTAATGTTCAAATTAGGTATTTTGCAGTTTTTTTCTTGCTGCGAGAAATATTGAAATCTTTCAATCGTTACCATGGGAATGAACCAGGTTCAAACTCCCATGCAACCCCCCCTTAACGAAGACCAGAAAGCTTATATCATTGGGTAATTTGGGTGAAAATGGTAACCGGTGGAGGGTTTGAAACCTTAACGCATAAAATTTAAATAAGGCACGTGGGCCACTGGACTGCCAGGATTTCAGGTACAATAAGTTACATTTATTTTTTTAAATTCTACATTCTTAGATCTGAAATTTTTCCTATAGTAGCATTGTTGGATTTGCTTGCTATGATGTTACTTTTTTGTTTTTGAACGTTAGGATGTTTTCAATAGTTGCTTGAAAGCTGATAAAATCTCATCTGCTGCAGTTCCAGGATTTATGGATCCTTCTCGTACTTGATCTAGAAGTTTACCAGTTTCCGATTTAAGACGTGGGTCTTGTAAGAGCATTTCTCTAAGACCATCGTGAACATGAGTCCAAGTCCAAATTTCTCGTTGTTCTGCACGCTTATTAATGAATTCGCTTTGGGTGGCTTTTCGAAAGTTATGAACTTCCTTCCAGAATTGATCTAATCCTTCTTTTGTTTTGGCTGACACTCTAAGAACCTATTTTAATTAGAGAAAGAAATAATGAAATCTTTACTTAACTTTTGATTCAAATCTATGGCGAATGTTATTGATTGATACCTTCGTTTTCCAGTTTGGAGTAGTAGATCTCATAAATTTCAAAGAAGCCGTGTACTCGTATTGGGTTCGCTGAGCTGCCGGGTTCAAATCCCCGTCTGCCTTAGTGACAACAAGGAGATCGGCTTTTTCGACAATGCCCCTCTTAACCCCTTGCAACTCGTCTCCACCCCCCGGAGGCAATAGTACAACAAAAATATCTACCATGTTCGCCACTGCATATTCCGATTGTCCGACTCCTATTCAATGACAAGTGTAAATTATAAATGTAAAAACTGAATCAAATAGAGAGATAATTTTTCCTGCATATTTTATCATAACTATTTAACATTGCATTGTCATACCGACGGTTTCAACGAAAATTATATCATATCCCCCGAATTCACACAGAAGAATTGCTTCATTGGTAGACCTTGTCACTCCTCCAAGATGACCTCTTGCAGGAGAGGGCCTGATGTATGCATTCAAATCTTTCGTCAATTCCGGCATCCGAGTCTTATCTCCAAGGAGAGAACCACCAGTAGTCGACGAAGATGGATCGACGGCTAGAACGGCTACTTTGTGTCCTCTTTCTGTCAATATTTTTCCTACAACTTCTATGAAAGTAGATTTTCCAGCTCCCGGAGGGCCTGAGAGTCCTATAAATACCAAAAACTCATAGGTAAGTATCCTACTTGTAATATAATAACTATTGTGAATTCACCTATCCTGAAGCTATTGACACTACCAACGAGCTGTTGACTGTTATTATGTTTCAGAATCCGTTCAAGAACATTTTTAGCCAGAAGCTTATTCCGCCGATGTTCATTCTCCACGAGTGTAATTCCTTCAGCCAAGCACCCCCTGTTTCCATCCTGGATACCGTCCACAAGGTACTTAACCCGACTCTCGCTTTCTTCCGTCAATGTTCCAAAAGACTTCGGTGAGCTGCAATTGTTTTTCGAAATGTCATTAAGTCTTCTTAAAGTCTGAAATAATGAAGTACGTAAAGTTTAATTAAGGATATGATTTAGTCAAAACAAAATAAATTTGGCCCCATTGTTCCCAACTAAGTGCAGTTCTAAACCAAATACCAACTGACTTAAAATATAATAACAAGTAGATTGAAATTTGCTTACCGGGAATGTATTCTTTCTCAACCCTTGAGATTCCAACCGGAAGAGAAAAGCGTGCCTCAAAATCATGACAATTTGCCTTATACTTTATTTCCAGGAATCATTGTCTGTAATTTCAGTCCAACGGTGATTTAATGATCCCTGGCCTGGATCCCAGAGTTGACTCGAGATTGTCCAGATTCCAGTTTCCAACTCCAATAACGAAGGGCAAAAAATCCCGCGGATGGATCCAAAACTTCTAACTCGTTGTGAGTGGTGCGGTGACTGATATAATCATTCTTATACTCTGATCCTCGATACTTCTATTCCTGGAGGGACAGACGGGTTGCATAAGAATTGGAATTGATATACTATGTGAACTCCCGTCTAAAGATGCCTTTAGTAATTGTTTCATCTTAAAATCCAAAACGTACAAGACTGGAACCATCAACCATGGGATATTGGAGATGGAGACCCATATGAAACCTTTATCAACTGACTTGACTTCTACTTCTACAATGAAATGTACATATAAATCCAACCAAGTGAAGCTTTAGGTGCCTTAGTCCTCGACGGGCCTTGGGTGATGAGAAATAGAGTTGCCCACATCCATAATGTATTATTATGTACAGTGAGAGGATTTCCCAACATACATAGATATACATACTGGTTATGCAAGTAGTGCTTACTACTTAGTATCAAATTAATAAACGGAGTCCAGGAGCGTGAAAGGTGCGTCAGTCAAAAATGATTTCCACAACTCATCCGAAAACTTTCTCCTCTGGATCTTATCGATGATAATTACTCATGTAAAGATAAATGTTCTAAAAATGGTTGTTTTAACCTAGGAAACGCCACTACCAACCTCCTCTTCTTCTGCCTAAGTAAAAAGACACAACAAGGAATGAGAAACCCTAATCCAAATGCCAAAAGCACTATACACTCGCTCTCATCTCTCATGTAAGTAGGAAGAGGATAGTAGTAAGTGTAGTATTATGATTTTTCCGTAGATCCACAGCTTGATGCATTCAATGTTGTGAATCAAGTAGTAGGCCGATGTTGTTGTTATGCCAGATCTCGACTGAGGGGCTCTTATGGACGGAGGGGGAATATGAAGATATTTCTCAACAAATCGTGCCCCTAAGTAGCCCAAGAGTTACGCTCCTTTACGCACTTTTCTGAGCCTCTCTGGATTTCTTCTTATCGTGGTCAAAAGGCTGATAATTTTTCGCCTCCACAAGGAGCCCTAGATTGAACCCGGATATCATTGTGTGTGATAAAAATTTGAAAATGTTGGAAACGGTTGAGGAAAAGGTTAAAGTATTTCAAACTTGATTGGAGAGGAGGGTGATGGTGAGTTGAATGTAACCCTGCGGCGCATGTTGTAGGCCAAGGAAAGCAAGATGGTCGAGAAAAGTTTGGGTAATACCTCTTCTGTTGGTGTAAAAAATCATCATCCATCTAGGCATTCAAGTAAGCTGACTGGCTCCTTTCCCTTTGGACCAACCATCCCTTGTTGACCTGAGAAAATCCGACTGAAACTGACAACCTTTCGTAGTCCTTATCAAGAGCTTTAGTAACCTACATTTACGACTGAGCCTGTGTCATCACTAATTCCTCATGGATTTCAAAAGGGAACAGAGAGGTGAATGGAATTGTGTAAGAAGAGAGTGAGTGTCTCCTATATACTCCAGATCTTGATGCGTGATTGCGTATACACAATGCGTACAATGTGTGTAGACGTGCGGGTTGTAACGCATAAATACGACCTAGAAAACACTTTGCCGAGTTTGGATTTTAAAATCAGAGGTTGTTTTGACCAAAGTAACTGTGAGTTATACAACTAACTCTGTGGAGTGTACTCAGCATGACTGAGGATGATATTTCGAGAGGTGAACTCTGTAACACTTTTGGTGGTGTGAAGTTTTGTGTGGGTGCGGTTACTCGAGCCTCATCAAACGGTTGTTTAACCCACGTTTTTAAAGGGACTTAAAGTTGTATAGGAATTTTAGACGAGTGGTTGAGTCATTTGGGTGAACCAAGGAGACATTATGCCTCACACGCTGGATCCAAACACCTGGGCAATTGTCCTTGAAGGGAATGAGAAAAACAGATGTTTCGAACCGTCTGTGTCATTGTTGGAAAGAACTCATGTTTCCCTAAGGATCGACACAGTGTTGTGTGTGGAACTGGACAATTCAAGAGATGAGCCATTTAGACTTAAGAAACATGAGGATGTGAGGTTCAGCATGATGAACTACGACCTATATCCTTCACGAACGTCTCCAACGGACTGAGCAAATATTAGCATCGAGGATATTTTTGACCAAATATTTTATCTCAAGCTTTGAGCTTAATAATCAGCTCGTACCAAAAAAAAATAATTAGTCACGGTAGGAAATTAGTGTGTTCGTATATGCTTTAATGTGTAATTATTTACAAAGAGCAACCCGATATTCTCATCTGACTGATGACAAACCCCGAAATCAATATAATTGGCTAGGTTATTATTACAAACTCGCCACACGGAAACAATCGTACGTGGTTAGTTTTCGAAGATCCATCATCGTCAACCGTTTCAAATCAATCAGTGATCAGAGGACAGAAGAAGTGTCTCTTTTCCTGTGCAAATCGCAGTCTGTTGTCTGTCAGCCCTTGGAAGTTGGAACTCTGACTAGAATTATTTATGGACCCTTATATAAAAATAAATATGTAGGTGTAACCCTCGACGTAGAATAAGAAACCCGATGTGTTCATTTGAAGTTCAAAGGACTGAATAATCGTGATGGCGTCCTGATTTTATCAAAGCAACTGTCGAAAGACTTTACAAATATATAAATACGTACGTAATTTCGTTGCACAGATCATTTAAAAAGTGTTCAGAGATATCGTTCTCACCGGCTGAAATGCTTACTACTGTCACTGAAAACGAGACCCCGTGTGAAAACAGCGAAGAAAGGTGAGGGACTGTTTTTCATTTGGAATTACGGATGAAGCTGTGTGCCATGGTCAAACTGTGAACGAAAATAATTAGTGGGTCTCGGTCTGGAAACTGATTACTTAGGCATTACTATATAAAGGATTCTGGAATCGATCTTGATAACCGATAGGTGATAACCCTTGAATAAACATAACGAGGATTGTGCTTAAATGGGTTAGCTAATCACTTTTGAGGATAAGAATCTCGAGTCGAATTTTTTTGCTACGTTATATAAACTTGCATAAAACTAAACCATTAACACAAACATATTTAAATACTCTTTCATCTTTAAGGCAGAAGCAGCATTCACGAAAGTAACTTTAGACCAATTGACTGCCGCTAAATGAGGTCGCCCAAATCAAATAAAAAATACAGCCAGTGCTAGTCATACTTCAGACCACATTCAAGAATGCAAGGACACGAACGATCGTACTTAAACTATACTAGAATTTAATAGAACTGTGACCACTAGTAATGTTATGTTATTCTCATTGACGGTAAATGCGGAAGTTAGGATTTTTCATGACAACTGGTGCATTTCTAATTTTCTGAAGATTTAAAAACTTTATCTCACATTTTGAGCAATAGACGATACGATGATATTTGATATTTAAACCTAATGGAAATCCCAGTCGAGTTTTGAATTTTTTTGAATGGATTATAACTCAAACTTAGGATGTGTTTCTATTAATGAAAACATTGAATGTTTTTTAATCAAAAAATTAAGTTTATAATCCTTCCATTTCATTTTTATCGGATTCTTCCTGTTACTTCAGTATACTTGTATGTGCCTCTGTGCTCTGTACCAAGTCCTTAAAATTACAAATTTTTAGAGTTTTTAAAGTTTTTTTTAGATTTAACGTGACGGCAGCGAATGATTACGTCAAAAAATTCATTTTATGATCATAACTTTATAACCTCACACTTGAAGTAGTAATCAGAATACGGATGCAGCCGAAAACACACAGGCTAACTCTATTAGCATGGAATATGGAGACACTTTAAAAAAGTTATTATATTATATGGATCAGATGAAAACCCGAACAAACAGTAATAAACTTTGAAAAAAAAGCTTTTATTGCATTTTGATAAACGTGAAGTCAGACCATCGGAGGTATTATATTTTTGTATATATGCACCAAATTTTGGTATGACAGGAATGCTTTAGGTCTACAGTTAATAAGCTAGTATCACTTTAAATAACGCTTAATTGATTTAATTATTAGTTGACTAATAACTACGAACAATGGATAGTACACGTCAATGTTTATAGCTTGGTTAGTGGTTAGCGGTATTAAAATCGAATTAAAGATTATTGAGGGTTTTCGAGACTCCGATATAAATATTAATTGAAGATTGAAATGAAAATGTTTATGTCATGCTGGGCTTAAAACTTATTAAAATCAAGAAAAACTCCATTCCCTTGCGCTTTGTAGATAAATCTTGTGGAAAAGTTCTACTACTTCTACTAGTTAAGTTAATCATTTAGAATCCAAAATGTATCAATATATCAGAAATTCCGTTGCTATTAATCAATGCAGCGTTTCTTTCTATGTCTCAGTGTTTGAATTAGTTTTTTATCTGAATGGAATGCCCATCCATGCTAAATTAGTATATGTAAATATTCAATACAATTAAATAGTATGTTGAATTTGATTCAAATGCCAGCGATCATATCGTCCTATTTGCCCTCAAATGAGGAAGCTCAATTTAATCTATGCAAATCAATAAGTTGCTGCCTAGTAAGCGCAGCATTCAACAAGATACTCGACAGACAAGAATATGAAGGTAGTTTTAGCTTTTCTAATTTTAATGTTTTAAATATTCATTGAAACATCAATGACCAATGAAAACAGTAAACGTAGGGATTTTAGGTTGATTTTGAGTTGAGTAACCAAAGATGTTATGCATTAGTTAGAGGCTTTTAAATATTTAGCTCGGTTGATGGTGGAGCAACCGCATATCTGCTAGATATACGGAGATTACCGATTTTAATAGTAGGCAGGTATTTGTGTATTATATCTGCTCGTCTAGTCGGCCCACAACTGCAACTGACCCAGGCAATAATACATTTTGCATTGTAAATAGTAAAGACAGAAAGCACTATTGAATAATAAAATCAGGTTGTCCCCATGATTCGCTGAACCTTAAAGGTAGATTTTGTGACACATCATTTGTTTTAAATCAGCCGTGGTCTTAAAAGCTTTAGAAAGAAGAAAAAGTTAATTCTGATTTTTTGTAAATCAACTTTATTAATTAGTAGTCTTATGCCTCGATTATACTTCACTTGTCCGGGAGGTTTTTGTTGAAATTTCCTCCAGTACGTTTTTATTGTAATTTTAATCTCCCAGAAAACGGTTGTGAACGTGACGTGAACGTGAAGTATAATCGAGGCATTAGTCTCCTATTCCTAGTCGTGTAGCTAGTTTTATTTTCAGTTTATTTGAACATCGAATAGCAATATAAAAACTCACAGGTGCAACTTCATATAGCCCGAGCCAGGTTTATAAAAAATTTCAAGCTTCTAAGCCAATTTATGA